>OX336390.1:931413385-932013385 GCA_946902985.2 Meconema thalassinum
TACATTACCACAAGATGGCGGATGTGCGAAATATTTCACTGGCATTCTATATCTCTGAAACTATTAGCGGTATCACCCTGAACTTTTGTACGGAGATAAAAAGCTTTACTGGAAGTTCATCCATACGACTTTCAGAAACCGGTTAACTACAAAACGAACATGGCAGCCAGGCGAATTTGAAAATTTTAAATAGACCTTTCTCGCGATTTAATGTTCCAAACGCAATGAAATCTGGTACAGGAAATATTTATACACATTGTAATGCACTGGTATCTAATTCAGTACAATTGTTTACATAACCTCAATATGGCGGCTTTGCGAATTTTAAAATTAAGTTGTTTTTCTCGTGTCGTAATTATGCGATCGAAGTGAAAGTTTGAATAATGTACCTACGCAATAATTTTCCTTTATTGGTACATGACTTTATGGCCTACACATTTAACAATCCAACATGGCGACCATTCGAAATATTTAGACGGCTCTGAATATCTACGAATCTATTATAGCAATCAAACTGATTTTTTATGTTCATAGGGGCTATGGACATAAGTTCACCTATAGGACTTTAAATAACCTGGTGATCACAAATCCAACATGGCGGCGACGCGAAGTATAAATATTTACGTGGACGTTTCCCGCAATTTAACCATCCGAGTGCAGTGAAACTTGGTAGAGTAAATCCTTATATGAAAGTTAATCCACTGGCATCTAATTTATTTCAATTGTTTCCATAACCACAAGATGGCAGCTGTGCAAAATTTTAAAATCTCCTTGTAACTTGATGTGTCCTAATCTTGCAATTGAAATTTGAATGCTACACGTACACAATAATCTTCATGTAACAGTGCATAATTCTGGGACATACATATATAAAATCCAACATGGCGACCACATCCGAAATATTTTGTCGGTTCCTAATATCTACGAATCTATTACAGCAATCAAACTGAAATTTTGTATGTTGATAGTGGCTGTTAACATAAGTAGGATATATGAAAATAGGCTGTATAGTTCTTCACGGAACTACTTGCTATTAATTGTTATAATTATTAGTTTTTTTATATTACTTAAGACCATTTCTTATTTAGGCTTCCAGCTCTAAATTTTAATTTATTCTAAATGTATATAGTTTAATCTGTCTTAAGAGATGACCTAGCTGTTCTGCCCCTTAAAACTCCAAAAACTGACTATAGACTACTTTTGTTATACCTTATGGCTATTAATGCATGTATAGATTTATTTACTTAACTATGTATTTATCTATTTAGCTATTTCTTCCTTTCGTTATTAATGTATTCATTCATTTATTTATTTACTTATTTATTTATTCATTCATTCATTTATTCATTCATTAATATATTCATTTATTTATTTATTTACTTGTTTATTTATTACTACATTTATTCATTTATTAATTCATTCATTCATTCATTCATTTATATATTCATTGACTGATTGATTGATCCATTTATTTATTTATTTACTTATTTGTTTATTGATTGTTTGGTTCATTCATTCATTTATGTATTTATTTGTTTAATTATTTATCTTTTTGTTTTTTTTATCTGATCACCTGAATACATCAAGTTAAAAAGATAAGCATGAGATATTGCTAAACGTTTATATTCTAGGTCTTAATACATTTTATTGGCGCCTCAGTTTTCCTGTCAGCCGCCAATTGGAACGAGGGTGCTCATCTGAAAATCGAATTTTCGCCGCTATTTGCTGTTATTCGATTAAAGAGTCCAATGTTTTTAGCTCCATTGTTATTAGTGTAATGCGGAATCAAATTTCGTGGTTAAAATTAGAATATATTTCCAATTCTGGGGTCGATATATGCAAATGGGCTTCCATCAAATGAATGAGCCATCCTTATTTACTCAGCAATATTCAGTACCACTGCAGCGCTTAAGGCAGAGAGGGCTAATCAATAATCTCTTGCTGGGGACGTCTTTTTATGCAGCTCAAGAGATTCGTGGCTCTACAAGTATAATGACTAGAGAAACTAAGAATTAGAAGGAAATATTATCTTATTATATAATATCTTATTATTGAACCTGTGACAATAAAGTTCGGTGAATAGTCCTGTACTAGCAACATAGATGAACAAATCACGACAGTGACCCTACTGTCCTTCGAAATAGTCCCCTCCTGTAACAATGCAATGCTGAGATCGCTCGATACATGTCCTGGAAACTTGGCAAGAAGGCGTCCTTTGGGATGGCGTTCAAAAGCCTCGTCTCCATTCGTTCGGTGAATAAAATCAGAACGGTCGACCTGGCAACATTGGCGACACACAACGTAACGTGTAAGACTTGTTTAACACAGTGCGTGTTTAGAAGGATGAATTTATGCAACCTACCATGCATGCCTGTTCGGCGTGTGGCAGTGAGAAGGGTGCATGTTCTGTGGAATGGAATGGCTCTGAAAACCATCGTCACGGGCGACGAGACCTGGTGTCTGAGGTACGACCCCGAAGTCAAGCGTCCAAGTATGGAGTCCAGGTCCAGGGTCACCGAAAAGCCCTGGAGGGCCAGAGGTTTTCGGACATCCAACGTTATGTGAAGACCCTACTGAAGGCTATCCTTAAAAAGTTTCCAGGACTTGTACAAACATTCTCAGAAGTGCATAACCATACACGGGGATTACTTCGAAGGACAGTAACTACTGTTTCAGGTAAGCCAACAATCCGTTCGTAATATAGACCCATTCACCGAACGTTTCGGTCAGAGGTTGTATAATACGCTAAGGTGTATGTTTCACAAAACTCAAGCTCCTAAACCAGAGGGAGTTAGAAGGTGTGGTTTGTTCCAAAATCTTCCAAATCGTCTCAATAGTACAGGAAAAATCTTGCATTTCTTGAAAAGTCAACGGAAATGTATTTATTTGTTTATAAAGTGCTTTTAAACAAATAAACAAGACGATAGCCCCTGGCAGAACTGTGTCGCGTACAGCCGCATAGCAGTAGGACCGGGCGGGTAGTCTGTACTCAAGGGGCGCACACAACCAGCAGCAGTGATGATTGCACTCTGATATCATAAATATTGACAATTTGTTTAAAAAGTGCGTTTATACAAATAAACATATTTTTAGAAGCCCGCATAACAGTAAAGCAAGGCGGGTGGTTTATACACATGCAAGAGTTCTCGAACTGGTCCGCTAGTATAACTATTGCACCCACTTATGCCGGTTTTCTCGTTGGGATATTATGCGCAGGGAAGGTATCACCATTTTTAAAACTTCTCCACCCCAGAAGATCAACACTGCGCCTTGAATATTCTTATTCGGAATCATTGAACTGATCATTAATATTTGTAATTTAGTATGTGTGTTTGTGTATTTTTTGCAGTTTAGAATCTTTGGGGTTTTTGGAGATAAAGTGTTATTCAACTCAAGAGGGTAGGGAGGATATCACAGGTTCATAAGATTTAATGAACATTGGAGCACATGTGCTTTGCACTGAACATTGATATGTGTAATTTAGTATTTGTATTCTTTGTAGTTTACGATGTTTGGGGTTTGGATGATAATATAGTGTTCAGTTGATGATGACGGGGACGATATCACGGATTCATGTTTAACTTTGGAGCACCTATGCTTTGCACTGAACATCGATATGTGTAATTTAGTATGTGTGTGCGCATTCTTTTGTAGTTTAGGATCTTTGGGATTTGGAAGATAAAATGGTGATGAGGGTGGGGAGGATATCACGGATTCATAACGTTTAATTAACTTTTATAGCACCTATGCTTTGTACTGAACATTGATATTACTTGTAATTTAGTATGTGTGTGTGTATTCTTCGTAGTTAAGGAGTTTTTGAATTGTATGGACTCCGTCTTGAGGAAAGAATTCATGATGAAAATCAATAAATGTAAAACAAAAATACTGGAATACAGTCGAAATACATCAGAAACCTCTATGGACATCAAATTGGCGGGTGAAAAGCTTAAGGAAGTAGGAGACTTCTGTTAATTATTAGGAAGCAAAATAACCAGTGATGGACGAAGCAAAGAGGATATAAAAATAGGTTGGCTCATGTAAGGAAAGCATTTCTACAGAAAAGGAATCTGTTGACATCGAATATAGATTTAGGTATTATGAAGTAATTTTTGAAAGCCTTTGTCTGGAGCGTGGCGCTCTATGGAAGTGAAACTAGGACTGTTGGTGCAGCAGAACAGAGGAGAATTGAATTGTTTGAAATGTGGTGTTACAGGAGAATGATGAAGATCAGATGGGTAGATAGGGTTACAAACGAAGAGGTATTAAGACGATTGGGAGAGGTGAGATGTTTCTGGCGACTGATAATGGAGAGAAGAGATAAGTTGGTAGGGCACACACTAAGACACCCAGGAATAGCAAGCTTAGTTATGGAAGGAAGGGTCGAGGACGAGAACTGTAGGGGTAGACCAAGGTTAGGATATGTTAAACAGATTGCCTCGGATGTAGGGTGTGGTAGCTATGTAGAGACGAAATGATTAGCTCAGGACAGGGAGGCATGGAGATCTGCATCAAACCAGTCAAAAGACTGAAGACTCAAACAACAACCACAAGGATCTTTGGGGGTTGGAAGATAAAATGGTGATGAGGATGAGGTGAATATCACGGATTCATAAAGTTTAATTAACTTTTGGAGCACCTGTGCTTTGTACTGAACATTGCCATTTGTAATGTATTAATTAATTTATTTATTGGTGCCTTTATTGTGGCGAAGTTTTGGCTCTAGGCCCTCTCTTACACTTAACGTACACAATGTACTTACATCAATACTCATATGTGTTATTCTTAACCTACCAAACTTAAATACTGGTAAAACTTAACTACTAGCATAAAATTGGCAACTGTGTGATATTAACTAAGCTATACAAATTGCATACAGTAATAACTATTAACAATACATGGAGATTTACTGTGGTCATTCACTCACACATTCATACACAAATTGTTCTAGTTGGCCTACGAATTCAAGAGGAAATCTTTACATGCACGTTTGAAAGTTGTTAGGGATGTACAATTTCTGACGTCACGAGGACAATTATTCCAAATTCCAGTTCCCGACACGAGGAAAGAGTTACTGAAGGCAGATGAATGATGTAGAGGAATTGCAATTATAGATCCAGATCGCGTGTGACGATGATGAAAGGAAGATAGAAAACGAAAATTACGAGAGAGATAGTGAGGTATACTTTAATTGAGAAGTCGATAGATGAATGTAGGCCAACATATGTTCAGGTTTCTTTGTTGTATGCGTGTATGCAGTTTACCGTTTGGGGTTATGATGATAAAATGGTGTTCATTTGAGGTGGACGAGGACAATATCACGGATTTATAAGGTTTAATTAACTTTGTGGCCACCCTGTATCTTAGAAGCTACTCGGTCAAAGAACAACGACTGCCTTATCAGACGAATGGCATGCTGAACCGGGAGTGAAATAAAGTGAGGGGTCAGTGGGAGTGGGGGAGGATCCTCTAGACTGCAGTAAAACATAGAGGCTAGGCTACCGCTGTCAAACCCATGCTCTCCCAAGACATCTCTAACCTACAGATAAGAGTAAAAGAAAAACACTTATTTTTTTAACATCCTGTATCATATAACCCAGGATTAATAACCACTTTGACCTCATCTTTCAGAGCAGGGATGCTTATCTAACTGGTAGAGAATACACAGTGATGGTCATTCATATACTCGCGTTCCAGGTGGCTCCACCTATCATATCTCCTTTGTGACGTCATTTCCGGCCCCTTCTAATTGGCTCGTATCGTGATAAGAGAAATAAAAAAAAAGAAGGGCAGAGGATGCTTGTTAACCTTTCGCCCCCACTACGTCTTCAAGGTGGTTGGAAACATGGTGTAACTACAATGGTGAGGCGGATCGCTCCCTCTCTCTTGTGCGGATGACGTCACAACGGGGGCATTGCGTTCTGTGACACAGCACGAAGTACATGTATTTGACACGGCTCTGGTCGTAAGTTGAAGGCATAATTAATAAATAAAATGCATTATGGCACTCAACATACTTTGTATTGTAAACTCTGATAATAATGTTGGTAATTATGAATGCGCCGTACCTCTAAATAATATTAATAGTCCAATAACGAAATCAACTATTTTCTTAAATTGATGAATTTACACATTTTGCGATTCAATTTTCTCTGTGAATTGCCGAAACTTATTTTTCTGTTTAAACCAAGCAACCTAATATATGTTCGGGTTCGAGCTAAACAGTGAATAACCTCATATGCAATATTAATATGAGGCAATTTTTACAAGGTCCTGCTGGTTAATTCGTTGAATATAAACATATCATTTGATTGCGAAATGTCAGGAAATTTATGAAACTCAGCGTCCATTGTTGTTTCAACTTCCATATGTTCATTAAAGGAATACAAACGATTTCCCCTTGAAATAAACTGGAGCCAATCTGGGCCTTCATTACTGGGTTAATGTTCTTGAGATACAAAGAACACGGAACTACATGACCGCGTTGTCGCAGCCCCTAAATTGAGGAACCAACCAATGTTCTTGAGATAATGTTCGCAAATTTTTGTACTTATCCCTGAATTTATGTGCTACATATCCTGTACTGTATTTTAAACCTTCATGGTTCATTTCATCTTTAAAATCTGAGACCTCAAATTCATCCAACAATTCATTCTGATGATCGGTCATTTTAAACATACTCATATTCATTTCCACAGTTTCGTAATTTGATTCAATAAATAAACTGGAAACTAGTTTTTCTTAGTCAGGAGCATCCACGATATCAGGAATAGGTTTGGCAACATTCACTAACGCAGCCTGCGAGAAACAGGTATCGGTTTCTGTTTCCATTGGTTTAATCATACACTATTCGTCAATATCCTCCCCTGTGTTTATATTTAAAGTAAAAACTGAAGCAGAGGGCTTGTCCAAAATGTACCATCTCAATCTACAGTTTATTTAATATCCAGAGGATATTCGTGATCATTGGAGCCTCCCATTCCTCTAATATATGTGAGAAGGTTCTCCAAAATATCTTGATTTAGACGATAAGTTATAATGTACTCGATTTGGTACATGGGCTTCAAGCATCTAAAAAGGTTAACTAGATACGTGTTGCTGAGTAGAATTCATTTTCGAAATGGGAGTAAGGCTTTATGTCGGTCAACTTTCATGGACGTTATCAACTCATTGACATTATTTAGCACTCTGATTTGCTTGTCTAATAATAATTGTTGTTTTAAGGGGCCTAACATCTAGGTTATCGGCCCCTAATATTTTGGGTGATAGTGAAAGATGAGATGAGAATGAAAACTATAAGTAATACAAACTAGACTTACATACTAAACGAAGAAATGGTAAACAAACAAAGGATAAGGCAAATAAAGGACAGGAAGAAAATAAATGCCCTCAACCCTCGAATAATGAGGATTGACGGACTTGGAAGGAAGGAGAGCCATGAAAGGCGGATAGGAAAGAGGAGAGGGCCCATCCCAAGTCAGTGGCAAAAGGGGACAAAACGGACCCAGCTCAGGAATCCCTCGGGATCGCCAACTCCCGAACTCACCAGCCGTAAGTCCCTGAGGGTGTAGCACAATCCAGGGTGCACCAGAAGTGGTGGGGCTACACACATCCTTCCTCCTTAAGGGCCTTGACCAGAAGGCAGGAGATAACATGAAAAGAAAAATAAGGCTGACCCCTCGCAGAAGGAGGTTATCAGAAAAGATGAGACAAGGGCCAATTAAGGCGGAAAAGGAAGATACTTCCTAGGCCTCGGAAAACCGTCGGGGTTGGAAGAGAACAAGAGTTGACCAAGAGAGGTCGACAGGAAAGAAGATGGAGAGGAGCCCGGCACAAGTAAGTGGAAGCAATGCCGGACAGATGGGGTCCCGTGGTCACCAGCCCACGTCCCACAAGTTGTGATCCCCTGGGGGCTTTCAGAATGACTCCCAAATTTGTTTTTAACATTAAGTAAACCAAACCAGTCATTTATTAATTTTATACATCTAGCAGCTTCTTCTCAGTCAATGTTTTTAATCAAACCTTTCTCTCCACACCATTCAAGAGCCTTTGATACCTGGTTTGAAAGTAGTCTACTTGAGCTGCAGGCCGAAATTTTTGTCTCTCTGATCCCTTTAAGTTTACGTGATATCGGCTAATTTTGTGCGCAATAGTGAGTTCAGAAGAAGACATAGAAATTAGTAGTTCCAAAACATTCCTTGGTCACCTTTTTCCCATTGAGCAGTACACATCCCTGATCTAATTACGGACAAATCTAACAAATGATTTCTCACAAGTTTCAATAAATGAGGAATGTTTGCAAACACAAACACCTTTAAGGAACCGTCGCTTGGATGCTTGAAGACACATTCCCTATTATGCCGTTGACAGAGATTGAAATTCAATACTTTCACTAGCAACGTACACACCTGTCAACATTAACATAATTATTTCAATCGACTGTGGATTCACGCGCTTGACTCCCGCCTTTAGCCACAAGTCACGGCAGCTCCCGTTGTGACGTCATCCGCACGAGAGAGAGGGAGCGATCCGCCTCACCATTGTAGTTACACCATGGTTGGAAATACATTTAAGAGCCCTTGTCTTGATGATGAACGTCTCCCATGCTTCACTGCTAACAGCATTCTGTGTCTGCTCCTCGTTCAAAACTACTTCTAAACAATTAAATGGGCCGACATCATCCAGTTTACCAACTTAGCGATGTTTTCACTAGATTCAGTGACTTTTAAGGAAAAATAGAATCTCCCAACTTTCAATAATGTTAAGTTAACGCTTGAGAACTGGCGAGAAACAAGAAGTTCCGTGACGAACTAAAGAGCCTACTTTTCTTAAAATTTAAGATTCATGCCAATGATTAATCTATATGGATCTATATAGAATAATGACGGCATTAAGTTAGTAATATCGAAATTTCAAATTAGTTCGAAATACTGTATACTTGGCATAATATAGCCTAATAGAGAACTACAGTTGGCAGCCCTGGTGACTAAATATATTCTTAGTTCCATCTCGTAAGGTACAGAATACAAAATTTGGTTGAAGTCCAATGGATAGCATGGACGTTACATGCAGTTAAACATTGGATATAACAGCACGCGTAAAATCATGTTGGCAACAATGACATATATGTATTGGTCAGAAATATTCTGAAATTATATGATCTATTGTTGTGTCAATTTTGAATGAAATCCATTAGTTAGTATAGAAGTTACATGCATTTTAAAATTGGACCTATCAGCAGGCTTAGAATCATGTTGGCAGCACTGGCGTAGGCCTATATTAGTTACTCCAAATCAATCTAGAAAGCCAGGTACTATACGTGTGCAAAGTTTAGAGCTATTGGCTTGCATACTTTCTGATATATTTATATTAGGGTAACAAAAATAGAGACGGCATTTATTAACAGTTGGCAGCCCTGGTTAATCGTAAGAATAGGCATTGTCATATCCGTTATGGTACACATAGCACACATGAAATTTGGTTGAAATCCGAATGATAGTATAGAAGTTACATGTATTTAAATTTGGACCTCTCAGCAGGCTTAGAATCATGTTGGTAGCATTGACGTACATAAGTTACTCCAAATTAATATAGAATGTCTGGTACTATACGTGTGCATAGTTTAAAGCTGTCGTCTTGCATACTTTCTGATATATGGGTATTTGATGCTCAGTCATATCTGTTTATGTACACATGGCACATACGAAATTTGGTTGAATTCCAATTGATAGTGTAGAAGTTATATGCATTTAAAAAGTGGACCTATCAGCAGGCTTATAATCATTTTGGCAACACTGCCATGCACGGCCTCCTGGAAATTAAACTGCAATATTATTGTCTATCCGTGTGCCAATTTTGAAATAGATCCCATTCATACCTTCCAAGATATCCAACATGGATCTCAAATTTCAATTGCGATTTTTCAGCAGTTGGTAGCACTGACATCATTTTCAAATATGGCCGTGAGATATTCAGATATAGATCTTTACTCCTACAAAATTTTGTTTCGATTGCTGCAGCCGTTTAGGAGTTGACAGGGGGGGACACACACACAGCCAGACAGACAGAAGGACAGAAAGACAGACAGACATTTGCCCGATCTCATAAGTCTACTTTTTCCTCATTTTTGCAAAATGTGAAAAGTAGGCTAAAAATATCATACGAGAACTAGCGCTGGGTCATTTTGACCCATAACCCATGACCCATAACCCTTTTTGTCGTAGTTGTACGGATTTTAATGAAGTAATTTTACACCTGTTGTCTTCCTATGAACTATTCCCAATATAAAATGAGGTTTATTTATATTTTTCAAATTTAACATTTCTGAAAAAATGACACTAATTTTCATAACAGTATAATTGACCTTGATAGTGACGATGAAATGGTGTTAAATAAAGGTGCTGATGACCAAGGTGTTCCTCGACACTTAAACATGGATCAACAAGAACGTGAGCTATGTGATTGTTCTTCTCCAAAATAGGTGGATTTTCTCCCTTATTAGCCTATTTTCAATTTTGAAAAAATAGGCTTATGAGATCACCTTTTGTCCGTGTGTGTGTGCATGTGTGTGTGTGTGTGTGTGTGAGGTGTGTGTGTGTGTGTGTGTGTGTCCCCCTAATAAAATCTAAACGGCTGGAGCGATTTCGTTGAAACTCGGTAAGTTCATAGCACTATTCCCGGCGACCTCGACCGTGCCCTTCAAATTTTGTTACGTCTCACCAATCCAACATGGCGGCTGTGCGAAATATTTCACTAGCATGCAATATCTCCGAAACTATTACCGATATCGCCCTGAAATTTTGTACGGTGATAAAGGGCAATACTGGAAGTTCACCTATGAGACTTTCAAAAACCTGGTGACTACAAAACCAACATGGCGGTCAAGCGAAGTTGAGACTTTTAAATAGACTTTTCTCGCGATTTAACTATCCAAACGTAATGAAACTTGGTACAGCAAATGTTTATACACATTGTAATTTACTGGAGTCTAATTTAGTTCAATTGTTTACATAACCTCAAAATGGCGGCTGTGCGAAATATTTCACTGACATTCTATATCTCCGAAACTATTACAGATATCACCCTGAAATTTTGTACGTTGATAAAGGGTACTGATACAAGTTTACCTATGTATATTTCATAAACCTGTAAAGTACAAAACGAACATGGCGACCAAGCGAATTTGAAATATTTTAATAGACTTTTCTCGTGATTTAACTCTCTGAGCGCAGTGAAATGTGGTACAGTAAATGATTTTGCAGATTGTAATGCACTGCCATCTAATTTAATTCAATTGTTTACATAACCTCAAGATGGCGGCTGTGCGAAATTTTAAAATTAAGTTTTTATTTCTTGTGTCGTAATCATGCGATCGAAGTGAAAGTTTGAATAATGAACCTAGGCAATAATTGTCCTTGAATGGTAGATAACTCTATGGCCTATATATATAACAATCCTAAATGGCGAGCTTCCGAAATACTTAACGGTTCTCAATATCTATGAATCTTTTACAGCAACCAATCTGATTTTTTTTATGTTCATAGAGACTATGAAGATATGTCCACCTATAGGACTTTCAGTAACCTGGTGAGCACAAATCCAACATGGCGGCGACGCGAAGTATAAATATTTAAATGGACGTTTCTCGCGAATTAGCTATCCGAGTGCCGTGAAACGTTGCACGTTAAATGCTTATACAAATGTTGATCCACTGGCATCTAATTTATTTCAATTGTTTGCATAATCACAAGATGGCTGCTGTGCGTAATTTTAAAATCTCGTTTTTACTTCTTGTGTTCTAATCATGCGATTGAAGTTTGTATACCACACGTACACAATAATCTTAATGTAATAGTACAAAAATAAAAATCCAATCTGGCGACCATCTGAAATATTTAGACGGTTCTCAATATCCACGAATCTGTTACAGCAATTAAACTGAAATTTTGTATGTTGATAGAGGCAATTAACATGAGCAGGATATATGAAAATAGGCTGTATAGTTCTTCACGGAACTACTTGTTTACAGATTGTCCCGAGTAGCGTAAGCCAAAAATTGTTACCTGAGGACTGGCGCCATGGGTAAATCTGACCCGACCGTAAATAATATAGAAATAACTTGCGTGTTCCAAAAGCTATGGACATATTACTTTTGCAGGGTGAAGTACAAGGCTAGGGAGGAAGGTATTGTGAGCGACAGGAAATAAGGGCTGACCAAAACGAAAATATAGAGCATTATTTAAGCATCGGATCAATAATACCCAAGCGCCAGTCCTCGCGAGTTATGGGAACATTTTCTTGGGAAACTTTTTAAGAGATACATGTTTTTATAAAAGCTACTTTAATTCATAGAACTGAGATTATTTAAACAATTTACTAAAATCTCCACCAACACTGGTTGAGCAGTCGGTGGGCATTCCACAACTTCAGATAAGTATCAACAGTACAATTTTGAACTAGTACATTATGCAACGAGCCTATAATGGCAATAATTAAGACACGAGTATGTTTATGAAACGAGCGTATGCGTGTTTTATAATTTCTATACGAATGTCTGAATTAGCATTATAGGCGAGTTGCATACGACTCTTTATGTTCGACGATAATTTTTTAAACTATTTTATGTTAGAACATAAATATCCATAAATATCTGTCGAGATTTCGCCAGTTTTTTGTACTGAACAGAACGCATGAGATGCAGAGATTGCCTTGTATTTGACCATGGCCTCCTCGATTACCCTATTATGACACTAGGCCTCGCAGTGAAATTCAAATTAGAAGACCGTGGAACTCTGCGCAGGTGATATGCTATTGGTCAAACAACTGTTTCTTGAGCTCTGATTGGTGGGAGAAACTGTTTCATAATGAAAAAAAAGTCCTCTCGGCACGCCGGAAGGCGGAGGTAGATTTCACCGGACAAACTTGGGGATAGGCGAAAATAGGCAGAATATGCAGATTTTCGTAGAAGGATCAGACCTCATTTAATGCGAGAAGGTATTTTATAATTGGAGCTTAATTAACTTTGTTTTTCGTCATTTTATGCTTATTTTAAACATTTTATTGTCTTATGGGAACGGTAACCTTCTTGTCATTTGGGGTCCATTTTTATACTTGTGGTCACACTGTCCTTATGCTAGGTTTCGACACTGATGTGCAACTATGTAACGGTCTGTTACTTCTTCACGCAAAATTATATCTACCGCAGAAATTTTGGTTGGTTCCTCAGTTTAGGGGCTGCGACAACGCGGTCATGTAACCCCGTGTACTTTGGGATGGCTGTATTAGTCTGTAATTCAGGTAAGGACTGCAGACGGTCAATTTCAAGCAGTAGTTACTAATGTTGCTACCAGGTACTACCGTCAACGACACCTAGCTGTGAACTTGGCTACTAGATGCCACCGCAACCAGCAACTCGCAACGAACGTTGGAACTTCCCCTCCAAAGGAAAGCATACTGAGGGATTTTTGGCGCTCTTAGAAAATCCGACGACTTCGGCCGGCTTTGAACTCGCGACCTTGGGCATAAACATTCAGCATGCTACCAGTTACGTCACCGAAGCCGCTTCACACTTAGATGGAAATCTGAATATGATCTCGTGCAAGTGCGTTATCTTGGCAACGTCTGATGGCTCATCCCTCATCAATTTAGTAGTGTTGCCATGGCAACCACTGATAGGTCTTGGCATTTTCTTATAATTCCGAAATTATTTTTCTCATCCCTTGGCATAATGGTGGGTTATATCAAAAATTCTTTCAGACAAAAGTTTTAGGTAATTATTATGGGAATATTGTCCATTTTGTACGGTTTTGATATTGTGCCTATTAAGAGAGATATGATTAATGTTTCCCGAAAAACCCACTTTTTCCCACCCCTTTGGTCAATGGTTGGTGCTATAAAAAAACTCTTCAAACATACATTTTTGGGCTTTATCCGACACATAGTATGAATGTTGAACGGATTCGATATTTCACATATTAAGAGAGTTATAGCAATATTTCACTTTTTCGAAAAAAAAAGCCCCCATTTTCACCCCCCAACGACCGATTTAGCCCAGTAACGAACTCGACCGAGATTTTATAGGTATACGTATTCGGTAAAAAATTCAAAGTGATTGGTACAAAATTACGGCAGTTATCGTGTCCACAATAAACTGATATACATATACATACATAAATTATATATAACTTTTGAACTGACGGTGGTTTTGGGGCCTGGGGATGTGAAACGCGAAGATATGTCGAAATTTTCCGGAAGTCGAAACATGGTACCCATTGCAATAGTTAGCTTTCTAACGAAATCTACCTCTGGTTGGTTCCTCAGTTTAGGGGCTGCGACAACGCGGTCATCTAACCCCGTGTACTTTGGGTGAGTGTAGAATCTGTCTGATACACGGTGTGAATTGTAATGGCTGTATTAGTCTTAATTCATGTAAGTACTGCAGACGGTCAATTTCAAGCAGTAGTTCCTAATGTTGCTACCAGGTACAACCGTCAACGACACCTAGCTGTGAACTTGGCTACTAGATGCCACCCCAACCATCAACTCGCAACGAACGTTGGAACTTCCCCTCCAAAGGAAAGCATACTGAGGGATTCTAGTGCTCTTAGAAAATCCGACGACTTCGGCCGGCTTTGAAACCGCGACATTGGGCATAGACATTCAGCATGCTACCAGTTACGTCACCGAAGCCGCTTCCCACTTTATCAGGCGGCTTTGGTGGCGTAGTCGGTAACATGCTGAGCTTCTATGCCCAAGATACCGGGTTCAAACCCGGCCGAAGCCGTCGGATTTTTTAAGAGCGTTAAATATCCCTCAGTATGCCTTCCTTCGGAGGGGAAGTAAAGCCGGCGGTCCCATGTCATAGATTTATGGCATGTTAAAGATCCTTCCACTAATTGCACCTGTGTGAAGCTAAATTGGATAGGTTAAGAATGTATACAACGCTCTTAGGTTTCTATGTTCGTTGCCAAGAGCCGACTGCGGCGGCGTCTAGTAGCTCAGTTCTGAACTTGGCCTCGTAGTCGTTGACAGTGGCGCTTGGCGGCAAAAGTAGGAACTATCTGAAAAATTGTTAGTTGCAGTACTTAAATTAACAAACAGATAACACACACTAATACAGTCATCACAATTAACACCGGTTATCAGACAGATTCTACACACACCCAAAGTACACGGGGCTACATGACCGCGTTGTCGCAGCCCCTAAACTTAAGAACCAACCAACCAACCACTTAATCAGATGGAAATAATGAATCTGATCTCGTGCAAGTGCGTTGTCATGGCAACGTCTGATGGTCCATGCCTCATCAATTTAGTAGTGTTGCCATGGCAACCACTGATAGCTCTTGGCATTTTCTTATAATTCCGAAATCATTTTTCTCGTCCCTTGGCGTAATGGTGGGTCATATCAAAAATTCTTTCAGACAAAAGTTTTAGGTAATTATTAGGGGAATATTGTCCATTTTGTACGGTTTTGATATTGTGCCTATTAAGAGAGATATGATTAATGTTTCCCGAAAAACCCACTTTTTTCCACCCCTTTGGTCAATGGTTGGTGCTATCAAAAATCTTATTTGACATAAATTTTTGGCACTTATCCGACACATATTATGAACTTTGAATGGATTCGATATTGCACGTATTAAGAGAGTTATAGCGAAATTTCACTTTTTCGAAAAAAGCCCCCCATTTTCACCCCCTTCGACCGATTTAGCCCAGTAACGAACTCGACCGAGATTTTATAGGTATACATCTTCGGAAAAAAATTCGAAGTAATTGGTGCAAAATTACGGCAGTTATCGTGTCCACAAGAAACTGATATACATATATATATATACATATATATATACATAAATTATATATAAACTTTTGAACTGACGGTGGTTTTGGGGTCTGGGGGATGTGAAACGCGAAGATATGTCGAAATTTTCCGGAAGTCGAAACATGGGACCCATTGCAATAGTTAGCTTTCTAATGAAATCTACCTAATAGTGTTATAATGACCATCATTATGATACAGTTTTCTGACATATAACAGTCAGGGTTGAACATAAAATATTTTATGTTGTAGTTATAGCATTTAATCATCACAATTCTACAGTAGTTTTCGGGCTTACTGCTTAAGTGTATCACAGCAACAGTAGCTACACCTTCATAGATTAGTTTGTGGGAGGAAGACTGTTTTGTTGATAGGATAGTCATTTGTAAGTTTTGCAATATTAAATAGTTCATTTTATTGGTGCTTAATGCCTTAATTGGCCTGTTTTCCATCTCTTGATGAACGCACAGGCTAGAGTAAAATGTGGCTTTTCACTGACGTCTCAGTCTCACTCATGGCTGTGATTATTTGGAAGCTACTGGGGTATGAGTGGTGCTTAGTAATGACATTCAGTGCCTGTGGATGCTGTGAAAGGTTCTACTCATAAGGTTAGTACTGCTTGTCTGACTCAGTGAGGAAAGCAATGGCAAACTACCTCACTCCTCATCTTGCCTAGTTCGCCTCACTATAGCCTTCGGGCTGATTACCTAACAGACAGAAATGCCTTAATATTTATCAGTAATAATAACCACATTATTATTGTGTTTCGTGTGTAATGCTGTACGGTACGATAAAATAAAGTAAATAAAAATATAAAAAACACATTTACTAAGTTTTCTGCTGGGTTTTCTTGAATGTTGTTTTTGGAGGGCAAAGGCTGTCTGTGGGTGTCACTGTAGGTTTGGTAGTGTTTTGTAGAGCTATTTGTCTTGCATATTTGGATCTGATGATGCTCGTTTGACGAGAAAAACATGTCATCTCTTAGTCTTCTTCTTCTTCTTCAATAGTCCGTAATGAATCTTAATCACATGTAATTTATTTCAGGTTATGTTTCACATATTCATGTTGACCGCCTGAAAGCTAATTTTCTTGGGAACCACGTTAGCTCCAGAACTCAAATATTAACAGATTATTAACATAGGAATTATTCTTGTACTGAAACAACAATAGCCTAGGCCTACTTCTTAAATGGGAATCGACTAATGAGGGATATGCTTTTCATTTCTTTTTTGAATTTAGACTTTCTTCACAACTGAAATGAAAATCCACAGCCTGCTTCCAGTCTCCGACAGGGTCAGGAATGGAATGAACGAAGCCCCCATCTAGCGGCGAGGATATGAACTGTGCCGGCTGCCGAAGCCTGTCGCACTCCTCTGGGGCAATGATTACATGAATGACAGATGAAATGAAATGATAGTGGAGAGTGTTGCTGGAATGAAATTTTGACAGGGAAAACCGGAGTACCCGGAGAAAAACCTGTCTGCCTCCGTTTTGTCCAGCACAGATCTCACATGGAGTGACCGGGATTTGAACCACGGACCCAGCGGTGAGAGGCCGGCGTGCTGCCGCCTAAGCCACGGAGGCTCACACTTTCTTCACAACTACTGTATATTTTATTATTTTATATTTTATTACTAATATTTTGTAAATTGCATATCCACATGAAATTGTTTCATTGTGGGCTATTTCAAGCACCCAACTGAACAGTTCTCATTGGGTTTTATTAGTTCTAGGTTTATCAGAAGGCAGGGGCGGCTGCTGACTAAAATTTTAGGGTGGATGCATTAAAAACTGTACTCACATGGCTCCTTATTTGTAAAGATAGGCTATTCTCTCTGTGAGGAAAGCAATGGCAAACTACCTCACTCCTCTTCTTGCCTAGAACGCCTCGAAATAGCGCTGCCTTGTGTTTTTGTGGGTATCTACTCACATAACGTAACGGCGGTACTTTTTGAGGATCTAACCAGCCTTCGGGCTGACTACCTAACAGACAGGCTATTCTCTACTCATGTGCTTTGACGAAGCAAATTTATCTATCAGCTTGGTTGATGAGGTCCTAATGTTTTCATTTCTAACTTTATGTTCAGAGGTATACTGTAGAATAAATTGATTTTTTAATAACATTTCCACCCCTTCATTTTCCCATGTCACACACAATCACCATATTGAATAAGTACAGTACGTACCATATCACTAAGGTAAAAAAAACACACATTAATTTATACAAACTCACAGAACTTACTAACACTTGGAACACCAGACAACTGAAAATGTATAAATATACGAAGTACGTCCAGAAAGTATGTTCCGTTTGGTAATAACATTAAATTGTGTACAGATACAGAAAAATTATTTATTGCACAAAATTCTACCACCCTTAAACTACTTTTCCACATAACTGCCGAAATGTTGCAGGCATTTGTCGTAGCGTGGCACGAGGTTTTGTATATATTCTTCATAGACGTGTGCCGCCTGTGTCATCAACTAGTTGTACGTTCCGCTGCAGCGCAGTTCCGCTTATGCGCGGTAGACGCTCTGTATCAAGGAGAAGAAACGTGCGCCATTTTGGAGAGCGCTGTCAGCTACGTACGCGTTGTTGTGCATGTTTACTCGTACAATGTCGGTGTTGATTGAAATTCCCGCCGCTTGTGAAATCAGATCTGTGATTCGTTCTCTGAATGCTAGGAAAGTGAAACCAATTGAAATTTATCGGCAAATTTGCGAAGTGTATGGACAAAATGCGATGAGTGATTCAATGGTGAGAAGATGGGTCCGACAGTTCAATAAAGGACGTAGTAAAGTGCACGATGAAGAACGCAGTGGGCGTCCATCTTTGATTACAGAAGAACTGGTTCACGCGATTGATGACAAGATCCGGGAAAACCGCAGGTTTACAATTAGTGCTCTCGCTATGGAATTTCCCAAAATCTCACGATCACTAATTCATGAAATTGTTACCGAAAAGCTGAACTTGCGTAAACTTTGCCGACGTTGGGTACCAAAGATTCTTACGGAGCAACACAAAACAAAACGGATGGGTAGTGCACTTCAGTTTTTGACCCGTCACAATGAAGGCGGCGAAGAATTTCTGACACAGATAATCACAGGAGATGAAACTTGGGATTCTTACGACACCCCCGAAAGTAAGCGGCAATCAATGGAATGGAGGCACACTTCATCCCCAGCAAAGGTTAAGCCGAAACAAATCTTGACACCTCGGAAAATGATGTGCACAGTGTTCTGGAACTGGAAAGGCATCTTACTCATTGATTTCTTACCGTGTTGTCAAACAATCAACGCAGATGCTTACTGCGAGACACTTAGGAAATTGCACCGCGCAATACAGAATAAGCGCCGAGGGTTGCTGTCAAAAGGTGTTGTTTTTCTTCACGACAACGCACGACCACACACTGCAAATGTGACGAAAAACCTCCTACGGGGATTTGGCTGGGACGTGTTTGACCATCCTCCGTACAGTCCTGACCTCGCTCCTAGCGACTTTCATCTGTTCACACATCTCAAGTCTTTCCTTGGCGGTCAACACTTCAACAATGACGACGAGCTGAAAGAAGATGTTTCCAACTGGTTGAAGACACAGGCGGCAAACTTCTATGAAGAAGGTATCCGAAAACTTGTGCCACGCTATGACAAATGCCTGCAAAAGTTCGGCAGTTATGTGGAAAAGTAGTTTAAGAGGTATAGAATGTTGTGCAATAAATAATTTTTCTGTATCTGTACACAATTTAATTTTATTACCAAACGGAACTTACTTTCTGGACGTGCCTCGTATTTGTGTAAAATCTTAATTTCTGCAAGCTGTGAACAATGGCTAAATACCTGTTTAAGGGCGATGGATATATCCGTTATCCGGTTTGACCTTCAAACAGAGACAGGAGCAGCAAGTGAAATGGAGAGATCTTCTATTTCACTCCAAAGCAAGGTTATGGGCTGATTATCCAGGCCCCTGACGAGAAACAAACATTCTTTCATAGTACAGAAGAACTCGTGTGCAAAACAGTGGTATGACCACTTTTTTCTCACCCGGCACTTCACTTCATTTACTTTAGCCTACATAGAACTTTCTGTAGAGCGGCCCTCGCAATTACAATACGCCGTACGATACCGTCAGGAATTTAAGCTAGGGATCAGATATGCATTCTGAATTATTTTCAGATATTTGAGAAGGGAAAAATACTTACAGTATTTAAAGTAGATTACCTCTAATATAAAGTAATTTTTAAACACATTAATTAAAGAAATTTTGGGCAATACGGCCCAACGGCTCTGGATGGTTGGGGCCCTCTCAGCCCTTAATGACGCACCGCCCTTAGCCAAAAAGTAGGAAGATGTTCCCGGAAATTGAGTTCGAAGTTTTAAAAAAATGCTTGCTCCTTAGCACACCCCATCTCTGGAATAGAGCAGTGAACAGGAAAAACGTCAGGGAATAAATCTAGATAACCAATTAAAATGCTCCTCCAATCAATACAAAGTCTATTCAAATATTAGCACATGTTTCGATCCAACAATGGTACCTTCTTCAGCAAAATTATAATACAACCAAACCTGACATAACTAATCTAATAAACCTAACAGTTGAGAAACTAAATTAACTAAAATATATGCAGGATGAAATCTAATAGATCTTTCACGAATACTTATCCATTAGATTGTTATGTTATTGTTGTTTTAAGGGGCGGAACTACGACGTCATATTTTAAATATTTATTGGTGTACATTTTTCAATTTTTGCAAAAAATGAAAGTAGACTTATGAGATCTACACAAGGCCAAAACCTGTGTGTCTGTGTGTGTGAGTGTGTGTACTCTGAATGTATGACCCCTCTATCAATTCACACACGGTGAAACCGAATTGAACGAAATTTGGTACAGAGGTAGCACTAGCAATGGGCACCTCAGTGCCATGTTTTATATCGTCGCCATCTTTACCAAAACTCAATGCGGCTACTCAAACGTTCAAAACGTAAAATCAAATAACGACTAAACTAATCATCCGATCTCTACCTTAATTTGGTAACAACATACCGTCTTGTGCCCAAACTACAAGGTCATTCGCCTTATCATTTCAGGGTGTCAGCCATATGAATTATGCAGACTTTATAATCCATAACATGGGACCCACCAGTTCCGATTATCGAACCGAGAATCGTTTAAACTGTTCTAAAGAACGTGGCCCGTTCGAAATTAAAAGTTTATCTTGTAATATTATAGTGGAGACGTGACTTTAAATAGCTGAGCCGTCTCAGTTAGAAGACAAGATGGCTGCTGATATCTTGTGCCAGACCTATAGCCTACTTCACTAGTTTGAGTATTGCATTCAATATACTGTAGCCTACTGACAGGAATATCATAATCTTTGTATGAAATGCTTAAAAAGTATACTCCACTGAAGAAATCGTTCAGTCTAAATCATTATTTGCTAAGACGTTGTATGTAATTCAACTGATACCGGCAAATTTTTGTTGACTTGATTGGCTGCGTGGTGAAGCGTAAGCCTTTCAACCCGAATGACCCGAGTTCTAATCCTACCAGAGTTGGGAATTTTGCTTATTTTTTATATTTATTGCTTTGTAATTATTCAGACGTTTTAAAATTGAGTGTTATATGTGCATATTACAATGGAAAAAATATATATATTTAAAACAAAATTCGCCAGTGGATCTGCAAGAGACATCTAACAGCAACCAGGAGAACTATCATGGCCAACGTATTGCGCAACGGCCCACAGATTACCTTTGAGCTTTAATTGAAAAGTTTCTTTTGATGGCCGCTAGAATGCACTCTCCCTATTAGGATTATCTTATCCGCCAGAGTTCATGACTGTTCTGCGTAGGACTCCACTGGTTGGCTTTCTATACGCATCGAATTTGAAGAATGAAAAGTTGATTATACGATACATTTTTATTTTAAAGCGTTTGTAACAGCCTATTGTGTGTTATTTGAACTGAATACAACACGATCTCACATAGTACCTGTGCTCTATCTGTTGGTGCTATTTCAGGATATTAATTAATAATTTTATTGCAGCCAAATTAAACTTGTGTGGAGCTAAATTTCTAGGTTAGATTTCGTTGGAACGCTCTATCGAAAGTTCCAACCTTCACCACTAGATAGCGAAAGTTGGAACTACTTGAAATTGAACGGAACGTGTAGCTCATCCTCTGGGTGTCCACTGGAAGCAGCTACAGACTCTGGCGCGCCGAACATGTCCTCGGACACTCCTGGCACTAAAAGCCATACGATAAAAAAAAAAAGCAATCGAAAATAAAGAATGAACATGTACACTAAAATTTCGCTCTGGGGATTTGAATTGCATAGATTTGATTTATTGTTTCCTTCACTACAGGGCTCTAAGTGGTAGCGTCGGCATACACGCGTCACTGGAGGGTCATGGAAAGATTGGTTAATGCAATTAAGGTGGTGTAAACCATGGACAGCCAGACGTGTAAACACATGCCTCAACTCAAAGTTGGATGTTGCTCACGTCCGGTCGATTATGTCTCCAGTTCCATACAATTCTTGAGATATGTCTTCTCTTTCTTTCTTTCTTTCTTTCTTTCTTTCTTTCTTTCTTTGTTTATTCAATGATGGTAGTAGTTTTTCCGAGGTTGTGGTGTTTGGTAGAGGTAAATAGTTTCTAAGATCTTCAACTAAGAAATAATTCTATTATAGGCCTACTCTTTGATAATGACAAATAGTTATACTGTAACTATACTTATACATTTAGGAGAAAGTCGGCTCTATGTTCTTTACCTAACATCTTGTTTAGTTTATATTTACATCGTACTTATTCATTGTTTTCCAGTTTCTTCATGACAAACTGTAGCCTATATATTTTAGTTAGGCTAATTTCGTCAGGCCTATAATCTATTGGCAACTCAAACTAACACTTGGGGCGCTGCGGTCGGTCTGGATAAGTAGGATAAAAATACTGTTTTAGATCCCTTATTTGAGGGTGGATCTAAAAGGGAGAGTTGTTGTACTAATTTATAAGGTGGTGCCTAAAAGGGTAGCTTCCCTTGACAGGGCAAGCTGACCAGTGTAGTGTGTTGTGGTGTGCTAGGAACTAGGGGGCGTTCCTATAAATAATGTGGTAGTGTTTGAGGGGATGGGACCCACTGCACAGGGTCGCTGTGCTGGTCGCTTAGCTCAGCTGACTGCTTATTATGTAACTGACTCTGTTCGTATCAGCCGAGTGGCACGCGCTGCTTGCTGGCAGCCGAGCCGGCTCGGGGAACACAAAGGTACCTGAGTTAGCGATATTAGACTACCGTCTGTCACGTCTTTACGTGACGGGAATAAGGAAGGGCGTTGGGATGTAAAAAGGCGTATAAACAGTAAAACGTGTGTAGAGTGTGGACCAAGTGTTTTATTGGTCTGTGATTCTGAGTGTGAGTCCCTTGTAGGGAATGAAATTATGTTCACAATGTATTACAAGTTGTTGGTTACGGGTTACATAAGTAGGAACTCTGAACACGATTGACTGACTCACCTCGGTTGACACCAGCGTAGCCTCGGGCCGTCTCGATGAAGCACTGACAATGGAGAGATCCTTTGACCTCATTAGGATGCCTTCTTATACCCTCTGGCGCTATGTTGTCAGCAATGTGTTGGCCCAGTTGCTAGTATGTAGGTATGTGTAACCATTGCGCAAGGACTGGGCTGCTTTTAGAGTGGTAAGCTGTCCCCGCTAAGTTTTATGGATGTTGGGCCGGCTTTCCAAGGGTTGCCATTTAGGGGATTTAGCCAGATGCCGGGGGGATGGACTCCAAGGGGTGCATACCCCTGGGAGGCTGTACAAGAGTCTTCCTTCATTTGTTCGCGTCCTCGCGAACGGGAACGGAACTGGAAGTTGGGATGTTGACGTAGTGGTCCTTGAAACCCCCTCGTATCTCCTGGTGGTGTCGTATCGAAGTGTGGGTGTGAGGTCAGCCCGTGTTCAGAGGGGAGGGTTATGGGATGTACAGATATATGTATACATTGACATTGTGAAAAAACAAACAAAAAAAATTGACATTGCGAAAGATTTGATTAACATTGGGAAAAAATTGACATTTGAGAAAAATTTAACATTAAAAAAAATTCGACATGTAAAAAAAAATTGCCCTTGCTATTGCTGGCATATTGCTAGTTTAAAAAAAAAACATGGTTTCTGATGGTGATGTGTTACATAGTTGTGCAGGGAGGAAAAACCCAGGGCCGAACGGATGATGGCGTCGTCCGCCCTATCTTAGGGAAAAAGTGCTCCCTGCAATAAGAAAGGTAGAAGAAAATAGAAAAATGGGTGTTCCAGGGTATAATTTAAGGGAAATATTCAAAAGACGTTTATTGGTTTGGGAAAAAACGGAACACCCTGACAAATGGGGAAGTTAGAAGAAGGAAAAATGAAAGAAAACAAATCATACACATTATGTACATTGGAATCTTGATAAACAAACAAAAATATATAGCGTTTAATGTACTATGTTTCGATTCTGACATTTAGGAATATTGTCGCTTTCCAGTGGAATAATTGTATGAAATTTATCCTGAAAAATTATAAATTACAATGACCTTATGTCTAGTGGAATAATTGTATAAAGTTTATCCTTAAAAATTATGAATTACAATAACCTTATGTCTAATGGAATAACTGTATAAAGTTTATTCTTAAAAATTATAAATTACAGTGGTCTTATGTCTAACTTAATCGCGCTAATCCCTTATAATTATAGTTTTTGTGAGGTACCTCGCGTGCACGCTACCCGTCTGTACGTACGCTTGCCGTCTCACGGCTGCTCCTGTACGGCCACTTCTTGGTACGGTATAGTGGTCGTACCGCTTGCGTGTATTCTTAATACTTAATCTGTGAAGCATCCTCTGTGGGTGAATGCTTTCACACTTGACAATGAGAGTCACTGCCACAAATCGGTTGCGCCCTCATTGTCGTAATCTGCGTCGCATTTTGACGCTTTTATGTGGTTCTATTTAGTTGATCTGCCAGTAAGCCTGGTACCCCACAGGCACCAGTCCTGCTGTGCAGATTTTTTTTTTTTTTTTTGGAGTGTGTAGCTGAAAAAGAAAAATGTGGTGAGTGTTTGCGAGTGTGTCGGGATTAGTGCAAGTTGACGTATATAAAATAAATAAAAAAATAGTACACAATCATGGCATGCCGTAAATAATGACACTGCTATATGGTAGTGAAATTCCTGTCACCAGTTTCCTGTATCTGGTGACGATGCCTGTGAAAAAAATGGCGAGGTTTAGAAAAAACATGTGAGCATGCCATATTCTCTATGTCGCTTCCTGTGTCACAGTTTTTACTGGCTGAAGCTCTTCTTTCTCTGAAAAAAAATAGCATGATTAATGTTAATTAGCTGCAAGACCGGGCTTACCCTATACGGTGCCGTAATGCCGTAAATAATATGTAGTTGGTCTTACCCCGGTAGCGGAATTGTGGTTACCGGGTGCCGATATATTCCACTTTGATTATGCCTATTGTACTATATTATATATAATCCTATATTATAGTGTATTGTCGGACTTACCCTGATGCCGGGTTTGGCGGCCATCAGGAGCCGAACGGCGTTACTTAATACTATCTATCTTAATTATGGTCTAATAAAAAAAAAATGCTATTACTAATCCGAGAGGGTTGCCTTAATCTATTGCCGAAATGTGCTGCGCCATACCTGGCAACAGCGGTGAATAAATTTGCTTAATCCTAGGTTGCGTGTCAAATGCAACCGTCTTACAACTAAATTTGGCCTAGGACGATCGCCTGGGGCAATTAAATCCCCAGGACACCACCCGCACGAGCCCCAGAAACACCGGTTGTCTCTAGGGTCGCTAGATTCCGTCCCCTTAACTCTAGGTGTCGACGTCTATTACTAGTACTAATCTATTCGCAGGCGGCTTACGGTGCCACTAAGCTAACCGTTTCGCCCGCTGTAACTTCCTTGTTCATGACCGTTTGCTGTACCGATTTATCATAGTTGAGCCGCCCACTTGGCTCCTGTGAGGTGCGCGCACTGCCCCTCTCTTAATGCCCATTGACTGCCCGCTGCGTCGCCATTTATGTGGGCATTGGACATTGTGGTCCAATGGCATAATATTGTCTTCGCCTTAATCGGCCGTCGCAATCTGCTTTTCGCAGTAATATTTTGCCTCTATGGGCCGCCGTAGTATGCTTTTCGCATTGATATATGATTTTGCCGCTATGGGCCGCAGTGATATGTATTTCGCAGTTATCTGCCACTCCAACGCATAGGAGTTTTGCTTCCCGCTATGGAAGCCGTGCCTACTTAAATTTAAACTTAACTAGAAGTCTAGTCATAATGGGGTCGTCTCTAGGGATAGTTCCCGAGGCCGGCGGTGAGTGAGCTATTTCTCCCGCCATTCTCAGAAAGTCTCCCTGCAGGTCTTGGCCTCGACGACCGTGGCACAAAGTGGGTGTAGCATCCCTTCCTCCCAGGGGCGGTTTATGCGCACCTGGGATTCCAGAGCTTGCCCGACCAGGCCGCGAATGCTTTGACCTTACGTAGTTCGTCTGTTTGGTCTAGTCGTCAGTTAAGTGAGGTCGCTGCGCTGTCGAGCCAACTGGGGAAGGGTCCACATCGCCTTCCCCAGCTCTCAAAGTGTGGTTCTCCCGACCTTCGGCTTACACCGTTGTCAACCATCAGGTCGTATCAGATTCCTTTGTAAGAGAAAAAAAAAATGTGTCGTAACCTGTGTAAATAGTTTAACCTCTGTGTAGAATGTAAAATATTTCCAGTGTTGCGGGGTTGGAGATCTTCTAAGTACATAGGCTACTTCTGGCCTACCATCGCTATGTCAGCTTCCCAGCAATAATGCTTTCTTTACCTTAATGGAGGTGTTAGTAGGGTCTGTAATATCAGGTACCCTGTTATTAGGATCTGGGGGTAGTTATTTGTTGAGTGGGCTTAAAGTATGGTAGGAAGGGTTTGCGCACCTTTGGGTTCCACGTTAGTGGTGGCCTGAAACCGGTGATGCCACTGGGATGCTTCTATAGTGAGTGGAGTGGGGAGGTAATTCCCGGGATTGCAAAGATACGAAAATTCATGCAGGTTTGATATTAAAATCCCTGGTAAACGGATGGGATACTCATGCATGTGTCTGGATATGAAGTTTCTGCCTTCATGTACGGATAGGTGTAGGATGGGGCATAATACCATATGTTCCTTTCATGCGGGAGAGTTTAAGTACTAAAGAATGGTTAGTATATATCTATGGCCTCCTCTCTCATTTGGAGAGGCGCATTATGCTTCTTTAATGTTTGCTGAGCCACCCCTAATACTCGGGTGGTGCAACGTGGCTCAAGGCGTAGCATGCCTGCTCTTTAGACGCATGAAGTCCATCAACCCCTTGTGTATATTTTGTAATGTAGTGTAGCTGTTTTTGGTCGTGTAGATGTGTTTGCGTTGTTTATGGTGGGCGTGAGAAGGTTATGGGAAGGGAGTAAGGTGGTACGCTGGTAGCCTGTTCTCCTGTCATCCTCCCTTGGTCCATGTTGGCTGTCTATCCGCGCCTTGGGATAGTAGAGCTGCATGACCTAATCTGGTCGGCCATTTGCAGTGTAGATGTGGCCAGTGGTCGTAGTGCGACTGGTCATGTGCTAGTCATCTGTAATGACTCCTATGCCTTACGAGCGATAAGAGAAGTTATTAGGGGGGGAGATCTTGTCTGTGTTTGCTCCTAATTGTTGAGTGCGAGTGCGTGTGTGTGCCTATGTACCGCTACACCACGCGGACGGTTGGTCTGTTGCATGCCAAGTCGTAATATGTATCGCCTGTGTGGGCAGAAGGCGCCCGTGGCTTGCCAACGTCCTTGCGACCGTGCCCTATAGGCCCAAGATAAGTTCCGCTGTGTCACGTCTTGTCCATTGCCAAATGTTTTTGCAGTGTGGAAAAAAAATGTATGGTGTTATAATTGTTATGTGTGTGTAATTTCACGGTCACGGGCGATACGCAATAGTGTCTCGTCATCGCAGTATTGCAGTGTGAATAGTCTGCAGTCAGCAATTGGTATGTGTAATACCAGGCCGGGAAGTTACTGTTTGTCATCCGCTGGTATGTGCCTTTCTGCACGAATGCAAGTGTGGTCATTGTTTTGGATTCCTAGCGGCCTAATGTAGCAATTCGCCCTAGTTAGGTAATGACGTCGTGTGGCCATTGTTCCTTAAGACTTGTGTCTTGTGAAATTTTCCTACCTGTATCTGTGAAATGTATCCTCTACGCCTGGTGTAATTCGAAATTTTATGTCTGGTTTTTGGTGGGAGGAAATGTAGTATTCCCTGTTCATGCACTTGTATGGGCCAATTTCAGTATGATTGGACGCCTGAATAGCTGTTCTCCTTTGTGTCTAAATTTTTACTGGAACTCAGACCCGTGACCTTATGTCATTCTCTGTGTTTTATGTTTGCGTTGTGTTCCAGGGCTTGGGGCTTTCCCAGTGTGGTTTTTTGCTTGTGTTCCGTGTACCAAAAATACCATTGGATAGTTAGTTTTTGGTACGCGTGTGGTGTGTGGTCATGGGTTCGAATCCGGTTGTCTGTAAAGACTTGGTGTGATCATTTCCGTGCCGCATATAATATGGCACGTTCTCGTGGATGTGCAATGCGCAAATGAAAGCATGCATACCTGTGTAGAGTTTGTACGTTTTTGATTTCCCCTCGTAGTGTAATTTTGGAAGATATAGGGTCTCTAAATCGGGCGTGAATGATGTGTTGATTTCTGTCCAGTAGGCTTTGGCTCGGCTTGTCTGTGTCGAGCAGTCTTGCTCATTGAGGAGTATGTTACTGCTGATACGACGGTGTTGAATTACGATGTTGTGTGCTTTCATTTGTTTCATGCTCTGCCCACGTCCTAGTTTTGCTGCACGTGTGTGTGTGTGAACCTGATTGCTGTCTATATTGATTGCTAGCAGTGCCTCTCTCATTGTAGAAAAAAAACTTGTGGTTTAATATGACCGTTGATCTGTAGCTCATGCGCCACGGGATTTCCGTTTTACTTGGAATCCAAACCATAGGCCATGGCATTTCACTTCGAAAATCCCATATGCGTTGGCCGTACTGTAGAAAAACCTTCCATTGACTACATCTGTGTCCCCAAATTTTACGTTAACTGTATCGTGGTTCAAGTATGTTCTTTATCCCTGGAGAAAATGTCGTTGTACGCGAGTGTGTCTGGTCCGCTAGTCGCGTGTTTGGTGACCAGATGCCAGAGGCGATTGTATTGTTTTTCGTTTATGACCCGCTGTTAGTGGGACTGTCCCAATTTGTCTTAGCTTTCCCATTATTCTATTCTAGAACTGGATATCTACTCAACCTTATATTCCTGGTATTCAGAAGGTTGCGGGTTTGGAGACCGTCTTTTACCCAGAGTAATTGTTTCCGGCACCATGAAGGTTGTGTCTCCGGGACAGTTCTGGTGAGTGTTAGGATCGTATCCCGGTCCGGTCAGTGAGGTCTGAAGGCTATTTCTTGGCTTTCTTCCCACGTCTGCCAACGGGACCGTTTCCTTTTCTTTTAGCAGTGTGCCCGCCTTTACGTGTAGGTGTGTGAGCTTTACGTGTGTGATATGCCTTCATCCGGCGGGCGTGAATAGTGTCCTTTATGAGTTTCCTCCCATGGCGCACGTTCACTATATAATTTAGGTCAGATACCTTCCTGCAGACTTTGAAGGGACCTGCCCATCGTGGCAGGAGGAATTCGGACACGTTCTTCTTACGGGCATGATTGGAGACCATGACCAATTGCCCGGGTGTGTATTCCACGGTCTTTCTATTCCGATCGTACCGCTCTTTTTGCTTTTTCTGGGCCTCGGCTATGTTTTTTCTAGCGTCCATGCGGGCTATCTGCAAATGCTCTAGCCGAGCCGCATTGTCTGTGTGGGCGTCCTGTGGGATACATATATTGTCTATGGGACTTCTGGGTGTGTATCCGTGCAGTAGGAAGTGTGGAGAGTGTTTCGTAGCCGTAGATACAGAGGTATTATAACTAAAAGTAATACTTTGCAGGTATTCATCCCAGTCTGTTCCTGCGTCCTCTGTAAATTTAGCCAGCGCTATTCCAAGTATTTTTTTCATACTCTCCGTGAGTCCGTTGGTTTGCGGGGAAAAACTCGTGGTAGTGTATGCCTTAATCCTGAGTATCTCCAGAAACTGTTGGAGCACTCTCGAGGTGAAAATAGTACCTCTGTCGGATAATAAGGTTTGGAATAGGCCATATCGTGTAATTATGTCAAATAGAAATTCGGCTATGCTGTTCGTGTCTGCTTTGGGAACAGCCTTTGTAATCATGTATCGTGTGAGATACTCGGTGGCCACCAGGATATATTTATTGCCTTTCTGACTTGTTGTAATGGGGCCTTTCACATCTATCCCGACTCTGTGAAATAACTCTCCCACGGGAATTGGGTTGAGTAGTCCATGAGGCTTGCCAGGTCTTGTTTTGAATCGTTGGCAGGTGTGACATGTCTTGACAAAGGTATCTATGTCGGCCTTCATGTTTACCCAATAGTACTTGTCACGGATTCTAAGGTAAGTTTTATGCGTACCTAAGTGTGCCCCTGCCAGTGGGCTATTGTGGTGTCCGCTCATGATATTTTCTCTCAATGATTCCGGAACCGCTATAGGTGCGCTATCGTGCATGGCTGTGGGTTTAAATTTCAGTACCCCGTCTTTGTCTAGGAAAAATCGCCTAGACAGCCGTGCTGTCTTGGAGTCCACCTTATCCAAGTTTTCTAGTGCCAATAGAATCTGTTTCAAGTGCGGATCACTTTCTTGCTCCTGTTTGATGTCAACCACCGTCAGGGCAAAGGTGGGCATATCGTCCCAGTCGTGGTCCTTACTGTCATCTGGGGGATCGGCTACTGGCAGCCTAGACAACCCATCTGCGTCTAGGTGCGTTGCGCCCTTTTTGTGTTTGACCACGAAGTCATATTCATACAGGCGGAATATAAACCTGTTGAGTCGCGAATTTGGGTTTTTAAATTTGTCCCAAAAAAGCAAGCTCGCGTGGTCAGTCACTACCGTGAACTTGATACCATAGAGGTATACTCTAAAATAGTTCACTCCCCACGAAAATGCCAGCATTTCCCGCTCTGTGGCAGAGTATCTAGTCTCAACGGCCGTTAGCTTCCTGCTAGCGTAGGCGACGGGCCGTTTGCGCCCTTCGGCGTCTTCCTGCAATAGGGCTGCTCCCAACCCATACAGGCTGGCATCCACGTGTAAAAATGTGGGCCTATCACTATGGAAGTGTTGCAGCAATGGAGGTGAGGTCAATAGTTGCTTCAGTGTGTTGAAGGCATCTATGTGTTCCTGCGTGATGCTGAAGGGCGTTTTTTCCCGTGTGAGTTCAGTTAGGGGATGGGCGATGTGTGCAAACCTATAGATATGCTTGCGATAGTACGAAGCCAAGCCAATAAAACTGCGCAATTGTTTCAAATTTGTGGGCATTGGGATGCCCGTTATTGCGTCAGTCTTGGCTGGGTCGGGAATAATGCCCTCCCGGTTGACAATATGGCCCAATATGTTAATTTGCTGTCTGGCAAATTGACATTTCGCAGGTTTAAGCCTTAGTTTAGCTTCTCTGATCCTTGCGAAAGCCTCCTCCAAATGTACGATGTGTTCGTCAAAAGTGTTGGAGAAGACCGTTATGTCATCCACGTACACCAATACGGAACGCCATTTAAGCCCTGAAAATGTCTTATCCACTAGCTTTTGGAAGGTTTGGCTGGCGTTACGGAGACCCATCGGTAAACGGGTGTAGGTAAATAGTCCGTTCTCTGTAACGAACGCCAGCTTGTGCCTATCTGGTTCATAGACGGGGATTGAATAGAATCCACTATAGCAATCCATCGAACTGAACCAGCTAGCTCCACCAAGGGCGTCCAAATAGGTGTCTGCCCTTGGTAGTGGATAACTATCATTTTCGACTAACTTGTTGAGCCTCCTGTAGTCAGTACAAAACCTGTGCGATCCGTCCCTCTTTTTGGTCAGCAGAACTGGAGAGGAATAGTTAGAAATAACTGGAACAATGACCCCTGCCTCGAGCATCTCTGAGATCTGGGCATCGATGGCATGTCTCTCCTTCTGGCTCACTCTGAAGGGAGGCTGGTGTACTGGTCGGTCACTAGTGAGTGTGACGTGGTGTTCAATGAAGTCTGTCACAGCGAGATCCTTCATTGAGTGGGCAAAAATATCTCTGTTGGTCTCCAGGAGCTCCGTGAGCTTTTTATTTTGCTCCGGAGTCAGGTCCTGCCTGTGGTTCTGGTTGGCCGCCTTATCAGTGTGTGTGTTTGTGTATTGGCTGATAGAGTGCAGTGTAGGGGCCTGGTGCTCGTGGTTTTCTCGCTCCGCTCGAATCCCATCTCTGTTCCTGGTGTATACCATGGGATGTGTGGTGAGCCTCTGGTCGTGCTTTAAAAGCATCTGACCACTAGCGAAATTTATGCTAGCCTCATGTCTAGCGAGAAAATCCATGCCAATTATGGCTGACGCAGAAAGGTGTTCGATAACGAACATGGGGTGCGTTGTGGCAAAATGGTCTATCCTAATATGTATGTTCGCTACCCCCATGTTTTCCAGCGCCTGAGCATTGGCCGCTACCAACCGAATGTTTCCCGTGACACCTTGTATTTGCGCCTCGGCAATGTGTCGTCTATTAACACAACTTACGGCTGCCCCGGTATCAATTAGGGCCTGCACTCTGTGGCCATTTATGGTGGCGTGTATCGTGAGGGCCGATACCTGAAATCCGCTGCCCTGCACCGATGTGTTGTGTAAGATGTATGTTGTTGTTGTTGTTGTTGCCGGCGTGACATTTGTGCTGGGAAGGCACGGAGCTGTCCGCTTATCGTACCTGGCACGCTTCGCCTCTAGGCTTACTTCCTGTCCTGAATACTTTGCCCCGGTCAGCAAAGTGCGTTTGCCAAGTACATTGCCATCTCCTTTAACCGGTCTTGCTGTGAGACTAGGAGTCTGCTGGCGAACGTTTAATGTATTAATCGTTCCCAGCCTTTGTGTAATTGTGTTGTTGTTGGTTTCTTCCTCTCGGGAAGGTGTGTCTGCAAATGTGACCCTGAGCTTGCCCTTGTTACCCCGACTTTTGTTCCAGGCGGTCGCGAGTTCGACTCCTGTTGCTGGCTTCCCCATGCCGAGCGAGCTTGCGTCATGCGCCTGTGTGTGGTCAATTCCCCCCCTGTGTTGTGGTGAAGGGGGTGGGGTTTTCTGTTTGGAGGGTGTGGGCGTGTTCTCGGGCTGTTTGCTTCTGATTGTGAGGGGTGTGTAATGTCCCGCCTTAGGGTTTCCTGTGAAAAGTATGTGTAGGTCCCTATTGAATCCCGCAGTTGAGAATAGCGGAGGCGAGTGCACATCCGTATATACATGGATGTTGGCTTTGAGCACTTTGCCGAGAGCGGTTACCTCTACGGCACTGCCATAGGTGCCGTCCTTGCCCATGCATTTTCGGTAATCCGCCCCGGTCTGGAATGGGTTTTCCCGCTCGTCCGACACAAAGTCCCGGTACTCTTTCCAGTTGGCCAAGATATGTTTGACCGTTTTCTGTCTGTAGTCCCCATGATAATCCTCGGTATTCCGGATTAGAAAGCTCATGGCCCTAAACAGACAGTTGCCGTCTCCTTGCACGGGGTGTGTTTGGAAACGGTCCGGGGGCGGATCGTCAGCCTTAGTTTTAGCTGGCTGCTTCTTCCCCTTACTCTTACGAGTTTTCTTGGGGGAAGGGCCTTTCTTGTGTTGTGTTGGGGGAGGAACCTCAGCTGCTTCATCAGCTAGCCGAACCTCCCCGTCTAGGCGTTTTTTGAAAATGTGGGTGTACGCCTGCCTGTAATGTATGTGCGCCCCCCCTCGGGGTGGCTGCGCCAGCTCCCCGCTTGCGGTGTGTGTCTAGGCGTAGGGAGTATTGCCCCCCTGTCTGTCCTGTGGGGAGTTTCATCCCTGAATTCCCTCGGGTATTCGTCGGGGAGGGGGTAGTGCTCTGGGCCCTTCGTGTGTTTGTCTATGTTGTCCCTTTCTCTAGTGGGTTTTCTTCCTTGTCGGTTATTGCCCTGTTGTCCGTTATTTTGTCTCCGCCAGGGTGGGGTGTATGTCTGCTGCTGCTGGGGCGGGTGTTCCCGTCGGTTCCCCTTTTCCCTATATTGGTCAGCTGCATACCCCTGTCTGGTCGAGGGTGGGTTTTCTCGCTGTTCCCAATTTCCCTTGTACTGCGGGGCCGCATAGCCTTGGCTTCGTGGGGGCGGGTTCTCCCGATATTCCCCATTTCCCCTGTACTGCGGGGCTGCATAACCTTGGCTGCGTGGGGGCGGGTTCTCCCGATATTCCCCATTTCCCCTGTACTGCGGGGCAGCATAGCCTTGGCTGCGTGGGGGCGGGTTTTCCCGATATTCCCCATTTCCCCTGTATTGTGGGGCAGCGTAGGACTGTCTATGTGGTGACGGGCTGTTTCGTCGGGGGATGTCGTGGTCGTACTCCTCAGGGTAGTACTCCCGTGTGTACGGAGATGGTGACCGCCTTGAGGGGTATGTCGGCTCTGTGTCCGTGTATGCTATCGGTGAGTACCGCGGAGGGTAGTGTGGCCTATCCTGTGGGGGAGGTGTTGTTGGCCGCTGTGGAGGGTAGTAACTTTCTTCCCTCCCGTAGCGTCTCCTCTCTGTGTACCCCCTGTCCCTCTCAGTATGATAGTGTTCTCGTGTGTCTGCTTGCTCATCCCTTGGCGGTCTCCCGCCCGCTTGGATGGCAGCTATGGTCAGTTTCTCCATCCTGTCCACTAATTCGTCCATTTTGGCGTTAGTGTCGTCTTTCTGAGTTTGGAAGTGCAGATCCACGGCTTTTTCCGTAGCCTTTTCCGTGATATTTCTCCCCTCCTCTATGGTCTTTATGTTATTCAACATATGTTGGACCGTGAGGTTGTTCATGATGCATAGCTTTTCTACTATGGCTGGTCTGAGGCCCTGCATTAACAGCTTGACTTTCTGTTTATTTGTCATTGCTGCATTGTACTTTTCGCACATTATCAATTTAACATTGATGTATGCCTGGGCGCTCTCTTTGGGTCCCTGTGACCTCTGTCTAATCTGGTCATAGAGATCGTCATCGTCTGGTGTAAGCTGGAACTCATCCTTCAACATTACCGCGGTTTCCTCCCATGTGGCAGCCTCTAGTGCGTCCTCATGGAGCTCATACCATGTCATGGCCGCCTTTGTGAGATAGGCAGGAAGGAGCCGTTTCCTAACTTCCTCGCTCCAACCATTGATCCGGGCCGTTCTATTGAAGGCCTTGAGGTATTCCTCGGGATCCTGGCCTTCCCCCGTGAACTTTGTGGGGTGGATCATGGGGTATTCAGTGTGTCTATTCATCTCGCTTTCAGCTGTGTCTCGTTGGCTGTGTAGTGCTTCGGGTCTGTTTGTGCCGTTCACCCCGCTGTCGTGTGTTGAGGTATTTGGGCTGTTTAGAGGGGAATTAGCCTCGCTTCCCGTGTACGACACCTGTGTTACGTTACCAGGTGGCTCGTCACCTGATATGCTTGTGCTGATGGATGGTGTATTGCCGTACTGTGTGGATTCGACTATGTGTACGGTTCTGTCTAAATCCTGTTTTACTGTTTCCAAAATAGTGTGGATGTCAAGAACCGCTTCTGTCATGTGATTATTGGCTTTAATAGTGTCTGTCTCTAATAGCTCTGAAATGCGCTCGAGCAGGTTACTGGCTTTCTGCTCTGTGATCTGCAGTTGCTGCAACAATAGGGGATGGAGTGTTGGCAGGCAATCTACCTCACTAGCGCTGGATACTGGTGACTCTTGTGTGTGTTCACTGGCCTGGGACCGTGTAAAATGTATAACTTGTGCTGCGGCGGCAGGGTGTTGAGCACGGATCTGTGCTGTTTTGAATTCAAGGTCCCTGAGTAGTTGTACTGCAGTCTGGTCAGTTATTAAGTCACCGTTCTTAATCTTTAGCTTCGGCAGGAGTGGAGTCGTACTAGCCGACAAATGGTGTGCAAAGTCTCTTAATGTAGTTCTAAATGTGGACATTTAATTGAAAAAAATGTGTGACGTAATATGAGGTTAAAAAAAAATTTCACTGTCTGCTTGGCTTTTTTGCGGTACGGAAGGGGTCGTTTTACGTACGAGGGCTCGTTGGTTGAGTCCTTTTCTCTATGCGTAGTACCGCGCCTCCACCAGTGTTTTAGATCCCTTATTTGGGGGTGGATCTAAAAGGGAGAGTTGTTGTACTAATTTATAAGGTGGTGCCTAAAAGGGTAGCTTCCCTTGACAGGGCAAGCTGACCAGTGTAGTGTGTTGTGGTGTGCTAGGAACTAGGGGGCGTTCCTATAAATAATGTGGTAGTGTTTGAGGGGATGGGACCCACTGCACAGGGTCGCTGTGCTGGTCGCTTAGCTCAGCTGACTGCTTATTATGTAACTGACTCTGTTCGTATCAGCCGAGTGGCACGCGCTGCTTGCTGGCAGCCGAGCCGGCTCGGGGAACACAAAGGTACCTGAGTTAGCGATATTAGACTACCGTCTGTCACGTCTTTACGTGACGGGAATAAGGAAGGGCGTTGGGATGTAAAAAGGCGTATAAACAGTAAAACGTGTGTAGAGTGTGGACCAAGTGTTTTATTGGTCTGTGATTCTGAGTGTGAGTCCCTTGTAGGGAATGAAATTATGTTCACAATGTATTACAAGTTGTTGGTTACGGGTTACATAAGTAGGAACTCTGAACACGATTGACTGACTCACCTCGGTTGACACCAGCGTAGCCTCGGGCCGTCTCGATGAAGCACTGACAATGGAGAGATCCTTTGACCTCATTAGGATGCCTTCTTATACCCTCTGGCGCTATGTTGTCAGCAATGTGTTGGCCCAGTTGCTAGTATGTAGGTATGTGTAACCATTGCGCAAGGACTGGGCTGCTTTTAGAGTGGTAAGCTGTCCCCGCTAAGTTTTATGGATGTTGGGCCGGCTTTCCAAGGGTTGCCATTTAGGGGATTTAGCCAGATGCCGGGGGGATGGACTCCAAGGGGTGCATACCCCTGGGAGGCTGTACAATACTCAATAACACGCGTTTGATATGGAACACTTTTTATTTTTCGGTTATAATCAGTAAATGTGGTCCCTAAAATAATGACAGTGTTATTTTTAATTGTATATATGTATAACTGTGCGATACACGTGATCTAATTTGTGTGCTCCACTGGATTTTATGTGTCAATTGCATATTATCAAGCATCGGTAGTCTGGTGGTATTTGTTTTTGTGCAGTTCGAGTCATGGCGCTGTTACGATTAAAAGCTATATTTGAGTTTGCTTACTGTACCATAGACCCTAGAAATTATTTGCTGCTTGGTAGGGCGAAGGAATGAGTTTAAATTGTATTAAAACTCGGGGTATTCAGGAATTGCTTGATTTGGATGGTAAGAATTTACCCTGCGAAGTCAAATTATGCCTATATGACTCGTAGTGGAATGGCTCGGATATCGCAGAGCGAGGTGATGACGGTTGGTAGGGTTATTGGAAATGAACTAGGGACCGGGGAACGATACCTGACTAATGAAGCTTGGCTGTCCTCGGCTGGTGTAGGCCTAGGCTTGGCTGTCTTGGTACGCCTTGGCTAGGCGAGAATGTGCTTGGCTGTCTAGGTGCGGCTTGGCTCGGCGTAAGTGAACAATCCGTCCTGTCGTCAGTGAGTGTAGTGGTGAGTGGTCCAACCTGGTCTTGTTGCCCGTATTTATTTGGTATCGTCACCTTTCGGCTATTGCTATTTGCATCTTTTGGAAAGTGATGAAAACGTATATCCGCAGCCCTCTTATACATCGACTTACAGCCGTAAACTGAGCAATATACTTTGCTTTTACTCATTTTGCACTCTTATCAACGAGTAAAACTTGTTACTTATGTATAATCACGAAGAATTTACCACGATCTGCTTACCAATACAAGACACCATATACAAACAGTCACCACGTAACAAATGTACCCTACTTGGTAAGTTTCTCATTTTTACCACTAGATGTCATATCAGATTGCTGGAGTTGCCAATAAGACAAGTAGCTCTGCAAAACACTACCAAACCAACAATGACACCCACATACAGTCTCTGCTCTCCAAAAAACAAAAGTGGTAACATCAGAAAACTTAGTAAGTGTGGTAATTATTACTGATTATATTAATGCATTAATCACCCGAAGAAAGAACTATTTATTTAAATGTTACAATACTTAGAAATAATGAATAGAATAGAATAGAATAGAATAGAATAGAAGGAATAGAATACCCTCTGTTCCAAATCTCGGATAACCAGAGATTGGGACGAGAGTATTGTTTCTTACAACTATCACCTGTTAGGCTACATGTGATTATTACAGTGGTTACAGCGATTCTGCAAATCGCCTAATACAAACTCCTCCTCCGTAAGAATAATGCATCGCAATATAAGTCACAAACCTACAATTAATTTATATTGTGAATGTTATAAACAATTATCAAAACACGAATAATGTCTATTAATTATGTACTAACTTAGAGCCTCCGTGGCTTAGGCGGCAGCACGCCGGCCTCTCACCGCTGGGTCCGTGGTTCAAACCCCGGTCACTCCATGTGAGATCTGTGCTGGACAAAACGGAGGCAGACAGGTTTTTCTCCGGGTACTCCGGTTTTCCCTGTCAAAATTTCATTCCAGCAACACTCTCCACTATCATTTCATTTCATCTGTCATTCATTTAATCATTGCCCCAGAGGAGTGCGTCAGGCCTCGGCAGCCGGCACAGTTCATATCCTCGTCGCTTGATGGGGGCTTCATTCATTCCATTCCTGACCCGGTCGGAGACTGGAAGCAGGCTGTCGATTTTCATTTCATTTCAATTATGTACTAACTTAGTCTTATCCTAATTGGTACAGAGAGGCTATCCTAGACTTTGGTTGGTTGTTGGGTTGGTTCCTTAGTTTAGGGGCTACGACAACGCGGTCATGTAGCTCCGTGTACTTTGGCTGTGTGTAGAATCTGCCTGATAACCGGTGTTAATTGTGATGGCTGTAAATGTGTATTATCTGTGATTCAGGTACAAGGACTGTAGACGATTAATTTTTTCAAGTTGTTCCTGCTTTTGCTACCAAACGCTACCGTCCACGACACCTAGCTGGGGACGTGGCTACTAAATGCCATTGCAGTCACTACCTGGCGGCGAACGTTTGGAACTAATAAAGCGTTATCAAACTAACCTACACATTTTAGCTTCCACAAGTGTAGTTAGTGGAAGGTTCTTTTTCATGCCATAAATCTATGACATGGGACCGCCGGCTTTACTTCCCCTCTGAAGGGAGGCATACTGAGGGATTTTAACGCTCTTAAAAATCTGACGACTCCCGCCAGGTTAGAACGCGCTATCTTGGGCACAGCAGCTCAGCATGTTATCAACTACGCCACCGAAGCTATAACTACAACATACGAAATAAGGTTTGTCTATTGTTGAAAGATCTGATGTTGATACTTATCCGCAATGGCACTTAGTTATTCTGTCGGAGATTATGCATGTCCTGTTTGGTATTCTTCATTCCATGCCCGACAGGTGGATGTGGCCCTCAATGAGACTTGCAGGCTAGTGACCGGCTGTTTAAAGTCTACTGCAGTTGACAAACTTTACTGTCTTGCAGCAATTGCTCCACCTTCTATTCGAAGGGAATAGCTGTGGACAAGGAAAGGCGTAGAGTGGAGCAACAAAGTGCTCATCCCTTACATGGCCATTCACTAGTACAGTACAGCGGGAATGGTTTTGTTCCAAAAACTGTGCTATGGTTGGCTTTTTGTAAATCGTTAGAAAAGCACAAAAAAGCTTAACTCTAAATTTTAGAATAATTTGCACGATCATTTTGTCGGAAAACTAAAAAAAACATTGAAAAGCATTTTTCTCTGAATCGACGTATTTTAAAGAAAAGTTTTTTAAACAAAAATTGTAAAAGACATTGTCACCTACAATTTGTCTCATTGAGTTCATGTCATACGTTTTGAAATGCTGAAGCTAGAGGGCGACAAAGTTTCCAAGAAATTGTTTTTTCACTTTTTGTCCTAGAAAAAAATAGTTTTTTCCACAAAATAGTGAATCAGAAATGTGTTCCTCTCAAAATTGTCTGTGTTTGTTAATTAGCTCAAACAATCATATCTATTTCAATCGCAACGTATCAATCATAACTGTACACATATTAACCTTTGTGCCATTTGAATAGTACAATTTTCACATTTCGGTAGACTATAACTTTGGAACGGTAGATATAGAAAATGCACATCTTATCTCTGTAAGCTATGCCGATGGTATTCAAGAAGTTGTCATAAGAATAGGAGAAATGACTATAGTCGATGTTTATAAACCTCCCGGCATCAATTGGCCTTCTAAAGTGCTTAGAACTCACACTCACCCTACAACATATCTGGGCGACTTCAACAGTCTTCATGAACTGTGGAAATACAGGTACAGCAATGAAAATGGAAACGCTTTGGTGAACTGGGCTGAAGACCATGATATTCATCTCATCTTTGATGCTAAGGATCGGAGCACTTTCAGATCAGGTGCCTGGAAAACGGATCACAATCCTGATCTTTGCTTTGTCTCGTCTGATTATAAAAGTCAACCTCTTCCAGTATCAAGAAAAGTCCTTGGAGACTTCCCACACAGCCAACACCGCCCAATTTGCCTTCAATTTGGGATTAGTATCCCTTTAATAAGAGCATTTCCTAGGCCCAGATGGAATTTTCAAAAGGCGGATTGGGACACTTTCTCAGTAAATCTGGATAAATGTGTAGGATGGATCCCACCAACTAGCTCAAACTACCAGCGGTTCATTGGAGCTGTAATTAGCACAGCAAAGAAGTGTATTCCACGAGGTTTCCGTAAGGCATATATTCCTGGCTGGACAGAAGAGTGCGAAAACCTATACAAAGAATTTTGTGAAAGCAACGATCATGACATAGCAGATGAGTTGCTGAGTAACATCGACGCAGCTAGACGTTTAAAGTGGAATGAGACTGTTGAATCCATGGACTTCCGTACATCAAGTAGAAAAGCTTGGTCTTTGCTCAGAAAACTAGGTGGTGCTACCCCACGTGACCGCACGTATGACGCTGTTACCCCCAACCAAGTTGCAGCCAACATCGTGTCCACTTCCAGAACTCCTCAAGTTAGAGCACATACTATTGCTGCTAAGAAGAAATTAAAGGCACTCAAATCAGCCTGCACAACCGAAACGGAATATTCTCTACCATTCAGCATCGAAGAAGTAACGACTGCCATAAAAGAAATGAAACCAGGGAAAGCCCCAGGATTTGATGGTATTCATGCAGAATTCCTTTTGCACTGTGGCAAATATGTGAAAAAGTGGCTTGCTATGTTCTACACAAACATTCTACAAACGGGCAACATACCATCTGAAATGAAACGAGCAAAAGTCATAGCCTTACTGAAACCTGGTAAACCAAATGACAAACCAGAAAGTTATAGACCCATAGCTTTACTTAGTATCCTATATAAGCTCCTCGAAAGATTGGTGTACAACAGAACGAGCCACAAGATCTTTGAACATGTACCGGTTCAACAGGCAGGTTTCAGACCTAACCGCAGCTGCACAGATCAAGTCCTCTCCTTAACAAGCTTCATAGAAGCTAGCTTCCAGAATCAAGAGAAGTCGTCAGTCGTATTCATTGATTTGACAGCTGCATATGATACTGTCTGGAGACAAGGTGTCATATTAAAACTTCTACAAGTAATTCCATGCCTAAAAATTGCCAATCTCATCAATGAAATGCTCGGTAACCGATGTTTCCAAGTGCTAATGGGCAACACGATGAGTTCACAAATGAAGCTGAATAATGGGCTGCCACAAGGATCTGTTCTCGCCCCTCTTCTCTTCAGCTTGTACATATCAGACATCCCTGAAACCATATCAAGAAAGTTTGGGTATGCCGACGACTGGGCACTCGCAGTGAAGCACAGAGATCTTGAAGTTACAGAGTCCATATTGACCAATGATTTGTCAGTTATTGGTGATTATTTCCGCAAATGGAGGTTGCTGCCAAGTGTAGATAAGACAGAAGTCTCATCGTTTCACCTAAACAGTAAATTGGCCAACAAAGATCTCAAGGTCTACTTTGAAGGAAGGCTACTCAAGCACAACAGAAACCCGAAATACCTAGGGGTCACACTTGATAGAACGCTCAGTTACAAACAGCACCTATTAAGAACAGCTGCCAAAATCAAAACTCGGAATAACATCCTCCAGAAGCTATGTGGAACGTCATGGGGCTCCTCTGCATCAACACTTCGTACTTCAGCTCTGGGATTGGTCTACCCTGTTGCGGAATACTGCTCCCCAGCTTGGATGAATAGCACTCACACAAGACTTGTTGACACTCAGCTCAACCATACCATGCGTCTTATAACTGGTACAATCAGACCTACACCTACTTTTTGGCTACCCATACTTAGCCACATACCACCTCCATCTCTGCGACGGGAGAGTGCACTTGTCCGTGAATACAAACATCTACAGAAAAATCCTAACCTCCCTGTTCATGCAGACATCCCAACCATCGGTAAAGGAAGGCTTCGTTCTCGAAATCCACCTTTAGAAACTGGAAGGATGCTAGTTAACAACGGCTTTAATATCAATGACTGCTGGAGACACACATGGCAGAGTAATACTACTACAGAACAACTGAAGATGCCATGTATATCGACCAAACCACCTGGTTTTGATTTACCACGCAAGATCTGGTCGGTTCTTAACCGCATAAGAACAAACACTGGCAGGTGTGCCGATTCTTTGTTCAAGTGGAAGAAAATAGCTTCTCCATGTTGTGACTGTGGTGCTGAAAAGCAGACTGTTCAGCATGTAATTTCAGAATGTCCTCTGAGAGCTTTTCCTGGCGATCCAACAGAGTTCCTGGTGATGACGGAGGGATCAATAGACTATATTCGTGGCCTGGACATTAATTTGTAATTTGTTATCATTGTAAATAGTATTTTTTTTAGTGATGTTTGTAGCCATACGCTAAATAAAAATAAATAAATTTGGAACGGTAAGGCGGAGGAATAAAAGTTTCAATAAATGTTGTAGACAATTTTGGGAGGAACAAATTTCTTATTCGCTCTTTTGTGAACAAAACAATTTTTCTAGGACAAAAAGTGAAAAAACACTTTTTTGGAAACTTTGGCGCCACCTATCTTCTGCATTTCAAAACGTATGACATGACCTCAATGAGACGAATTGTAGGTGACAATGTCTTCTACATTTTTTGTTGAAAAACTTCTCTTTAAAATCTACGTCGATTCAGAGAAAAACGCTTTTCAGTCTTTTTTGAGTTTTCCGACAAAATGATCAAGCAAATTATTCTAAAACTCAGAGTTAAGCTTTTTTGTGCTTTTCTAACGATTTACAAAAAGCCAACCATAGCACAGTTTTTGGAACAAAAGGGGTATTTTCTGTGCAGCTGTCCTGTACTACACTGGAGAAAAAAGTTCTGCCCTAAAACTTCCCCATACGGGAGAACGAAACGCATCAGGCGAAAGCCTGGACAAAATAACTACTGTGGTCAAGAAAATTAGACTGAAGCGGTGCGGGGTAGTGGGCATGAAATACGTGACTAGAAAACCAATGTAGGTAGCAATACATTAACAATTTTTATTTCTAATAATAAATTTATAACCAATAAACAAATTGCACTTAAGTGCTTATCACAGAAATGAACAATTATAAATGTAGCAAAGTGTGAGGGCCTGATGACAGAAACCCAGATTAAAGAAAGGTCCATGAAACAAGCTTGCTTGATTGGAGAGAAGTTGAGCTTAACATAAAAAAAGGGATGCACTTTATAAAAAGAGAGAACCATAAAAAATGATTAAGAGTGTAAAATAACTGGTATGATATAAGTTCTTCATAAAAGTAAACTTATCTTTGAAGAGACAGCTCCTTAAAAGTTCCAGCTAGCACACGTTGATTTAAAAGTCCTCACGGTTTCTTTAGAAGGAGGCTTACATGGCCTAGAGAATGTGCACCATTGATAAAATGTCAACTCTCTCTTCTTTTCTTGCGAAGGAATGACATTTATAGCTTCCAAGTGATGATCCAGAAGTATTTCGAAAGATGATTCAAAGTATCCCATCTAAGGTGAAGGTGAAGAGTACAACAGCTGGCAATTAGTCTTGCCATCTTGAGTAATACGTCATGGTGCAGATCTCGTGACGTAACTGCTAGGTAGCGTAGAGACTAGCGATGGTGTCATGAGATGCAGTAGCGGTGACCAGCAGGTTGAAGTAATCAGAAGTGGCGGTTGATCAGAAGTGGTGAAGAACGCCAGCAAGTGGCGTCTTAAATAGGGATCATGGAACCCTCTCGAAGCTGGAGATCGCCCGACTGGACAAAGACCTGCCATTGGTCGAACGAAAGTCAGGGTGACGTCAGTCGACACTACTCAGCGGACAGTGGATCAACCAGTAGATGTCCTGTATGTCGGGAGTGAGGACGCTTGAGGTAGCGAGCGACTGAAACACTCGAGGTGAGAACTATAATATCTATGAATAAGTGATTGATAACAAGATTATGCATATGGTTTAAGCAATTAATACATTGGTAAAGAAATAATTACCATTCGGGGATCTCGGTAACAAGAAATAAAATTTGACCGACAAATGGGCCAAGCTAAACATTGAAAGTATCACAAAAGTGATCATGCTCCGAGAACTCCGAATGAAAACAAACAAAAGAATCAGTCAAAGCAAAACATGGATAACAGACGAGGAGAAACTAAGACTCGAAAGGCAAAACAGAGATAGCAGAGATGGGTCTAGTATAAAGACCTTTACTAGTTAAAACATCAACAACTCTGAAGCGTTTATCACGGCCAAAGTGGCAGTGAATAACTCTGCCTAGGTTCCACACGAGAGGCGGAGATGGGTCTCGAAGAAGAACCATGTCCCCCACTCGTACATCTGGTTGAGGAAGCCGCCATTTCTCACGCCTATTTAGCAAGCTGAGATATTCTAACTTCCATCGGCGCCAAAAAGAACAGCGCAAAGATTCTACTTTTCTCCAAAAGATAGGTAAGTTAGGATCACAGCGTCGAACCAGCAAAGGCGGAGTAGCAGCAAGCGAACAGCCAATCAGGAAGTGACTGGGTGTTAAAGGTAAAAGATCCTTAGGATCGTTTGAAAGAGGGGTCAGAGGTCTGGAATTTACAATACCTTCGACTTGAATAATTAAAGAGTTGAATTCCTCATAAGAAAGTATGGTAGGACCAAGAGTTTTCTTAAGCTGTCTTTTAGTAAGTTTGATGCAGGACTCCCAACGGCCCCCATGATGGGGAGCATAAGGCGGGGTGAAATGCCATTTGAAACCTTTAGAATAGGAAAAGTTGGAAATTTTTTCTTTAGCAGAAGGGGAGCTTAACACTTTTTTTTCCAGAGATCAGAAGCGCTTACAACAATTTTTGCATTATCTGAAAGAACTTCAGATGGAACACCCCGTCTAGCAGCAAATCTAGAAAAGGCGGCCAAAAAGTAGGATACAGAAGCGTTCGTAACCAACTCAAGGTGGATAGCTCCCGTCACCATACATACAAATAACGAGATGTAAAGTTTACCTAAGATTTTGCGCTTAGATGAAGAGGGATTGGTCTGATATACGTAAGGACCTGCGTAATCGATCCCAGTAAGAGCGAAGGGCTTACTAGGTTCTGAACGAAATGGAGGTAAATTACCCATAATCTGCGTGGCGGGCCGTGGTTTAACCTTAAAGCAAGGTATACACTTTTTGACAACAGAAGAAACCTCATGAACGCCATTGATGATCCAGTAAAGTTCACGAATTAGACAGAGCAAGGTGCGAGTGCCAGCATGAAGGTGTTTATAATGAAACTTTTTTATTATAAGGGTAGTGATAGGATGCTTTGAAGGAAGGATGATGGGATGCTTTTTCCCATCCTCACAACTAGACATAGCTAATCTTCCACCCACACGTATTATGCCGTCCTGGTCTAGAAAAGGAGTGAGTGGTGAAAGCCTGCTAGACTTGGGTAAATCTTTACCAATTATAAGAGCTTGCTTTTCAGGAGCAAATACTTCCTGCTGAACAAGTAACAAAATTTTGCAAGTAGCAAATTCTAACTCTACTCTGGAGAGAAAGGGTTGAGGCTTCAAAGGTTGATCAATTACTAAATATTTCCATCGGAAGATATAAGACACTACACGAATCAATTTATCAAATGAAGAGTATCTATGAAAAAGGCTAGTAGAAGTAGAAGTAAGATGCGACGCGACAGGGTCATTACGGGCATCAGGTATTTCTTCTGCAAATTGATTAGCTAAGCGAGGCCAGCAAGATGATTCCTGACTTAGCCAAGGAGGACCATTCCAGTACAGGTCTGAAGAAATCAATTTTTTAGGCGTGCAACCACGTGATATTATATCCGCGGGGTTTTCACGGCTAGGAACATGTCTCCATTGTTCAGAATGAGAGACTTCATGAATCTTAGAAACGCGATTTGCCACAAAGGTATTCCAATGAGAAGAAGGCTTGGAAATCCAAGCTAATACAATAGAAGAATCGCTCCAAAAAAATGTGTGGGAAAATTTTAACTTTAAACTGACATTTAGTTTAGTAGCTAATTCTGTTGCCATTAAAGCAGAGCATAATTCTAATCTCGGCAATGATACCGTTTTAAGTGGAGCAACTTTTGATTTAGCGCACACTAAATTAGAAAATCCAGGGAAAGTGGCTGAGGAACGTCCTACTATGTATGCACAACAGCCATAAGCCCGTTCTGAACTATCAGAAAATACATGCAGGTCATACTGCTGGTATAAGGGATTAGAAATTAAAGGGCGGGGTATAGAAACCTTGGAGAGATCCAGCAAACTGCTGCGATACTCTAACCATTCTTCTACAAGAGGAAGGGGGAGATTTTCATCCCAGTCTGATTTTAATGACCAAAGCTTTTGCAAGAACATTTTTGCAACAATAACTATAGGAGCAATATATTGCAAAGGATCAAAGATCTTTGCGATTTCTGACAGAACTTGTCTCTTAGTTACAGGGGGAGATTCTGACAGATGTACCTGATAAGAGAAGGTATCAGAAGAAGGACACCAAAAAATTCCCAATGCTTTTACGGCTGCTTCATCAGTAGGAATGGCAACAAATTCATCAACTGGGACCTCTGATGAAAATTTTGATATAAATTCAGTGGAATTTGAAGTCCATTTATGGAGCGGAAAACCACCTCCCAGGAGCAGGGACTTCAAATTTCGCACACAAGGAGTGCTTCAGAAATATTAGGGAAAGAGCACAAGAAATCGTCAACATAAAATGCCGTTTTTAATGACTCAGAGGCCAAAGGATGATACAGATGACCATCTTGCTCGGCTAACATGTGGAGATACCGAATCGCAAGAAAGGCTGAAGGCTTCAGGCCATATGTCACAGTCTTCAATCTAAATATCTTTATGGGTTTGGAACTCTCATCGCGCCACAATATTCTTTGCAGATCTTGCTGCTCAGAATTTACGAGAATCTGCCGGTACATCTGCTTAATATCTGAGATTACAGCAATAGGAAACCTTCGAAAATTAAGCAAAACAGAGGTGAGATCTGTTTGAATCGCGGGACCACATTGCAGGGTATCATTTAAAGGGATTCCATTGGAATCTGTTGATGAGCCATTGAAAACTACTCTTGTATTGTCTTGTGTTAAGGAATTTTTCCATACCGGGTGATGATTTAGATAAACTATTTAATTTAAAGGAGGGTCAATTTCTTCTGATTTAGAAATTACCTCCATGTGATTGGATGATTCGTATTCCTCCATAAAGGAAGCATACTGAGTTTTGACAGAAGCATCTTGTTTGAACCGATTTTCAATAGCAAATAGTGCCCTAAGTGCTCTGGAATGCGAGCCCGTAATGGCGGGAGGATTGGGAATACGTGGAAGAGTTACTATAAATCTGCCTTCAGCAGTACGGACAGTGGTTTCCTTGTATAACTTTTCACAAATTTCATTAGAAGAAGAAGAAGAAGAAGTAGCCTGAACATTCTCAAGATCCCAGAACTTGGTTAGCTCTTGACTCAAATCGGTACCAACAAAATAACAATTCGATACAGTTTGAATAGGATTACGGTATATTTGGCCAGTAGCAATCCAACCAAAATCAGTTTCGCGGAAGAAAACATTAGGAGCAATTTTTACTTTATTGGAATGAAGACATTGCCAAAATACGCTTGAGCTGAAAAGAAGCTCTACGGGCGAAGCTCTGTTGAAATGAGGGTCAGCTAGCTGGACAAAATTCGGGATATTCCAACTTTGAATAGGATAAGAAGTGCCAGGAATATTGTTGCCTATAGACTTGATAATTAAACAATCTAATTGCAACTGCGTACCAAGATTATTAGAGTCCTTCAGATCCACTTTAGCAAAGCTTAAGGATTGCGATTTAGAGCAGTTTATTCCTGTAACCTCTATTGAGGTAGGATGTTTTGGGAGGCCTAGCTTTTGTACCAACGATTCATTAATAAAATTGTTGGTAGCGGCATTGTCCAATAATCCCCTGACAGATACCCATTTTCCGTGAGAATTTTTCAATAGAACCTGCACGGTAGATAATAAAACCTGGACTTTGCCAAGCGAGGTAGAACTTTGAGCATACGACTGCGCACTATTTTGAGAAGTCTCAGAATTAGACTTGGTATTGGAACTGCTTGGTCCTGATAACCGTGATCTTTCATGTCTGTGCAAAAGGGAATGGTGTCTAGCCTTACAATGAAAGCATAAACGTTGTGAACGGCAATTGTTTAACATATGCGTTCCTGACAAACAGTTGAAACAATGTTTTTTGTTCGTAATGAACTTTCGTCTTTCATCTACTGATAAAGATTTAAATTCATCACAATTGTATAAAGTATGCGATTGCTGACACAGACCGCACGTTTGCATTTGGTTCGGTGACCGAGCATCAACAGGAAGAGCCTGTGATCTTAAAATTCTTTGATTTGAACTGCTAGCCTTATCTTTTGAGAAGGCTTTTGAATCTGAACTACTAGTTTTTTGATTAGCTATGGCGGAAAAGACTTGGCTTCTGGCCTTCAAAAAGTTAATAATCGCCTCATAAGTGCATTGCAAATTCTGGGAAAGTTCTGTTTCCCAGGCTTTTAATGTATTTGCATCCAATCTTGCAGAAATGAGGTGAACTAGAAATAAATCCCAGTGATTTACAGGTTGGTTTAAATTGGACAATGCTCTGACGTGTAGCTCTGCAGTGTCAATCAACTTACGAAGTGATAAACTGTTATCTGCTTGCACGTTAGGTAACTCGAATAAGCTTTGTATATGGCGTTGAATAGATAAACGAATGTTCCCATATCTATCCTTAAGAAGATTCAGAGCAACTTCATAATTATCACTGGTCAAAGAAAGTGCTTGAATCAGGTTAAGTGCGTTGCCTTGAACTGCCAGACGCAAGTAGTGAAATTTTTGTATTACTGGTATAGAAGTATTCTCATGTACTAAAGAATTGAATAATTCAAAAAATGGTTCCCATTCTATGTCTTTACCAGTGAATTTGGGTATTTCTAATTTGGGTAATATAATGCGTGAAGAAGATGTAGAAGATGCTGCAGAAGTTTGATCTTCTTGTTTTTCCTTTAAAGTTAAAGCCCTAATAAGCTGTTTAGCTTCAGCAAATCCCTGATAGTATAATTTTTCAACTTCCAACCTATCACTTTGCTGGTCCGGATGCTGAGTTTCTATACTGCATTGTATCTCATCATATTTCTCAAAGGCTTGTTCATAATTCTTAAGCCTCTGCGAAATTATGTCAAGATTACGCTCTTGGGGTTCGAGCTCCGTTAAGAAAGTACGAAACCGTGTGAGCTTGCCCTTACAAGAGGCTCTGGCGTTGCTGAGTTTTTCATCAAGGTTAGGCATGTCAAAAGTTGTTTGTTACTCACGTCAATATTGTGACTTCGAGTACTGGAAGTCAGAGGATGACAGCTTGCTAGGTAGTAAGGTTTAGTCTGATGCGGAAGAAACCGGTTTAGCTTACGTTTCTCTCCTCCCCTGCTGAACATGCGCTTCAAGCTGAAACGTACAATGTGAATTAGTGTTGAAACACAATAAACAAAAATTGTCAATGTAAAATCCACAATATTAAACTTGTATAGGGATCCAGGGTGCAACAGATATGTTTCCCGGGGGTGAGGCACCAAAAATATGGAGAAAAAAGTTCTGCCCTAAAACTTCCCCATACGGGAGAACGAAACGCATCAGGCGAAAGCCTGGACAAAATAACTACTGTGGTCAAGAAAATTAGACTGAAGCGGTGCGGGGTAGTGGGCATGAAATACGTGACTAGAAAACCAATGTAGGTAGCAATACATTAACAATTTTTATTTCTAATAATAAATTTATAACCAATAAACAAATTGCACTTAAGTGCTTATCACAGAAATGAACAATTATAAATGTAGCAAAGTGTGAGGGCCTGATGACAGAAACCCAGATTAAAGAAAGGTCCATCAAACAAGCTTGCTTGATTGGAGAGAAGTTGAGCTTAACATAAAAAAAGGGATGCACTTTATAAAAAGAGAGAACCATAAAAATGATTAAGAGTGTAAAATAACTGGTATGATATAAGTTCTTCATAAAAGTAAACTTATCTTTGAAGAGCCAGCTCCTTAAAAGTTCCAGCTAGCACACGTTGATTTAAAAGTCCTCACGGTTTCTTTAGAAGGAGGCTTACATGGCCTAGAGAATGTGCACCATTGATAAAATGTCAACTCTCCCTTCTTTTCTTGCGAAGGAATGATATTTATAGCTTCCAAGTGATGATCCAGAAGTATTTCGAAAGATGATTCAAAGTATCCCATCTAAGGTGAAGGTGAAGAGTACAACAGCTGGCAATTAGTCTTGCCATCTTGAGTAATACGTCATGGTGCAGATCTCGTGACGTAACTGCTAGGTAGCGTAGAGACTAGCGATGGTGTCATGAGATGCAGTAGCGGTGACCAGCAGGTTGAAGTAATCAGAAGTGGCGGTTGATCAGAAGTGGTGAAGAACGCCAGCAAGTGGCGTCTTAAATAGGGATCATGGAACCCTCTCGAAGCTGGAGATCGCCCGACTGGACAAAGACCTGCCATTGGTCGAACGAAAGTCAGGGTGACGTCAGTCGACACTACTCAGCGGACAGTGGATCAACCAGTAGATGTCCTGTATGTCGGGAGTGAGGACGCTTGAGGTAGCGAGCGACTGAAACACTCGAGGTGAGAACTATAATATCTATGAATAAGTGATTGATAACAAGATTATGCATATGGTTTAAGCAATTAATACATTGGTAAAGAAATAATTACCATTCGGGGATCTCGGTAACAAGAAATAAAATTTGACCGACAAATGGGCCAAGCTAAACATTGAAAGTATCACAAAAGTGATCATACACATCCAGTTCAGAGACTAAAGTCAAGAAAATGCTTCCTACGTACATGTGAGGAACTAACTGGATCACCTACTAGAGCGAGAGTACGGCTTTGGAAAGCCAAGGTCCCCGTCATCCCAGGGCAAATGGCAGTTGCAGAACGTTTGCCACCTGGCTGTCATGAAGACTGGTCTGTGTGGAAGTCCTCGAACTGATTACGGACAGGAGTGGGCACATCAAAAATCAACCTATATTGATGCCAGCAACACCACATGTAACTGTGGTGAAGAAGAAACTATGCAGCATATGCTCCATTGTCCATTGTGCCCGCCATCTTCCCGCACCGAAGATGATCTATTTTATGCTACACAAAATGCACTGTTGCTAGGTTCTCGCCGAGATTGATGTGAAGTGCTTTTTAAATTTATTTGTGTTACTATGCATAATTGATTTCTGTAAATGGTATTTCTAATACGATAATAATCTGAAATCGACAACAGCCTGCTCAGACAACCAGTTCTTGATGTTAAAATCTATACGAACTATAACTCTGAATGATATGAATTTGAGTAGCATTCATAAGAGCAGTAATCTCTTGTGGTTACAATATCAATTTTCCTGGAAATCGGCACCTCAGGAGTGACAGCCGAGAATACTAGCCACTGCGCCAGTAGACACGTTGGGAAGTCACGTATTCTTAAGGGGAAATAAAATCACCTGTCTTCACAATGTTTACAGCGTATGAACACAGGCATTGTGCGTATACTGAAATGACATTTTTAGCCTACTTTTCACATTTTGCAAAAATGAGGAAAAAGTAGACTTATGAGATCGGGCAAATGTGTGTCTGTCTGTCTGTCTGTCTGTCTGTCCTTCTGTCTGTCTGTCTGTCTGGCTGTGTGTGTGTCCCCCCCTATCAACTCCTAAACGGCTGCAGCAATCGAAACACAATTTGGTAGGAGTAAAGATCTATACCTGAATATCTCACGGCCATATTTGAAAATGATGTCAGTGCTACCAACTGCTAAAAAATCGCAATTGAAATTTGAGCTCCATGTTGGATATCTTGGAAAGTATGAATGGGAGCTCTTTAAAAATTGGCACACGTACAGATCATAATATTTCAGTTTAATTTCCAGGAGGCCAAACATGGCAGTGTTGCCAAAATGATTATAAGCCTCCTGATAGGTCTAATTTTTAAATGCATATACCTTCTACACTATCAAGCGGAATTCAACCAAATTTCGTATGTTGTATGTGTACATAACCAGATATGACTGAGCGTATTCTTAAGACCTACCAGGGCTGCCAACTGTTAATAAATGCTCCTAATTTATTTTATCCAAATACCAATATATCAGAAAGTATGCAAGTCGACAGCTTTAAACTATGCACACGTATAGTACCTGACATTCTATATTAATTTGGAGTAACTTATATACGTCAGTGCTACCAACATGATTCTAAGCCTGCTGACAGGTCCAACTTTAAATACATGTAACTTCCATACTATCATTTGGATTTCAACCAAATTTCGTATGTGCTATGTGTACCATAACAGATATGACTATGCGTATTCTAAGGAGCAACCAGGGCTGCCAACTGTTAATATGTGCTGTCCCTATTTTTGTTACCCTAATATCAATATATCAGAAAGTATGCAAGCCAATAGCTCAAAACTTTGCACACGTATAGTACCTGGCATTCTAGACGAATTTGGAGTAACTAATATACGTCAGTGCTGCCAACATGATTCTAAGCCTGCTGATAGGTCCAATTTTAAAATGCATGTAACTTCTATACTAACTAATGGATTTCATTCAAAATTGGCACAACAATAGATCATATTATTTCAGATTATTTCTGACCAATACATGCATGACATTGTTGCCAACATAATTTTACGCGCGCTGTTAGATCCAATGTTTAACTGCATGTAACGTCCATGCTATCCAGTGGACTTCAACCAAATTTTGTATTTAGTACCGTAAGAGACGGAACTAAGAATATATTCAGTCATCAGGGCTGCCAACTGTAGTGCTCTATTAGGATACATTATGCCAGGTATACAGTATTTCGAACTAATTGGAAATTTCGATATTAGCAACTTAATTTCATCATTATTCTAGATAGGTTCATATTCTGTAGAATAATCATTGGCATGAAAAGTAGGCTGTAGAGTTCTTCACGGAACTTCTTGTTTTAAAATGACAATAATGAGGGAGCTATTATTTTTAGCCAGCAATTGTTTTAACCTCCCGACTTAAGTAAAAAGAACTTCCTCATTATTCCCATTAAATTATATTATTATTTCAGTATACACTACCCACAATGCCTGTGTTCATACGCTGTAAAAATTGGAGCTATGTAGCTATCATGGTTTCCAAGAAAATGTACCTATAAATTAACATTGTGAAGATAGGCAATTCTATTTCCCTTTAATCTTTCCGATTATAAGAAAGTTATTAACAATATAGCAGTAGATAAGTATTATTTCTGTTTAATGGACAAGACCAAGAAGGCTTAATTGAAGTGTGGGTCGGCGATTGACAATTTTCATTCGAGGGGGGAGGGGGTAAACTGGACGCATTCCCCAAGTTGAGCTTCTTACGATTTCAGTTCAGTAGAAAATATTTGTGTGTGCTTCAGGTGGCAGTAGTTGGCAGCACTGCATGATGCGCCTCTTCGTCTTGCCCCTCCTACCTTATATCTCCCCCACTCCTGTCAGCTAATGGTGCCTGAAGGTTAAACTAATCTACAGCAATGGCTGACTGACTTGTTTATGGACAAAGTTCAGATTAACACAAATATATGAAGCATACTCGACCGTATTTCAGACGAAAGAAACCTATTATATTTGGGACTTAAAATTGGATTTCGGAGCATTTTTCTCTACAATCCATTGAGTGGTTCTAGGTGGGGATATGATCCAGTGGCACGCAATACATTATGTACCCAACTCTTAGCCCGACTTGCGTACGAGGCGACCTCTGACCCCTGACAGAGTCTATAAATAGTGCTGCCTACAGAAAGCTTATGGAGGCGGTGACTTCTGAATTGATGCGAATGATCTTGGAGTCTTGTATCCTATTTCGACTGCTCCTTCCGATCGACCTCAATTAGGCTACAGTGCAGTGGAAAGTAGGCCATGGAAATTCAATAACATGTTTGCATAGAGTCTTTATTTTAATGACCACCTCGTGGAGAGGCAGCTTGCATTCTTGGCTGTCGTTCCGAAGGTCCGGGTTCAATTCCTGACTAGACAAACAAATTTAACTAGCGGACCCATGCGAGAAATCTTGCATGTTCAGTAACCACACTTTCCCCAATAGGTTTATAATGAGGAGAAAGGTTATGTTTTTATTTCAACCAATTGATTATAGAACGCTAGGCCTATTTACATTTCAGTTAGAATTCCAAGTTCAACGTTCCCTAACTTAAGAAGGCAATTGGATCATCATAACACTCACCGGTTATTCGATATTTATGAAATTATACGATTTGAGTAAGTTAGCCTACTCATTCTTTTTATTCACTGTTTCTGAAAGCCATGCAAAATGATAAAGGAAAGACCTCAGATTGTTAAAATGACATGAAACAGGCGTCACAGCGGCCAAAATGTGAAGTGGACAGCAATTAGTCTATATAGCGTATTTTCCTACAGCAACGGTAACTGCAAATCGCACACTTCGTACATTTTTAAAGTCATTTTTTAAAGAAATTATAGATATTTATGAAATTAGAGTGCAATTCGTCACTGCTAATGCCTATTCTCATTCATTTGAATGCTCATTTGTCACGATCGGTCGCTTGTGAGCGCCGCAGGAGGGATCTATACTACTGAAATTCCATGATTCAGGTCTGAGGGCTGGAACGGAGCACACTCAGCCTCGTGAGGCAAAACTAAGAAGCCTTAGGTTAGGAACCATCCCTGCATTTTACCTGGAGTAAAAGTGGGGAATCCACAACAAACCACTTCCAATTTGGCTGAGGTGGGAATCGAACTCGCATCACTTCATTTTTGCCTCACGAGGCTGAGTGTACACCGTTCCAGCTCTCAGACCAGAATTACGTTTCTTCCCACAGCCGGGAATCGAACCCGGGCCTCCACGGTAACAACCAAGAATGCTAGCCACTATGCTATGCAAGGAGGCGGACAATCATCGAATGGACGGTCACAGAGTAGAGAGCAGAAACGCGACTGGATTATTTGAAGAAATAATAAACAAGTGCTACATGATTCACATAAGTTATCTTGTGACGGAGAAATCTACGCAAGCGGTACGGGCAATGCATGAAATTAGATAGGCCTACTTGAGAATCCTCAGCTTAGAGACAGCAATGGCTCTTTTCCGAAATAAAATCATGTCTATTCTAATATATGGCATTGAAGTCATTTGGCAACACCTAACAGAAAAGAACCTTTCCTCACTAGAAAGAGGGAAGGCATTATTCAACGGAGTGTCAAAAACTACCAGGTCACCTCCTGGCACGAGAATCATTTCTTATAGAAGACCTTAGAAACTATTTACCTCTACCAAACACCAGAGCCTCGGAAGAACTACTAATATCATTGAAGAAAAATCTAGAAGACATACCTCAAGAATTTTATGAAACCGGAGCCATGATTGACCGGACGTGGACAACAGCCAACTTTGAGTTGAGGCATGTCTGGCTGTCCATGGTTTTTACCACCTTATTTGCATTAGCAAATATTTCCATGAACCAACAGTGACGTGTGTATGCCTACTATGTGAAGAAGCATGTGATCGCTACCACTTAGAGCTCTGTAGGAAAAGGACAAAATCAATCCAAGACTATGCAACTCAACGTTGCAGAGTGCAATTTTAGTGTAGCCTACGTGTTTATAGGCTACTTTATTTTCGATGGCTATTGGTTGCAATTAAAGTATTATTATCATTTTAAATGATCTTGTCAACTTCGTCGTTACGCTGGGGTCTGGCGTTACGTTACGGTGACGGGACGAAATGTTCCCAGATGCACTGAGGCGTGTGACGTCATAGTACCGCTTGGTGCATGTGTTCCCCGACAATCTCTACTTCGTTAGTATAAGACAAAAATCCCCGATTCTTGGATGCCACGGGTAATCTCGAGAACCACTGATTGGATTTTGATGCGGTTTTCACCATTCTGTAAAGGATATATCACGGAAAGATTCTGTAGAAAATAATTTATGTATGATGAAAGGAAGCCAAGCAGTAACGATTTCAGTGAAAAAGTCGAAAGCAAACTTGGCGTCCGTGCGCTTCTTAAGCTTACGCTGGGCAAACCGTTAAAAATATCAATATACTATGAGCGTAAGAATTGGTCAGCATGAAAAGTTCTACAAAATAGTCCTGGAGAGCATATCTCTATCTTCAATGCATCGCCCACTATAAGTGTTTTTAGACTGGATGGAAGGGGCACGTCCCCGCTCGCTCTGGTGAGCGTGACGGCATCCTGCGTGCTTGGCCTTGCTTTGCCCTTGGTTTGCACTAGCAAGATACGAATTATGCAGATAATTTTCTAACATGTCAAGAGTCTATGGCTTCGAGCGAAGCGAGAAGCCTCCAGCCTTTCTAGCATTTTTCAGCATTTGTAGCATTTAAAATGATACAAAGTCTAGTCTTTCAGACTGACTGTCACGTTTTTAAAGAAATAATAATTAGCGCGCCTGCCTTTCATCCGGAGGCCTCGGGTTCGATTCCCGGCTCCTCCAAGGATTTTAGAAACTGACGTGAGGCCAGGAACGGGATGCACTCAGCCTCGTAAGGACCCGATCATGAAAACTAAGATTAACGGCCGAGGGGACCCGATGCGCTGACCACGCGTCACCCCAATATCTGCAGGCCGAATGGCTGGGCAGCGGTCGCTTTGTAGGCATAGGCCCTTCATGGGCTGTAGTGGTTATCATTATAACTAGCGGACCGTGCGAGAACTCTCGCATAATGGGTTGTGTGCGCCTCATGTGTAGCCTACAGACTACCCGCCAGGCTCTAGTGTTATGCGCGGTTGAACACAACACAGTTCTGCCAGGAGCTATCGACTTGTATAGTTGTTTAAAAGCACTTTATGAACAAATAAATATATTTCCGTTGACTTTTCAAGAAATGCTAGATTTTTCCTGTATTAATGAGACGACTTGGAAGATTACAAACTACACCTTCTAACTCCCTCTGGTTTAGGAGCTTGAGTTTTTTGAAACATACACCTTAGCGTATTATAGGCCTTTATATAGATTAGTAAAACGTCTTGCTCCCTCACCGAGAATGGGAATCGAACCCATCCCTGGTCTCAATAAAGAGCAACAAAGTGAGTTTAACTAAAATCTTAAATAGCTATTGTGCAATGTAAAGAAGCAGGCACCTTCATTTGAATGTCAGCAAACAGCGTATTACATTAATTCAGTCTGTTCGAGGTGGAGGGGCGAAGGTGTTCTTTTAAACGGGCAGGCGGTCTAGAAATTAACTTCTGCCACTTTTTATCTTGTTTTTTAAATCTTTTGAAAGCTTATATAGAGAGAAAACAGACAAGTAAATTAATTTAAACGAGTCTCGTACGTAGTAACACAGAATCCCGCCTGGTATGTTGAATAAAAAGAGCATCGCGGGACGGCACAAGGTAGTTACCTTGCGAGGTTGTTTGTCCGTCAGACTCATTTGGGTTTTAACCTGCGTTAGTGCAAACATTTAGAGAGTGGGGAGGTTGAGGAAAAGGAAGAGAATTACTTAATAACATTCCACGTCGCCCGTAAGCGCTGTGTATGTGGCCGTATCACGCGACGGCCCTGATATTTGCACATCATGAGACGAGGTGGGGAACGATAGTTAAAAGGAACGTTTAAGCCAGGAAACTTGTATTAAAAAACGAAGGATTTAAGTTTTAACCCGGTGCTGGGGAGGAAGACTGAGGAGGGGATGGGACGGGATATATATATGGCAAGAACGTGCCGGTGATAATCGACTTAATAAGAGCATAAAGGCGCGTGATAACAGCTGATTAATGAACGGTACAGGTTGGGGTATAATTGTGCTGCTTACCTTCGTACTGTGTGCTAGGGTGAGCTTCCTGCTCTTATAGAGTCAATATTTCCTATGGAGAAGGTGACAAAAGCGAGAGGAAACTGGAATACCGCTTGAATGATCATTTAAGAGAATATTTAGCAGGAATAACATGCAACACGAGACAGAAACAGTCGAACCTCATGTATACGTCCCTACTTTGTAAGCTTTTCACACTCATACGTAATATTTTCAAGTAACCATAATTTCTCCATTGATACTTTCTTCAGTTAAAGGGAAACATACAGCGCGAAAAGCTAAACCAGTGACTATTTTACTAGACTATTATAACCGTTCTTGTCATAGATGTTGTATAACATATTACATATGAAAAGCTAAAGGAAGTAGGAGACTTCTGTTACTTAGGAAGCAAAATAACCAGTGATGGACGAAGCAAAGAGGATATAAAAAGTAGGTTGGCCCAGGCAAGAAAAGCATTTCTACAGAAAAGGAACCTGTTGACATCGAATATAGATTTAGGTATTAGGAAGTCATTTTTGAAAGCCTTTGTGTGGAGCGTTGCGCTCTATTGAAGTGAAACTTGGACTATTGATGCAGCTGAAAAGGGAGGAGAATTGAAACGTTTGAAATGTGGTGTTACAAGTGAATGATGAAGATCAGATGGATAGATATGGTGACAAATGAAGAAGTAGTCTATTAGGACGAGTGGGAAAGGAGAGATGTTTCTGGCGACTGCTAATGAAGAGAAGAGATAGGTTGGTAGGGCACATTCTAAGACACCCAGGAATAGCAAGCTTACTATAGTTAAGAAAGGAAGGGTCGAGGACAAGAACTGTAGCGGTAGACCAAGTGTAGAATATGTTCAACAGATTCCTTCGGATGTAGAGTGTGGTATCTATATAGAGATGAAACTATTAGCTCAGGACAAGGAGGCGTGGATAGCTGCATCAAACCCGTCAAAAGACTGAAGACTCAAACAACGATGTTTATTCAATTAATGGGGAACGTACAGCTTGATAAACTAATTATTATTTATAACAAGAAAAGTGCGCTCGAGTTGAGCTTTAATTTACACATATTGAAGGACATCTAAAATAACAGATTATTCTTTGCTATGACTATTTTACTATTATAACCGTTATTGCTATATATATATTGTACAACATATTACATATATTTCCAAGAAAGCACACACATCCTGTTATTAGAAGCAAAGTTTAAATTTATGAAAATTAAAATCGTAACTATCTTTATCCATTTTTCAAAATTTGGCTCTAGCTTTGTGATGATCTCCCTACTTTATTGAAATGTTGGACTTTTTTTGTTTTTAAGTGGGTGTTAAACCTTCAACTACAAAATGACTTTCACTCATTTCCACATTAAGCGTTTATATTTTCATTTCAATTCTGAGAAAACTCAAAAAAATATTTTTACGTTTCATAGAAACACTAATTAAAGCCACAAAGAGTTTATTGATTTTCTTCTAGTAGTACCTACCTTGTACAAGTTGTTGCACTGAATTTGATACAACTTTTTTCTCTAGTTAATTATAATACAATACAGCTCTCTATATTTTGCAGAATTATTATAAACAATACAAGCTATACACTTTCTGCTTTCACTGGTTCTACACGTGCTGTGTTCTATCACAAATTAAGCTACCATGTGCTTAACGAAATCACACATTATCTGTTAAATCACTGTTACATTATTAGGGCTCGGATTTTTAGGTAAACAAATACATTTTTATGTAAATACATATTTTAAGCATTTTTCTATAAATACATAAATTCCTGCTTTTCACTTATTAACACATAAAAATACATCAAATTTACATTTTTAGAAAATAAGTTTATTGCATTTTTGTTGTTCCTTAGTTATTGTTGTTTTAAGGGGAGGAACTACGAGGTCATCTGCCCCTAGAACCTGTGAGCTATCTATCTAATCTTTATGCAGAGCGTATGTCAGCTTGCAACTGTGTTATTATTAACTTGTCGCCCCGTGCGACTCACTGCAGAAGCCGGGGATTTCCTTGTCCATAGCCATATTGCACCACGTGCTAGACCCCCCCCCCCCTCCCTCACCTACCTGGAACCAGTGTCACTCTCATGCACTGGCACTGTGAAGAGTAAGTAAGTTCTACAGTGCCTACAGTAAAAACAACTACAAGTTATCGTCTGCAGCAGTATGTTGCAGAATTTTAAGATAATTTTACTTCTGATGGGTGCGATCTGTTCTGCTAACCATGTGGAAAAGCAATCCTGTTTGAACAGCGATCTCAAGTTACTCAACACCTCAAGGGCAAGAAACATATTGCCGCAGTTTCGCGTCTTCAGAATAAGTGTTTCGCGATAATCGTCGGTCATTTGTGATGGACAACCTGAAGATGTATCTCGTTGTGTATTGTAATGCTTCAGCAGTCAGTGAGGCATAGCATAAATTGCATTCGTGAGTGCTGCATATTGTTTATATTCACATTAATAAACTAAATTATAATTAAATATGTTTACTTCTTTGTCACATATTTCAGGTATTTTTAATACAAAAAAAAAATAAATATTATCCCAATTTTAAGCACCTAAAAATTGAGCCCTATATATTATATTTTCACTTATAATTGGTGCGTTGACTGTTACTTGTCTTTAATATATTTCTACTACAATTCACATAATTTTCGATTTAGCACACAACAATTTTCATATAACATGCGCGTAATGTTCATGCTGTACTTTCATCAAAAATCGACAAAATATTTAATTTGTCCACCTATGTCGTAATTATTAATCTCATTATTACTCACAGTTATTTCTGTTGTTTTAACACAATTTGATGACTCCCTCTGTATTTACTCCACCGGATAGATTTCGATAATTCCGACACTACTACAGTGGAGTCCCGTAAACTCGGCACTCGGTAACCCGGCACTCCGGATTTCTCGGCCACCCTGACAGGAGAAATAAATCATGATATTTGTTTGTTGATGTGTTTCTGCACAGAGCGTTATTATGTTTTCTTTTGTCTTCTCCATCGATGGAATTATCGACAGTTAAATACGACGAGAAGCAATTTGACCTACTGTACATAGTAAGAAGAGTAACGCCGACCTGATAAATACGGGTACAGTACTGTAAATGCACAAACTGTTGGCAGTAAGAAATAAGCAAACGGATCTCGCGCCGAGCGTTGTATTTATTTGATTGCGCATTCTCCGCAATTCTGTTTCTTCGCCGTCTTCGTGACGAGACTTCAAGAAACAGGTTTCATAGCGGAAAGCAAAAGAACATTACTTCCTCTTTTGCAAAAAAGTAAATGGTAATTTTCATTAAGTGAAAAAACTATTTGCCTACGGGAATTGTTTTGTGCATATACTGCACAGTGTACATATTATAACAAGAAGTTCAGTGACGAACTAAAGAGCCTACTTTTCTTAAAATTTAAGATTCATGCCAATGATTAATCTATATGGATCTATCTAGAATAATGACGAAATTAAGTTGCTAATATCGAAATTTATAATTAGTTCGAAATACTGTATACCTGGCATAATGTAGCCAAATAGAGAACTACAGTTGGCAGCCCTGGTGACTGAATATATTCATAGTTCCATCACTTAAGGTACAGAATACAAAATTTGTTTGGAGTCCAATGGATAGCTTGGACGTTACATGCAGTTAAACATTGGATCTAAAAGCGCGCGTAAAATCATGTTGGCAACAATGACATGCATGTATTGGTCAGAAATAATCTGAAATAATATGATCTATTGTTGTGTCAATTTTGAATGAAATCAATTAGTTAGTATAGAAGTTACATGCATTTTTAAATTGGACCTATCAGAAGGCTTAGAATCATGTTGGTAGCACTAACGTATATAAGTTACTCCAAATTAATATAGAATGTTAGGTATTATACGTGTGCATAGTTTAAAGCTGTCGGCTTGCATACTTTCTGATGTATGGGTATTTGGATTTTAAAAAATTGAGAGCATTTATTAACAGTTGGTAGCCCTGGTGTTTCTTAAGAATACGCTCAGTCATACCTGATTATGTACACATAGCACATACGAAATTTGGTTGAAATCCAATTGATAGTGTAGAAGTTATATGCATTTAAAATTTGGACCTATCAGCAGGCATATAATCATTTTGGCAACACTGCCATGTATGGCCTCCTGGAAATTAAACTGCAATATTATTATCTATAAGTGTGCCAATTTTGAAATAGCTCCCATTCATACCTTCCAAGATATTCAACATGGAGCTCATATTTCAATTGTGATTTTTCAGCAGTTGGTAGCACTGACATCATTTTCAAATATGGCCGTGAGATATTCAGGTATAGATCTTTACTCCTACCAAATTTTGTTGCGATTGATGCAGCCGTTTAGGAGTTGATAGGGGGGAACACACACACAGCCAGCCAGACAGACAGACACGCACACACACATTTGCCCGATCTCATAAGTCTACTTTTTCGTCATTTTAGCAAAATGTGAAAAGTAGGCTAAAAATAATTTGTAGGGCTACTTTTTCTAAGTTTCTTTTATAATTTACAGTAATTGTTTTACTTGATTTGTATGTAGTACAGTAGTACAGTACTGAACCATATATTCAAGAACTGTAATTGTAGTGGCTTAATCGTTTTAAAACTTGTGTTTCTGTTAAACACAAATAAATGTACTGCATTGCATTACTTTTAAACCAAAACAAACAGCTTATTTCTTGTTTTTAACACATTTCCCGATAACCCGGCATTTTTGCGAATTCGGCCACACTTCGGTCCACATTAGGCCGAGTTTGCGAGACTCTACTGTATAAGAAACGTGCGTACAGCTCCGTTGTAACAAATAAGATTAGTTAGTCCTTCCTTGTACTTCCGTCTTCTTCGTAATATGCAGAAGTCAGGTAAGTCCATAAAATGGTAGTATGATGCTTACAGTAAATTTTCAACTGTCCTGACATGTGATAAAATTAATTAAATAATTTTGGCACATTTTATAAATAATTTAGAGATGTTCATTTTCATTACGACATGTAGTCAAAATAATATTTCACGGCCTCCTGAATCCTTTTGAAATTGTTCAGTTATAGTCCTGAATAATTATCTCCACAGGTCATATTCTGACTGGCACTCCTTGGATTATTATCTATCGTTTCAGCTGGCTAATCAATATTTTGCCAACATGATGATTTTATGATCGGGTTCGGAAGAGAACAAGAGTTGGCCAAGAGAGGTCGACAGGAAAGGTGAAAAGTAGGAATCCGGCACAAGTGAGTGGATACAATGCTGGACTTAGCTGGGGATATGAGATCGCTAACTCACGTCTCACTATTTCTGTGATCTCCCCCAAGGGCTCACGACTAGTGGGACGTGGGTTGGTGACCACGGGACCTCAGCTGAGTATGGCATTACTTCCACTTACTTGTGCCGGGCTCCTCTCTGTCATCTTTCCTATTGACCTCCCTTGGTCAACTCTTGTTCTTTACCGACTCCGACGGTATTATGGTATCCGAGGCCTACGGAGTCTTTCACTTTCCCGCCTTAATAGGCCCTTGTTTCATCTTTTCTGATCCCTCAGACCTCTTCTGTTCTTTTCATATTTCTTGCCTTCTGCTCAAGGCCCTTAAGGAGGTAGAGTGTGTGTAGCCCCACAACTTCTGGTGCACCCTTTGATAGTTCTAGGCCCTCATGGGCTCACGGCTGGTGAGTTCGGAAGTTGGAGACCACGAACGATTCCTGAGCTGGGTCCGGTTCCCCCCCCCCCTTTTTCCATTGTCTCTGGGGCAGACCCTCTCCTCTTACACTTTACTATCTGCCTTTCATGGTTCTCCTTCCTTCCAAGTACCTCAATCGTCATTATTCGTGGGTTGAGGGAATTTCTTTTTTTTTTCTCCTGTCTTTTATTTGTCTTATTGTCCTTTTGTTTTCCATTTCTCCTTCTAGTTTGTAAGTTCTAGGTATAGTTAACATTACATTCTCATGTTTCGCTATCACCCAAACCATTAGGGGCCCATAACCTAGATGTTAGGCCCCTTAAAACAACTATCATCATCATCATCATCATCATCATCATCATCATCAATTTTTGTGTCATCCTGGGGCGAACACATCGGAGGAAAAGTACTCGACGACTCTTAGCAGCTGGGGTCTACATTCACATTGTGTATGTTTATTAGTTGATTAAAGCACTGTAACTTTGTATAACTGGTGTAAAGCGAGAATACTTCTTAGTAATGTAATAATTTTAACACGTGTCGGGTAAACATAGTTAAAACTTAATGTTACGTGTCGTCTAATTTACGGCAGAGCGGCTTATGCTCGCATTGTTATTAAAACACAAATTATGTACAATTTGTATTTACCACTTTAATTAGCCTGCACCTGATAAGGTGTGGGTAGACGCGACGGTCGCAGATAAAGAAACAAGGGGGAGTTTATCCTTTCCTACCGCCCCGCAGCGCCACACAGTGTCTGCTTGGCTTGCTTATTGCCTCGTTCCGCTAAAGGAGATGGCAATAACATTTCAGGTGTTTTATTTTTAGAACAACAATGCTATAACGCGAAACAGGTTAGAAACTAAATTATATCAGTTTATTTATGACTGTAATTATTAAAAGGTTATGGCATTAATGAAATAATTATAATATAACATTACTTGAAACAAATATAAATATAAATTGCATCAATACCGAGTTCTTTTCTTACGTGTGTTTGTTAATTTTTAAGAAGAAGATAGCCTTTAAGATGGATGATTATCCTTCACAGTCAGCATTAGAGTTAGATGCAAGTCGATCATTCCCTTTACAGCTGGCGTGTGCTGTAAATAAATAAATAAATAAATAAATAAATAAATAAATAAATAAATATAAATAAGTAAATAAATACATAAATAGATGAATAAATACATAAATAAATAATTAAATATATAAATAAGTAAATAAATATATAAATAAATAAATAAATAAAATAAATAAATAAGTAAATAAACATATAAATAAATAATTAAATATATAAATAAATAAAAATAGAAATACATATATAGGCTAAAATAAATACATATACACATAAACAACCTTTTATTTATTTATAAATATAGTTATTTATTTGTTCTTTGACTGAATAAAAAGTAGACTATTGGTGTTGCTATCCATAATTACTTTTTAGCAAATGTATTTACTAACGTGGGAACAGAATCATTTTTTCGTTTGTTGTTGTTGTTGTTGTTGTTGTTCCATTTGAGGGGCTTGGACACTGTGGTCATTTGGTTCAGTATACTTGGGGGGTTTCTTTTTCTCCTTTTTTTTTAGAATTTGTCTGATAACCTGCTTGGAATAGAAGTGGTAAATCACGGAAAACTTCTTCCAGGATGCCTGAGATGGAAATCGAACCCACCTCTTTTCGGTTTTGCCATAAGAGACTGAGTGTACCCCGTTCCAACCCTCAGACCTGAATTACATTTCTTGGCAGATCTGAGAATCGAACCCGGACCTCAGGGGTGCAGTTAACGATGGGTGTTTTGACGTGGTGACCACGCGTCACCTCACAATCTGTAGGCTATCAGGGCTGGGCAGAGGTCGCTTGTTAAGCCAAGGCCCTTCAGGGGCTAGTTCCCACGGGGTAATGATTATAATAATGATAATAAATATAATAATAAGTGTAACAATAACTCAGTAATACTCATCATATCTTCTCAGCGCCAAACCTGGAGCTGCCCGCTTAAGAAGGTGGCTGGAACATACCAGGTGTTTGCTTTTAGTGCCACTATGTTAAAACGCTAGACAGGTTGGAATCTAAATTATATAGACATTATAATTTATTGTTGATGGTTACGACTTTGTTATTACATTTGAACGTTCCTTGGAAGGAAACGACATAAATGAGATTGTTAAAACTTTTATATATCATATTACCTGAAGCTCACGGTGCTAAAATTCGCATAAATACCGCGGGAGCTTGGTTTTTCTTTGTTCTTTTTACGTGTATCTATTAACTCGTAGCAAGGTGATGGCATTTTTTAAGATTCGGAATCAGTAGAATGTTTGAATCAGGGTCGAGGCAGAGGTGTACTATGATTGCTTGCAAATGTATTATCAGTTGTTTCAATTTCGGGGCAGGGACGTTTTCTTCTCTATCAACTCCATGCCCTCGTGCATAGTGGCACAACTACGGGGGGGGGGGGGGGGGGGGTGACCAGGGGTATCAATCCTCCCAGAACTAAATAATAGCAAATTGAATATTGTTAAATTTTAAATTAAACCAATCATCGCATTGATAACAAATGATTAATTTGTGTAAGTTTATACATCCTTATTTGAATTTCTTTTCACTCGTGTAAAATTGCTATCGTCACCCTAACTTAACACTTATTGAATGAACAAATTGATCAGCTGTTCAGTTAGCCAGATGGGAGAGCGCGGCACTAAATTTCCTAATCCCTTTCAAAAGGAAAGGAACTGAAAATGATGTGCCAGAAGCTAATGTATTATGTCTGCATATGTAAAACAAATGAATATTCATTACTAGGGCTCGGATTTTTAGGTAAATAAATATTTTTTTTTATGTAAATACATATTTTAAGCATTTTTTCTATAAATACATAAATTCCTGCTTTTCACTTATTAGCACATAAAAAGACATAATATTTATATATTTTTTTAAAATCAGTTTACATCTTCCAGTTTATTGCATTTTTGTTCTGTGTTACTTCAACGGGGAAGAAGCTGTGGGCTATCTAATCTTCATGCAGAGCGTATGTCAGCTTGCAACTGTGTTATTCTTAACTTGTCGCCCCGTACCACTCTCTGTGGAAGCCGGGGATTTCCTTGGCCATAGCCATATTGCACCACGTACTAGACCTCCCCCTCCCCCAGTTACTTGGAACCAGAGTCACTAAGGCAGTTCTACAATGCCTAAAGTAAATACAACTACAAGTTATCGTCTGATGCAGAATTTAAAGACAATTTTACTTCTGATGGGGGCGTTCTGTTCTGCCAACCATGAGGGAAAGTAATCAAGGCTGAACAGCGATCTCAAGTTACACAACACCTCGAGGGCAAGAAACATTGCCGCAGTTTCGCGCCTTCGGAATAAGTGTTACGCGATAATCGTCGGTTATTTGTGATGGACAACCTTAAGTTGTATCTCGTTGTGTATTGTAATGCTTCATCAGTCAGTACCGGGTGAGTTAGCCGTGGTGGTTACGGCATGACTGATGGCAGTCGCTCACATCCGGGAGGCGAGGAGGTTCGAATCCCCCCGCCGGCAACCTTGAAGATGGTCTTCTGTGGTTTCCCATCTTCCTTCCAGGCAAATGCCGGGGTTGGTCCCTAACTATAGGCCACAGCCGCTACCTTCCAACTCCTCGTCCTTACATTCCAACTTCCCTCCTTCCCTCCCCAACGGTACTTGTAGCTCACCCATTGGGTATCCGTCTCGAAGCAGCTACAAAAACTGGCGAGCCGAACATGTCCTCGGACACTCCCGGCACTAAAAGCCATACGCTAAAAAAAAAAAATCAGTCAGTGAGACATATAATAAATTGCATTCGTGAGTACTGCATATTGTTTATATTCAAATTAATAAAGCAAATTATAATTACATATTTTTAATTTTTGTCACATATTTCATGTATTTTTAATACATAAAAAATAAATATTTTCCCGATTTTTAGCACCTAAAAATCCGAGCCCTATTCATTACAATAGTAGTCCACGCGGTCAACGAGAACCTCACCAACAGAATACGAAGACAGACGATACTCGTATGGTTTGGTTCAAACAATATATGGACACCAAGCGTTGGACCACATTCTTTGTCGTAGGCCTATGTAGTTCACTAAATCTATCACCACGAGTGCTAATGTTGACCCATACATGGTGAAATCAATTTCAGAACATCTACTTCCGTTTTGACCCACAGTACACCAACATTTAGCCCACATCCTTTGTCGTATGTAGTTCACTAAATTGTTGTAAATTTTATTATTTCTTTTCTCTTTTCCATTTTCTTAAATTCTTAACCCTATCAATACCAACTCGGGGTATTTCGTGCCCACCAATTCCATTTTTTATGGTTTATTCATGGAATTCATTTTCTACGCTTTCTGTACAGAAAGTTATTGTCTATTTTGAATCCGGTTTCCTAACCACACATTTACATTTTTTTAAATTTTAATTCTTGTATAATATATTGCTAATTTTCTTTTGTTGGGCACGGACCCCCCACCGTTCGTAGTTCGTGTGCCTCGTCATACTGTGCACTGTGGTAAGGGCAAAAGTACAACAAAGTTAACAAAACCACCATAATTTGTTCTGGTTGCACGAGGTAAACATGCGGAAACTACAGTGAAGTACAGTCATATGTTCCTCGTGTGTTAAAGATGGCAAAGAGTAAGTTATGATCAGTGAGTAATTTACTTTCTGAACTTCTTTTTTCATGATTGTTTGATTTTGTTTGCAACTGTTGTTAATGAAGTTATATTTTTGCCATTTAGGGTTTATTTAAGGTTCAAAATACAAGATATGTTGATTAAAGGATGGTGCAAATCACACAAAAGGAATTTATTATGGTAGTCACAAAATATCCCTCCCGCTGGTAGCCCGTGGTTTAAAAAATAGCATGGTATTGCTAGAGTTTTCCAAGTCATATTTCCAGGATTAAGTTCCCTGCCTGGAGGGCTGGAACTGTGAAATTTTTGCTTGTAAATAATTTAAGATGTTATGGTTTCTATTAACTGATCATGGGAGAAAGCTAATGTTAATTATTAATTCAGCAAAAGGCGTTTGGTGAATGTCGCTTTATTAAGTAATAAGAACAACAGAAGGGAAGAGACGAGAAGAGGTGTTGTTTGTGTCTGTGTGAGGAGACCGCTAACGCAGAAGATGATATGCTGGGTTTTGTTTCTCCAGATGATGGCAGTTAGCTGTTTATCTCTTACCTCGTCTACCTTTATTATAACACTCCACCCTTCTCCTGACTTGCTCACTAATTACACTCGAGCGTTTATGAAAATTTAAAGAGCCCGAGTGTTTTATCTCAGATGGCGCTGCCAGCCTGCTTGCCTGCTTGCTTCTGTAAAGAAAGTGTTAAATCAAACCTTCTTGTTCCTTTTGCGGTCTCTAATGCTTCGCCAAAGCCAAATATACACTTTCTATTACCTTCCTTCAGTCAACGTGTTGTACCTAGCAGCTCAGGCAGGCCCGACTAGAGGGTAGGGCCCTGGGCCCCTGGCGGTTCAAGTGTACGAAGTAGACAATTTCAATGGCCGTAATTTCTCCTGTGGTTCGGATTCCACGTAAAATGGAGGTCCCGTGGTTCATGATCGAGAGATTAGCGGTCATGTAAAACTACAAAGTACCTTCTTTACTTCCCTCCTTCCCTCCTTCCTTCCCTCTTTCCTTCCCTCCTTCCCTCCTTCCTTCCTTCCCTCCTTCCTTCCTTCCTTCCTTCCCTCCTTCCCTCCTTTCTTCCCTCCTTCCTTCCTTCCCTTTTTCCCTCCTTCCTTCCCTCCTTCCTTCCCTCCTTCCCTCCTTCCTTCCTACCTTCCCTCCTTCCCTCTTTCCCTCTTTCCTTCCTTCCTTCCTTCCTTCCCTCCTTCCTTCCTTCCTTCCCTCCTTCCCTCCCTCCTTCCTTCCTTCCTTCCTTCCTTCCCTCCTTCCTTCCTTCCCTCCTTCCCTCCTTCTCTCCTTCCTTCCCTCCTTCCCTCCTTCCCTCCTTCCTTCCTTCCTTCCTTCCCTCCTTCCCTCCTTCCTTCCCTCCTTCCCTCCTTCCTTCCTTCCTTCCCTCCTTCCCTCCTTCCTGCCCTCCTTCCTTCCTTCCTTCCTTCCCTCCTTCCTTCCTTCCCTCCTTCCTTCCTTCCTTCCCTCCTTCCATCCTTCCCTCCTTCCCTCCTTCCTTCCTTCCCTCCTTCCCTCCTTCCCTCCTTCCTTCCCTCCTTCCCTCCTTCCCTCCTTCCTTCCTTACTTCCTTCCTTACTTCCTCTCTTCCTTCCTTCCCTCCTTCCTTCATTCATAGAGGTGTTTTTTTAATATAATTCTTCCTACAAAGCTATATTATTTAATGTAACAGCAACTAGTGAATAGTCATGTAATAGGAGAGACTTTTGCTAATGCCGCGAAAGATACGAGTTCGTCTCACCAGTCTTGTTGAATCTAGACCACCTAATTTCCCTTGACTAGGAATGTCGACACGAGAAATTCTACTACCTGGTGGTAAAATAGTGAGAACTTGTGTTATTTGTTTGTCAAGTATTTACGAAATGTCATGTATTTCGGTGATAATGATAGTGATCGTGTGGCCTCCGGAGAGACCGAGTGCAGGTCTTTCTAGTTGACGCCCGTGGGCGACCTGCGCGTCATAATGAGGATGAAGTGATGATGAAGACGTCACATACACCCAGTCCCCGAGCTACGAGAATCAATCCCAGGTGATTAAAATCCCTGATGGCTCGGCCGGGAATCGAACCCGGGGCACTTCGGGCCAAAGCCTAGCGCGCTAACGCCTAGCCACGGAGCCGGACATTTCGGTGATGCGGTAGTGGTAGTGATGAAGCATGTTATTACACTTATTATTTTGACGATTTAGACAAGGTACAGCGGATTTAGCACTAGTATCAACCAAAAATCAAGTTAACAAATTTAATTTCTTCGAGAGTGTTATTATAACAATTAAGTGATTAGACAACTTATACCAGATAAATTGTTAAGAACTGAATTTAGGTCATGACCATTCTGTGATGGATTTCTCGAAGATCGTTTCTGAAGAAAAACATTCATTTATGACCAAAGAAAGACGAGAAATAACGATTTCAGTGAATCTACTCGAAGATAAACCTGCCGTCAGTGCACCTTTTAAGCTTACGCTGGGTTAACCCTTAATATGTATAGGCCCTATAGGTTATTATGAATGTAACAATTGTTCAGCATGAAAAGTTTGAAAAGAAGTCCATGAGAGCATCGCCCACGATAAGGGTTTTTACGTTTTCATTTCTTCCAACAATCTCCATTCAGTGGAAATTAAAATTACCAGCTTCGGAGCGAGTTTACGAGCCAGGGAGCAAGCCTATCATCCCAGCTTGGGCCAGCACCAAACTGTCGACTCGTGTCGAGTTAAGACTTCGGAGTAGAGTATATGTGTTTGGAGTCTCGCTGTTCACCTCGGATATTCTCAATTGCGTCTGGAACCTGCCGTCCGTTCGCCTTTTAAGCTTACGCTGGGCAAACCGTTAAAAAAACCGGGCGAAGCTGGAGTGGGTTGCTAGTTATTCAGATATTGTATAGGCTACATTGTACCCCGTCCAATCATTGGGCAAATTCGTGTTGACCGACTGAAGAGTTAAGTTACTACTGACATAATTAGCTTCAAGACTTCGCACTAATCTTGGTTGGTTCCTCAGTTTAGGGGCTGCGACAACGCGGTCATTTTGCCCCGTGTACTTTGGGTGTATGTATTTTCTGTCTGATAACCGGTGTTAATTGTGATGACTGTATTTGTGTGTGTTATTTGTTTTAATTCAAGTAAGGACAGCAAACATTCAATTTTCAAGTAGTTCCTACTTTTGCTACCAAAAGCCACCGTCAACGACAACTAGTTCTGAACTTGGTTACTAGATACCGCCGTAGTCGGCCCCTGTCAACGAACGTTGGAACCTAAGAGCGTTAGTCAAATCTAACCTATAATTTAGCTTCACACGAGTGTAAATAGTGGAAAGTTCTTTTACATGCCATAAATCTATGACATGGGACCGCCGACTTTACTTCCCCTCCGAAGGAAGGCATACTGATGGATTTTTAACGCTCTTAAATAATCCGACGACTTTGGCTGGGTTTGAACCCGCGATCTTGGGCATAGAAGCTCAGCATGCTACCAACTACGCCACAGAAGACGCTTTGCACTAATCTAATAACCTAATAAGCTATATCCTGAGAATGAGAGCTGATATGCAAAACCTAATAGGCCTACCATTTTTATAGTCTATGACCCAAGAATACCTCAATAAGGGACTATTATCTTACACACCAAACATCGTGTTCCCCTTTGTATTCCATGAAGTAAAATTGGTGAAAGTAGACATTTTAAAGCACTTTGTAGCTTACACGAGTATCTAAATAATGATCCTTTTGAAGAAAATGAACAACTTACCTTGACACTCCCTCATCAATTAAGCAGTAGTTTTCCTCCCTCTTCACGTGAAGACTCGCTAATGTGTTGACGGAGCAGGGTTTAACTGCGTGCCGTGCCGGTATTGGAAATACAGTAGCGTCTGTAGCCTACTTGTTGTGTGTGTGTGGCCTCCTTGAGGGGGTGAATCAATATTAGGTCGGACGATAAACACCAAGGTAAGGCGGTAGTAAAGTTGCCTGTTTGTAATGAAGATAGATGAAGTGTTGAGAACAGAAACTGTTTTCGTTTTTGATGGATACACAACGTCGAGCAAGGAATTACTACGAAAATGACTTAAAATTACAAAGTACAATATAACTCGCGAACTAATTACATCAAGTACTTGAAGCGGATTGGATGATGGAAGAAAGGCTATACATTATACACTCCAAGGAGGGAGAGAACCTCAGAATAAATGTCAAAACATTTCTTTCCCGTCACAGAGAACGGGCTACTAATGGTGGAATGCATTTCGAAGTCATTATTAAAGCTTGTTCATGGTTCTTGTTTCACCACAGTCGGTGCTTTTCCTTTTGCTTAGCGTATCGTGAAAATTACACTACCTTCCGGAATATTCTGAGCGTGTGTCCACGAAAGAACGAAACCACGTGTCCCTCAAGTGAGAGTTACAAGACAAACGGGAGGTAAAGTGGCCAATGGAAGATGACAAAAGTGTTCTTCACGTCATTTTTGAAAGACGCTTGTCTTCTTTATTCAAGTACAGTGCTCAAAAAGTGTTTTGAATATTGCGATTTAGTAACTTGTTAATTCTGCTATGTGCATGAATCATATTATACACAATAGTCTATAGGGTACATACAAAGAAAAACAGCACACAATCTGTTATGCACAAGAGACTGAAACACACAACGAATAACAACAAGAAGTTCCGTGAAGAACTATACAGCCTACTTTTCATGCCAATGATTATTCTACTGTATATGAACCTATCTAGAATAATGACGAAATTAAGTTGGTAATATCGACATATCTAATTAGTTCAAAATATACCTGGTATAATGTAGCCTAATAGAGCACTAGAGTTGGCAGCCCTGGTGACTGAATATATTCTTAGTTCGACCTCTTAAGGTACAGAATACAAAATTTGGTTGAAGTCCAATGGACGTTACATGCAGTTAGACACTGGGTCTATTAGCACGCGTAAAAGCATGTTGCCAACAATACCATGCGTGTACTGGTCAGAAATAATCTGAATTATTATGATATCGTGTTGTGCCAATTTTGGATGAAATCCATTTGTTAGTATTGAACCATGTACTGTTGGTTCAAGCGCCGAATCCATCATTTTTTGGTAAAAGAAGGGAGGAAAAATACAGTCCTTAGAATGACTTAGAAATATTTTATGCAAGAGGACTGGTATAATGTTGTGCAAGAATAAGAGTCCAGGTGGCACCAGGAAATGATATCATGCGTGACGCATCGATAGGTAGCCGATCATGACTATAAATAGAACGATAAAAACTTTCCGCTGGGAGTAAGCGAGAAGAGGTTTCGGAAATTGATCTTACGCAGCACTAAAATGGCAACCTCGCAGTTGTGCAAGAAGAAGAAGAATTAGATTTAAGCCATTTGCGAGAATATAATTAACAAAAGAAATATATAATTGTGAATCATTTTGGAATAGAGATTTTTGTGTGGTGAAAAGGGTTATAATAATTGCACAGGAAAGAATTGCAAACGCAGTATGACGTAGTTAAAAGTTCCCCGAGACCAGAGGTGGTAGGGATTAAAAATCATCTGCAACACCCACATATCTGAAGAGCAAATTTTATTTAATATCTCGGAATTGTACGATCTATTTTCATGTGCAAAGAAGTCAGTTTACATTTAGAAAACAAGCTTTCCAGAGATATAATTTTCAAAAGTGTGCGACTATTGCTTCAAAAGTTAGTTATGAAAAAGACGAGGATTTCATCTTTTTCTCGCCGATTTGTATAAAAGCCCTGGCAGAGCCAGACGAATAATGCAGTTTTAGTTCGTCCAGGGGACGTGACGCTACATCACATCGTAAATGCAGTTTTAGTCCGTCCAGGGGACGTGACGCTACATCACATCGTAAATGCAGTTTTAGTCCGTCCAGGGGACGTGACGCTACATCACATCGTTAATGCAGTTTACAGCAGACCTCGTGGGGAGGTGCTGCATCACAGTGTCCAGATCGTCAGTACGAGTAAATATACGTAGTCATTATACCAAAGTGGGCCCGAAAAAGGGCTAAAGAACGTTAATTCAGTCTACCATAGGTGCCTGAGGGCACGGTGCTGTTTCGCAGATCATCAGATACAGTTATTCCGTGAGCGCCGAGACGCTGCACGATGAAGCTTCACAGTATAAGAAGTATCAATTAGTATCGCCGTGTGAAGACTTAGTAAAATCCTAGTACAGGATTTAGTTCAGCAAGCGTCAGTCTTTATAGTGAAAAGTTCATTATTACAGTCAAAGTTAGGCTGCGAACTTAAAGAACAGGCGATAGGTCTTCAAATAACAGTTCAGTTAAACGACAGAAAGTATCGTAACGTTTTGAAGTACCAATAATAGTGAAACAAACATGTCTAGCAAAGTTCAAGAACCCGATCAGGGCAAACGAAATAAGTAACGCCTAGTGTACCGAAAAGATAGGAACTAGAGCGCAGTATAATAAGAAGTGAGAATTTAATTCAAGACGTTGTCTAAAAGAGACAAACGAACAGTAACAAGCAATAAGCTACGAAGTGAAGGAATAGCAGTAAATGCGAGGGAATCATAGGTCACCGATAAAGTATTCGAGAGGCCGTAAACAGGACAGACTTTATCTAGACAAACTAAATAGTGTCTAGAAAGAAACGACTTCGAGCTAGTAAAAATAGAAGCCGATAGTCAGAAAACCGGATTTGAAGAATTACCGTTTCAGGGAGGGGGAGATTGATCGAGACTTTCATCATCTGGCTAGATTAGGGAGCCGACGTCTAAGAGTGTCACCCTTGGAAACGGGGAAGAAATAAATCACGTGTGTAAGGCTAAAATCAAAGCCTCAGTGATTAAAAGCAGTGTAATGTAAATATAGTAAAATCTGTTTTAGTGTAATAATTTTTAGTGAATTTATTTGTGTATGATAAAAGAATACAAAATTGTATTCAATATGTTACCAGTGTTTAAGGTAAATAATGTGTATGTGTATCAAGAAATGTCATTGTGTGAAATGGGATTAATCAAGATGGCTTAAACATATTGAGTGGGCAAAAATGACACATCGCTGGAGAATTCGGTCGGGGACCGTAATATCATGTGAGTAACCATTTCATTATGTTATGTGTTGAGGAAGGTTTGCGTACAATCCACCTGAGAACGAAAGAATAGGGATGTTTTTGAATAACAAATAACAGAATAATAGCGCGATCTGAAGGATAAAAATTGAGAAAGTATAAAATAATTATGTGAAATAAATAAATCCCTTGGGAGAAATGTATGAAATAAAATATCAGTGTATTTGATAAATAATTTAAATATGTGAAAGCAAGCGTAATAATAATAATAATAATAATAATAATAATAATAATAATAATAATAATAATAATAATAACAAATATATAAATGAATGAAGATTATGATGAATTATAGAAAAGTAGTAGCTTATGAGTTCCTTTAAAAGAATTAATACATGTTGTGAACACATGTTCTTAAGGTAAAGCGATTATTGTCACGGGAGAGGATTAATATAAAATTGAGATGTAGATCAAATGTTGATTTTGAATTATCAGTTCGTTGAAGGCAACTTGGCATTAAAGTAATAGCGCAGTGTAGCGCATTGAAGTAATTTGTCACGCTAGGAAAGCGTTGAACCTAAATATACTCGGTAACACTAATTATGAGGGGCAGTTTGTCGTGGTAATTGAGCTATGGTAAGTCCTCTAAATAGTGATGTGATCACGAGGCCATGTGTGTATTGTATTATAAAAGGGTGCGAAATATTTATTGTATTAGGAGCGCAGGTTCAAGGTTAAAAAGGCCGCCCTAAGTCGCGAATGTTATAAGTCCTCCAGTATGGGATATGGTTCCCGAGGCAGTTGAAAGAATCGAACCCAGATTCGTCTATGTTGAAGCCCTTAAATATTTGTTGTTGTATTGAATTATTCTTACCCGCCAATGAGGACACTTCATAATTAATAAATGCCGAGTTTAAGAGAATGGGTCTAGTGAACCTAAATATGTTGTTAAAATAAGTAGAATGAAAGCCTTGCTGGTTCAAAGAACATCATTTAAGAAACAGCTGTATAAAGCTGAGGGTAGCTCGTCTCTTGTGAGTATGACCGTGAAGTTCCTGCTCCCGGCCATAAATCACGCTAAGTGGCCCAGGCCAGACCCTTACTATTGATGTGTTGTGGTAGGTCTAGAGAGCCGTCTGTTTGAAGTTATAATACACAAGAGTGTTTAGAGTTTGTTTTAACGACCCGGTCTTCGAACCGAGGATCTTTTAGATGAACATTACCGCTTGCAAGTTCAGATCGTTGCTTTCTTATGAGATAATGGTCGTTTAAGACAAATAATGATAAATCCCTAATGTAATGTTATATAATGTAGTGATTCACGAGTTTAGTGAAGACAATTAGATTCCGGGAGTGATCTTAATTTTTGACGTGTTCAAGTAGCCTTCTGTAACTCGGGAGTACGCAAATGTTTCCCAATCACGGTAGTGAATTGTTGACTAAAGAGAGATGGTAACCTGAGAACATTGTGAAAGCCCAAAATTTAAGTGAAAGAGTAACAGTACTTTAATAAGAATTATATATTTTTTTGATTATAAGATACTCATATAATATGAAGTGATGAGTTGTAAAAGAATAACACAGTGTATATAAAAAGTATCGAGCCATTTGGAGCTCATGATTTTATGAAAAGAAATATAAGTTTGTTGGTTTACGAAAAACCATTTATTATGATTTATCCTTTGTTTTATTATGTATTCCTTGTTCACTCTGAACAAGTTAGAATTATGGGTCAGTATTTTATTTATTTAATTTGTTGTAGCGCCATATATTTGAGTAATTAAATGTTTTATAGTAGGAGTTGATTTTGTTTATTATTTTTGGAAGTGTATCCTCTATTTAATCCAAAATGTGTAAGTCACAGAGTGGGAGAACATACCATAACCCCGATAATCCCGATTTGAGCATTGCTGGCATACTGTGATTTGCATATTTCATGCTGAATGGGCACAGTATAGAAGTTACATGTATTTTAAAATTGGACATATCAGCAGGCATAGAATCATGTTGGCAGCACTGCCATGTATTAATTACTCCAAATTAATCTAGAATGTCATGTGCTATACGTGTGCAAAGTATAGCTGTTGGCTTGCATACTTTCTGATATATTGATATTAGGGTAAAAAGAATATAGACAGCATTTATTAACAGTTGGCAGCCCTGAATGCTTTTAACAATACTTATAGTCATATCTGTTATGGTACACTTAGCACATACGAAATTTGGTTGAAATCCAACTGATAGTATAGAAGTTACATGTATTTAAAAATTGGTACTATCAGCAGGCTTATAATCATGTTGGTAGAACTGACGTATATAAGTTACTCCAAATTAATCTAAAATGTCAGAATATACGTGTGCATAGTTTAAAGCTGTTGGCTTGCATACTTTCTGATATATTGGTATTTGGATTAAAAAAATAGAGAGAGCAATTATTAACAGTTGGCAGCCCTGGTGGCACTTAAGAATACGCTCAGGCATATCTGTTTATTTACAGATATTACATACAAAATTTGGTTGAAATCCAATTGATAGTGTAGAAGTTATATGCATTTAAACATTGGACCTATCAGAAGGCTTAAAATTATTTTGGCAACACTGTCATGGTTGGCCTCCTGGAAATTAAACTGAAATAGTATTATCTACATGTGCGCCAATTTTGTAATAGCTCCCATGCATACCTTGTTAGATATCCAACATGGAGCTAAAATTTCTAGTGCGTTTTTTAAGCAGTTGGTAGCACTGACATCATTTTCAAATATGGACGTGTGCTATTCCGGTGCACATCTTTACTCATACTAAATTTGGTTTTGATTGCTGCAGCCGTTTAGGAGTTGATAGGGGGACACACACACACAGCCAGACAGACAGACAGACAGACACACATTTTCCCGGATCGATCTCATAAGTCTACTTTTTTCCCATTTTTGCAAAATGTGAAAAGTAGGCTAAAAATGATTATGTGGGTCTGAGCACACAAACGTTCTTTTAATTTTGGGGCATATCAATACCGTGTATGGCCACCACGGGCTCTAACGCGTGCTTGCAGACGTACTGAGCACCAACGAATCCAATATGGTTTGGGGCAGATTATCCCACTCTTGGACAGCAGCTTCAATTAGTTGCTGATCGTTTTTTTGGAGGATTGCCCTCTTGAGCTCTTTCCATTTTTTTTTAGCGTATGGCTTTTAGTGCCGGGAATGCCCGAGGACATGTTCGGCTCGCCAGTTTTGTAGCTGCTTCGAGAGGGACACCCGATGGGTGAGCTACAAGTACCGTTGGGGAGGAAAGTTGGAATGGAAGGACGAGGAGTTGAAAGGTAGCGGCTGTGGCCTATAGTTAGGGACCAACCCCGGCATTTGCCTGGAAGGAAGATGGGAAACCACAGAAGACCATCTTCAAGGTTGCCGGCGGGGGGATTCGAACCTCCTCGCCTCCTGGATGTGAGCGACTGCCAGCAGTCATGCCGTGACGACCACGGCTAACTCAACCGGTAGCTCTTTCCACGAATGTTCAGTACAGTTCATGTCCACAGAATAGGTAAGCCACTCCATTTTCTGTAAGACATGCATCTGAAGGAACTGATTGACCACCCTAGCTCGATGGCCACGAGCATCATTGTCCACTAATGCAAAGCCCTCGCCCATTGTGGCAGCGAATCCTATAACGACAGGTTCAAGGATGATGTCTTTGTACACCAGACCAGTCATGTTACCGTGGATAGGAATTAGAGGCGTGCGTCGACCAACCATGATTCCACCCCAAAACATGACGATGATGATGATGATAATAGTTGTTTAAAGGGGCCCAACATCTAGGTTATCGGCCCCTAATGATTTGAATGATAGTGAAAAATGAAAATTGCCTATACTTGAATCTAACTACAAACATACAACTAAATCTAAATACAGCTTACATTCAAGAAGAAGATAAAATGAAAACAAAAGAAGAGCAAGGGAAATAAAAGTAAGGAGGAATAAATCCCCTCAACCCTCGAAGAATAAGGATTGAGGGACTTGGAAAGAAGGAGAGCCATGAAAGGCAGATAGGAAAGGGAAAGAGGAGAGGGCCCTCCACAAAGGCAATGGAAAACGGGGAAAGAACCAGACCCAGCTCAGGAATCCCTCGGGGTCGCCAACCCCCGAACGCACCAGCCATGAGTCTTTGAGGGTGTATGCACCATAAGTGGTGGGGCTACACACACCCTGCCTCCTTGAGGGGCTTAAGCAGATGGGAGGAGATACCGGAAAGAAGAACAAGAGGTCTGACTCCTCGGAGAATGAGGGATCATTAAAGATGAGACAAGGGCCAATTAGGGCGGGAAACGAAGAGACTCCCTAGGCCTCGGATACCCTAATATTCCGTTAGAGTCGGAAAAGAACAAGAGTTGACCAAAGGAGGACGACAGGAAAGAAGACATCTCCCCTCCAAGCACTACACAACTCCAGGGCCCTGCCCTCACGCACCGCGACGCCGCTGTGTATCTGCTCGAGCGACTGGCCAAAACCGGCACACTCGAGATGGTCCCCAATGGTTCGCGGGCCCAAGCTCACTAACCAAGTACACAAATCAAGCCCACACCTCACCTCAAGCACATGCTTCCTGTCTTTGCACTCTGACTTCTTTCTTTCTTTCTTTCTTTCTTTCTTTCTTCATTCTTGTCTTCTTCTACAACCATTTTATGAGTTCCATGGCTCACTTTGATTTTGCCAATAAGTACCAGGTCGCTAAACGACCAAGTTAAGCTGCACTAATTGGTAACTTCCACAACCCACTTATCTCCCCTTCCTTATTCCTATCCAAATTCCCACGAACCTCAGGTCATATCCTGACCGATTCGATTCCTGTATCATACCCATACACCAACACCCGTTGAGCCAAAATGGTCAATACCCCTTTCTGACAAGGCACTAAAGACTCCCTTGTTGAGCTGAGAGGCCAGAATCTAGGCGCGGACAAGCCAGCTTTGCTGGCTTGACGTCACCGGGTACCGAACCGAACCAAGGAACCCGGCACAAGTAACTGGAAGCAATGCCAGACTCAGCTGGGGTTTCGTGGTCGCCAACCCACGTCCCACCAGATGTGAGCCCCTGGGGGGAAGGGGTGGGGGAGGGGGGGGGGGGAGGGGGAGGGGGGGAGGGGGGCAAAACATGACTGAACCTCCTGGCTGTTGGGGCGTTCCTGGATGAAGGGCTTGTGAAATCTCTTACTCACTCGTCGGCACACTCTAATCCTTGAGCAAAAGTAAAAATTTGATCGGCTGTCTCGCATTCCGCGGAAGAATTACGATGGTGGCCGATATAAACGCAAAAAGAAAATAAATGAAATATTATATTGAGAATAACAGCACCTGGACTCTATCGCTCTTCAATCAAAGGTGCAATACAGCAAGCACTTGCTAATTGGCCAGTAGCTGTTGTTTACATCCGCTTGATCCTGTAATTGTATTTTAGGTTTGGTTTCCGTGGACGTCACCACCTTTTTGTTGGCGGTGAACTCCAAGAAGCACTCCACTGCACTGATATCCATTAGCCGAGAGGACAAGCTAACGAAGTTGTCCCCCTCCTTTTATGTGCGTCTGCTGCAACCTTCGTCTTGCGTCATCCGTCACACACACACACACACTGATATCACGCCGTATTTATTATTTATTTATTTGTCCCTGTATTTTGTTTGCTTTAGTTAAAAAAAAATATTCTATTTTTCAACTTTTTCTTCTTCATTTCTTTTTCTGCTCTTTTCATTTTTATTTTTCAAGAGTTTAGTGCTTTTCAGTCGGTCAACACGAATGTACCCAAAAGAGATGGGTTATGCCCTAATCCTGAAATAAATTACATGAGATTAATAAAACACTAGGATGACCAGTTTCGATCGTCAAGCGATCATCATCAGATCCAATACACTTAGGCTATAAAATCTATGTTTGAAATACAGGTGAAAATATTTACAATATGTACAATTATTTAGTTGCAGTATTGGTACTGCAACTGTCAGTGTATGCTAAATGCAGTATATATGTTAGGTGAAATGCTAAATGGTGATGGCTATCCGGAGATTGTACTTTAGAGAGATTATATGGTTGTAAACTATGGTTAAGCTATAAAATTTTAGGCTAACTACTTATCTGATTGTCTTCCGTACTACAGCTATTCGCAGTTTCCGTGCTCACTTGAACTCGCTGTGCGGTCGACTGCGGTGGTTATCTTAACGACTGGTTTTTCCCTGCCTTCCCCCCCTGTCCCTACGTGCTGTGGGGAGTGATCGCGATGTGTTTATGTGAGGTGTTGCCAACCTAGATAAGATGTATGTTATTGAATGAGGTGGATCTACAACTATTAAAGACCGTGGATTAGTCCTCGCCACGCGTGGAGCATAACCCATTCGAACTAAGCGTTGACGGTCTTATGAGGACGTCCCGGCACCTTTAATACTGCCTCTAATATGGGCCTTGGTTTATTGCAGAAGAAAAGTACATCGTACACCTGATCCAGATAACATTTACCTATTAAAAACCCCCTAATTTCCCCCCTTTTTTTATCTAGCTTGGCTGTGTCGCTAAATTGTGTTTTGTTTCCGACAGGGTGTGTTTTTTAGTAGCGTGAAGAGGGGTGAGCTCTCCATGAACGTGTGTTCATTTAGATTGTACATATTGTAAATATTTTCACCTGTATTTCAAACATAGATTTTATAGCCTAAGTGTATTGGATCTGATGATGATCGCTTGACGATCGAAACTGGTCATCCTAGTGTTTTATTAATCTCATGTAATTTATTTCAGGATTAGGGCATAACCCATCTCTTTTGGGTACATTCGTGTTGACCGACTGAAAAGCACTAAACTCTTGTTTACTAAGGCAACACTGAAAATATGGCTTCAAACACCACAATTTTTATTTTTATTGTATATTCTATTCTTTCTTTCTTTCTTTCTTTCTTTCTTTCTTTTCCTTATCTTTTCCTTTTCTTCTCTTTCTCTTTTTCTTTTCTTCTCTACTCTTCTCTTCTGTTCCTTTTTCCTTTTCTTTTTATCTTCCTTTCTCTTTTCCTTTATTTTTTGCTCTTCTTTTTTACTCTTTTTTCTCTTCTCTTCTTTTATTTTTCTCTTTGTTTTCTTTTTCTTTTTGATTTTTTCTTTTTCTTGTTCTCTTTTTCTTGTTCATGTTCTTTATTTTGTTTTATTGTCTTGTTTATTTATGTTAGTTTTTTCTTTTCCTTTTTTCTTATTTTCTTTTTCTGGTCTTTTTAGCCTATTTTCAATTTTGAAAAAAAAATAGGCTTATGAGATCACCTTTTGTCCGTGTGTGTGCGTGTGTGTGTGTGTGTGTGTGTGTGTGTGTGTGTCCCTCCCTAATAAATTCTAAACGGCTGGAGCGATTTCAATGAAACTCAGTAGGTTCATAGCACTATTCCGGGCGACCCCGACCGTGCCCTTCAAATTTTGTTGCGTCTCACCAATGCAACATGGCGTATGTGCTAAATATTTCACCAGCATTCAATATCTCCGAAACTATTCCCGATATCATCCTGGATTTTTTACGGTGATAAAGAGAACTACTAGAAGTTCACCCATGTGACTTTTGAAAAACTGGTAGCTACAAAACCAACATGGCGGCCACGCGAATTTGCGACTTTTAAATAGACGTTTCTCGCGATTTAACCAACTAAACACAATAAAACTTGGTACAGTATATGTTTATAAACATTGTAATGCATCGACATCTTACTTCGTTCAATTTTTTACATAACCACAAGATGGCGGATATGCGAAATATTTCACCGACATTCTATATCTCGGAAACTATTAGCGGTATCACCCTGAAATTATGTACGGAGATAAAGGACACTACTGGAAGTTCACCTATAAGACTTTCAAAAACCAGTTAACTACAAAACGAACATGGCGGCCAAGCGAATTCGAAAATTTTCAATAGACCTTTCTCGTGATTTAATGTTCCAAACGCAATGAAGTCTGGTACAGGAAATGTTTACACACATTGTAATTAACTGGTATCTAATTTAGTTCAATTGTTTACATAACGTCCAGATGGCGGCTGAGCAAATTTTAAAATTAAGTTTTTATTTCTTGCGTCGTAATCATGCGATCGAAGTGAACGTTCGAATAATGAACCTACGCAATAATTTTCCTTTAATGGTACATGACTCTATGGCCTATACATTTAACAATCCAACATGGCGACCATCCGAAATATTTAGATGGATTTCAATATCTATTACAGCAATCAAACTGAAATTTTGTATGTTGATAGTGGCAACTAGCATAAGTAGGATATATGAAAATAGGCTGTATAGTTCTTCACGGAACTACTTGTTTATTTTGTTTTTATTTGTTTGTGTTTTTTCTGTTTTGTGTTTTTTGTTTTGTGTTTTGTTTCATTAAATAAATGCTCAAATGGCAGTTAGTTAACTTGAAAGTTAATCTGAGAGAAGTTCTTCCTTTACTTATATTTTACTGTTTAACAATCAAATGAATTCTGAATTTTCTAATAAAGGATTTGATTTTGAGTCGGTCAACACAACAATGTGCCCAATTGAACAATGCGGGCGGTGTGTAGAGCCATCTACTCACACCTGCTAACCTGGGAAATTATATAAATTAACGTTACGCGTTTTGAAAGGGAATTAAATGTATGACCTGTTTCATTCATCAAGTGATCTTTATTTAATCTGAAACATAATTAAAGCAAAACATCCAACAGCGTTTGGTGTGAAACAAGTTTTCAGCGTTTCATTCACATGAAAGATCTTTCTCCGTAATGTCAACTATGTTTGGAATAACAAACCCTAATAGTTATCAAGTGCTTGCTCTAAAGGAGTACTTAACTTCCCATCAGTTAAACTGTGTAATATCTCCGATTCAGCTCCGACAGCCAGAGTCCAGGTAATAGGACTATGTTAGAAATAATCAGTGTTCTTTCAATATTTTCAGAAACTGACACAATGAATTATGTTGTCTCACGTTGCCAAGAATAGCTATAGAGTAGTGTCGATTTAATGAGTCCTTAGATAACATTTTCCTGCAGTACAGTGAGGTAAAAACAAAAAAGTACAGATTTCTAGTTGTAGCAATTGAACGATAATTGTTGTGCAAGATCAATGACGGGCACAGTCATACAATGCATATTATTACTGGTATATTGGCTTTCACGGCCAATGAATTAAAACTCAGCAATTTTCTAGGTTTGTTCCATGTCTTGTGTGGGGTTTCACCTAGGACAACAAGCTGGCTCATCAGCGGCCTCTTGGTGCCCCACGTGGGCCCCCACAGGAGTGGCGAACTGCGTGCTACCTCCCTTTTTATGAAGCGCACCTGCGCCTCTTTACTGCGGGAACTAAAAGCTCAAGAAGCCTCAACCTTCCTATGAAGGCTTCCATAAAGATGGTATATTGGCTTTCACGGTCAGTGAATTAAAACTCAGCAATTTTTCTAGGTTTGTGCCGTGTCTTGTGTGGAGGTCCGGGTGGGGACACTAAGAGCCCGCTGATGAGCCACCTTGGTGTCGTAGGCGAAACCCCACACAAGACACGGCACAAACTTAGAAACATTGCTGAGTTTTAATAATATTACTGTTTTGGTCCATGGGTATTACAAGGTTTGACCATGTCAGAAATGAACACGTACTGTAAGGAAGAAGCATTTCTGAGAAGCATTAGGAGCTTAGTGTGGAATAAAGATGTCCCACAAAAAAGCAAGGAAGTGTTATACAGAAGCTACTATATCCCGATACTGACCTATGCTTCAGAAACGTGGATAATGAAGAAAAGAGACATAAGCAAAATACAGGCAAGTGAAATGAAGTTCCTACGAAGTAGGATCGGAGTAACAAGAAGAGACAGGGTGAGGAATGAGACGGTCAGGGAAATAGTGAAAGAGGAGCCCTTGCAGGGTAGGATTGAGACATCAAAACTGAGGTGGTATGGACACTTAAAGAGAATGGATGAGAAGAAGATTCCCAAGAGGATACATGAGGTGCAGATGCAGAAGAACGACCAAGGGGAAGACCAAGAAATAGATGGCTGAAAGGAGTGGAGGAATGTGTCAAGAAGAGAGGCGAGGACTGGACCAGAGTGACAGCGGAGAGGTGGTGGGAAGAAAGGACTAAGTGGCGAGGCTTATGTTACAAACAGACCCATCCTGGGGCTGGAAACTGTACAAGATGATGATGATGATGATGACTGTAAGGAAGCAAATGGGAGTTGCAACAATTAAAGACAAAATTAGGGAAGCGCGTCTTCGCTGGTATAGACATATCATTAGAAGTGATGAGAACTCTGTGATAAATAAAAACGGCCCTCCGATACAATCCAGGTGGGCATCGACCCCTCGGGCGCTCAAAGAAACGATGGATGGATAGAATCAGCGAAGACCTACTGGTATGCGGCCACAAACCTGAAGTTGCCCTCGACAGGAAGAAATGGCGAACAACAATCACTCAAGCGGATTCTGCACCAACGCGGGAAATACGCTAGGAAAGAAGAAGGACTGTTTTGTTTCTTTAACCTGTATGCATCCCACACTCCTACTCAATCAGGAAGAAAGAAATTAAAAAGGACAGAAAGAAAATATGGGTGATCTCATATTAATTTGGTAGGGGTGTGTAGAACCAATCCATCCCTATATTATTCTGCTATGGTCCCATTCCAGTTTTGTACCGAAAATAAGGTCCCATTAACACCAACCTACACATATGGGGTACCTACAGGTTCAGCATAACCCAATGCGTAAGCGAAACACACTCATTTACTCTTTAAAGGCCTCACAATTAAATAAATAACTTAAAATATGTATATTAACAATGAAATAATGAAAGAATGCAACACGGTAACCATGGTAACAGAATCTCACAGGTCCATCTATTTCTGTATGACGCAATGCAAATCCAATTATTACATTACTGTGAAATTTTCCAGACGGATATAAGGTTATCACTGAACTAATTTAAGCTGTAAAATTCATCAATACGTACAGTACAATGCGCTTAAGGGGGTCAAGGGGCACTCTAGAATTTTTTCACGCAATTTTCACGTGTGAGTGTGGTACGAAAGGTCTTTTTCACCCGACTATAAAGGGTCTCCGAAAACCACATTTAAAGGCCCTTAAATTAACAGTGTCTGTGATATTCCCAGAAAACTAACTTCGCTCTGATATACCTATGAAGGAATGACAAACCCCTAACCACTGCACCAGTAGCTGAATTGATAAAGTCTGGGTATTCATACCAGGGATAAATCAATCATAGCATTCATGATTGAGATTTTGCTAAGTATACTTTTTACAACTTGAATATTCGCGGGCGAAGCCGTGACGGGTAATGCTAGTACTATATAATACTGTATCTTTTCGAGAATCTCCAGGGTCCCTATCGATAATATTTGGTCGATCAGTCAGTAAATACTGCATAAATCGAGCTTCACCAGAACCAAACATTTAAAATAAATTCCGTAACCAGTGGAACTGATCACCTGCCGTTTCAGCGCCGAGGTTTTCGGATGCGGGGAGTGGATATTTGGTGAGGCTTATGCGACCGCAACATGCTGATTGTAGACAAACCTCATGTAGATGGTCGAGCGGTCGGACCACACCCGACTTTAACGAGTGTTTGATGTGATGCTGCATACTTCCAGCTTGACGTTGGTATGTTTTAACTAACAGGGATACTAGTCAGTGGTGCCCATCAGTGGGGGCATAGCTTCTCAGGCCGTGGATAGTGCCTCGGGTATAAAGAGGACAAAGGGAATTCCATAAGGACAAAGTAAAATCCAGAGGAAAGGGTGAATTTCAGGGAAAGAGAAGTCCAGAGGATCAAAGTAAATTCCAGGGGAAAGAGAATCCCAGAGAGACAAATTAAATTCCAGGTGATAAAGTGAATTCCAGGGGAAAGAGAATCCCAGAGGATCAAAGGAAAATTCAGGGTACTAGAGAATTCCAGAGAGGAAAAGTAAATTCCAGAGGAAAGGGTGAATTTCAGGGAAAGAGATGTCCAGAGGATCAAAGTAAATTCCAGGGGAAAGAGAATCCCAAAGAGACCAAGTAAATTCCAGGGGATAAAGTGAATTCCAGGGGAAAGAGAATCCCAGTGGATCAAAGTAAAAGCCAGGGAAAAGATAATTCCTGAGAGATAAAGTAAATTCCAGAGGATAAAGTGAATTCTAGAGAAAAAGAGAATTACAGAGAAACAAAGAAAAAATTCCAGAGAGATAAAGTAAATTCCAGGGGAAAAGAGAATTACAGAGAGACAAAGTAAATTCTAGGAGAAAGAGAATTCTAGAAGCTAAAGACTAATTTCAGTACAGAAAAAATAATTTTGCTTGTAGAACTAGAATAAGGAAAGCAAAGTGAATTCCAAAGAATCCCAGTAATATTTCTTGTTAACGTAATGGAACTGATGCACTGCAAAACGTTAGTTAGTTATTCTTGTTTTAAGGGGTGGAACTACGAGGTCATCTGCCCCTATACACTGCAGAAAGAAAAAAGAAGAAAAAGCACAAAATTCAGGAGATGGATAAAACATTCACACGTTACAATTATTATTATTATTATTATTATTATTATTATTATTATTATTATTATTATTATTATTATTATTAGATTATTATTATGATTATTATTACTATTTTGTACATGACATATTGTTCAATTTCACTAATTTCTCAGTTATCGCAACAAGTGTGTTGTCATATATATTTCCTTATGAACATTATAGAAAATTAAATAACTCAAGCAGTGACGTAGGTCACCTCTCTTTGAAAATAAATTTTCACTCAATAATACTGACTTGGTAACAAAGTTGCCAATTTAAACTTTATAAAATACGCTAGGTGGTGGTCAAACGTAGGCCCTAAAGCCTGTATTTAAACAATACAAAATTCATAATTAATTTTCAATTCGATGATACGTAGGCTATTTAAGTCCAGTTATATTAAGCATATAATATGACACTCTACTTGTCGAAATGTAATTATTATATGTCAGAAAACTGTATCATAATGAGGGTCATTATATTACTATTCTTCATTATAAAACAGTTTCTCCAGCCAATCAAAGCTCATTCATTGACCAATTAGGTAAGGATACCTTCGCGCATGCGCTCAAAATCCAACACGTCGGACATGAATTACATGATTTGAAAGTTCAAATTGGATATCGGATCAACCATTGCAGTTACAATCCCAAACACAAAGACAAAATCAGCACGAACCTTTACGGTAACAAGAAAATACTATGACATATGCAAGAAATTTATGAATCTACGTCCAGAAGTTAGCAACACAGCATCCTTCTACATAACTTACCGACATGGAAAGTGCACCCTCCCAAATGTTCGCGTAAATAAACTGGCGAATATGAGACAAGAAATAGCACTGTACCTTAATATCCCCAACACCAATTTCTACACAGCGCATTGCTTTCAAACGTCTTCGGTGACAATATTAGTGAAGGCTAGTTCTGATCGGCACTAGACATCATGCCGGCTGTAAACAATGGCATTGCCAAGCAAAGTAAATGGTCTCTGCTTTCGTAATTCTTTGACCCACGCATGCGCTGTGTTCAGTCGGCAAACCACCCAGCGCGCTCTGCTCACTGACTGAAGTTACTGAATCCCACAGATATTTATGAATATTTATGTTAAAACATAATATAATAAAGTTATAATTATCGTCGAACATAAACAGTCGTATGCAACTCGCCTATAATGGTAATTAAGACACTCGTGCCTCAATTATTGCCATTATAGGCTCTTTGCATAATGTACTACTGTGTTATTTGCACATATCACAAGTGAGAGGGGTAAACCTTGTTTACTGTGCTTTGATGTAAAGTCTCGTATTTCCTACTTTATATAAATGTAAAACAAGACTACTAGAATGCAGTAAAATAAATCAGGAACCCCTGATGACGTCAAATTGGCAGGTGAAAATCTAAAGGAAGTAGGAGACTTCTGTTACTTGGGTAACCAGTGATGGTCGAAGCAAAGGGGATATAAAAACTAAGTTGGCTCAGGCAAGGAAAGCATTTCTACAGAAAATAAAACTGTTGATATCAAATACAGGTCTAGGTATTGGAAAGTTATTTTTGAAAGCCTTTGACTGGAGCGTGGCGCTCTATGGAAGTGAAACTTGGATTGTTGGTGCTGCAGAATTAGTTAAGCGTGTTTAGCCTACTTTTCATATTTTACAAAAATGAGGAAAAAGTAGACTTATGAGATCGAACCGGGCAAATGTGTGTGTGTCTGTCTGTCTGTCATTCTGTCTGTCTGTCTGTCTGTCTGTGTGTGTGTCCCCCTCTATTAACTCCTAAACCGCTGCATCTATCGAAACCAAATTTGGTATGAGTAAATACCTATGCCTGAATATCTCTCGAGCATATTTGAAAATGACGTCAGTGTAACCATCTGCTGAAAAATCGCAATTGAAAGTTGAGGTCTATGTTGGATATCTCGGAAGATATGCATGGGAATTGTTCCAAAATTAACACACATAGGTAATATTCCATCAGACTAATTTACAGGAGCCCATACATAAGAGTGTTGCCAACATGCTTCTATGCCCGCTGATAGGTCCAATCTTTAAATACATGTAACGTGCATACTATCTATTGGACCTCTACCAAATTTTACATATGCATTTTGTACCTTAAGAGATGGAACTATGAATATATTTAGAGTCGCCAGGTCTGCCAACTGTTGATATATGGTCTGTATAATTTAAGAAAAGTAGGCTCTTTATTTCATCACGGAACTACTTGTTATTTCATGTTTATTCTAAGCAAACTCAAAAACAGTTTTAACGTCTCATAGAAAGACTAATTAAAGCCACAAAGGTTTGAGTGATATTCATTTTGAAGATGAAGGTTTAGTACACACTTCAAAAAATTCTTCGACAAAATGTATGCAAAATCGCTAGAATTACCCGTAAAGTTGGCAACACTATCGCACTGGCCGACATTCTTAAAGAATCCGAAGTGTAACGTAATTAAGTCCGTATCTTATTAGGGAAGAGTAGATTTATTTTTCTCACGGAGCAAAGTTGACAAAGAGAGCATTCCTTTAACATCCGTAACCAAGCTTTCATGAGGATTTACATTCTAGAACCTTGATTCACCTAAGCCGTTAATTTTTCAATTTGTAACATTCCCAAGTCGTCCAACAGTGCCTCAGTATAAATCTTGAGATAATTCGGTTTTCTCGTCGTGTCGTGGTATCCTCTCGCAATCTTGAGAAAGTTTTTAAACCTCGTGTAATCCCTTAAGACAGTGTGAAGGACCCTGTCATCACATAGCGGCCACGAGAAATGGTGAAATCCAATTTATTACTCAGGTCCTCCTCTGTCGCGCACACGGAGTGCTCTGTCAGACAAACAAAGAAACCACTGCGTTCTTACCTTCGTCATTTCAACCTACATCTTCACAGGGTGGTCGGAAACTACGTGAGCCGAGTCTGTGAGGGTTAGATGATTGATCATACTAGGGCTTCGATAAATAATAGCAACACTACTAATAATATCGTATGGCCTCCGTGCCGTGTGCAAGCTTTGTTATTTAACGCCCTGAGGGCAGCTTGTATGTCGAATTTTGTTGTTCCGAAGAGCGCTATGAAGTCAAGCAGGTTAGATAGCTAAGCTCCTTTACACTATAGCTCTACTTGCCACGGTGGGTGAGTGGTTATCGTGTCGGACTACCAACCCCAAGATTGCAGGTACGCTCCTGGCCGTGGTAAGTGATTTTTGAAAGGCGACAAAAATCACAACACTCATGTCATACGTTGTTGGCATGTTAAAGAACCCATTTGAATTCATTACGCCGTGTTCATAGTGGCAAAATTAATCTCGGGATTAACTTAACGGTAGATGAACGGTAATTAAAAGGTTACTGTAATAGTAACTTAACGGTAACTGCAACGGTAACGTAACGGTAACTTAACTGTTAAGCCTAATGTAACAGTAACTTTAATGGTAACTTAACGGTAACTGTAACGTAACCATAACTTAACTGTTACTGTAACAGTAACTTAACGATAAGTGTAACTTAACGGTAACTCCATCGGTAACGTAACGGTAACTTCAACGGTTATTTTATTTATTTATTTATTTATCGTATGGCTTTTAGTGCCGGGAGTGTCCGAGGACATGTTCGGCTCGCCTGAGTCTGTAGCTGCTTCCAGCGGACACCCTTATTAGGGAGAGCTACAAGTTCCGTTCAATTTCAAGTAGTTCCAACTTTCGCCACCAGATATCAATGATACCTAGTGGTGAACGTTGGAACTTTGATAGAGCGTTCTGACGAAATCTAACCTAACAAATTTTGCTTTACACAAGTTTAGTCTGTGAAAGGATCTTTAACATGCCATAAATCTATGACATGGGACCGCCGGCTTTACTTCCCCTCCGAAGGAAGGCATACTGAAGGATTTTTAACGCTCTTAAAAATCCGACGACTTCGGCCGGGTTTGAACCCGCTATCTTGGGCATAGCAGTTCAGCATGCTACCGACTACGCCACCGAAGCTGCACTTCAACGGTAACGTAACGGTAACTTAACGGTTACTGTAACAATAACTTAACGATGTGTAACTTAACGGTAACTCCAACGGTAAGTTCAACGGTAACGTAACGGTAACTTAACTGTTACTGTAACGGTAACTAAAAGATAAGTGTAACTTAACGGTAACTTCAACGGTAGCGTAACGGTAACTTAACTGTTACTGTAACGGTGACTTAAGGAAAAGTGTAACTTAACGGTAGCTTCAACGGTAGCGTAACGGTAACTTAACTGTTACTGTAACGGTAACTTAAAGATAAGTATAACTTAACGGTAACGTAACGGTAGCTTAACAGTTACTGTAACGATAACTTAACGTTAACTGTAACGTAGTTACTTCTACGAAATAACTAAGCTAACCCCAATGGACACCATGTACCCCCATATCAATCAAAATACCACTTTTTTGACCACCTGTATTTTGCAGAGCCTTGGGGTTTATAAGGCCGTGTGTTAAGTTATTGTCTACAAAGTTGATAACGTCTGGGCATAAAGTGCAGACAAACACCTTCCCTCCCTCGCAGAATGGACCAACATTAACTGAGTTATCTTACAAGTGCCTCACTGCTCATTTCTCACACCCTCGCTCCACCACACCTTTCACACTTCATCAACATCTTCGTGGCCCTAGCCGCAAGAAGTTGAGGGCACTATTGTCTGGTAGCCTCATTGTGGACTAAGTTGCGAGATGCTTCTAAGCTTACCAACTCCTGGATGAATGCGGTGGTATTCACTGACGCTTACCTTTATACCAATTAGCTTAGCCGAAATGTCTCTCAACGGGAGGATTAACGATTGCTAAGTTGGTAATGGAGATTGCTGTTTTAAGGGGCTATATACTGTACATTACGAAATATCACTTGTGATATGACACGCCTTTCTATGTATATGTACCATGCAGTTTAGTTTGTGAGTTATTTGGGTTTCAGTGTGAAGATGTTTCAAGGGGAGCATGATGGTGCAGTGGCTTAGCTGCTCGCCTTTCACCTGGACGACCGGGGCTCGAATTCAGGTGACAGCGGGGTGGAAATTTCAACTGAAAAGTCACGTGGTGTCAGGAAGGGCATCCGGCCTTCAATCCCAGACAAAACCAAAATGAGCCTGGATGGCTCCGGCGACCTCAATTAATTGGGGAAAGCCGAAGAAAGTTAGAAGTTATTGTGAAGAAGTTACAAGTGAAAGCGTGTGAGGAAATAGACACGGTTGAACATTTTTAAAGTGTTCTTCCTGTAAATAATATTATTTTTATTCGTATGACATACAGTAATATTACATATCACAAAAGAACAACATATTTACAAATTAATGTCCAAGTTCGTCAAATAACCCACTGAATCTGGAGTCACACGCACAAAATCCCCGAGGACGCCTGGATATGCCCTCAGAGAACAATCCCCAACAATATGGAAGATAGTCTGTCTCTCATCACCACAATCAAATGCAGGAGATGATAATTTGTTCCATTTGAACATCGCATCAGCACAAACACCATGGACAGTCCGTATTCTGTTGAGTCTCGTCCATGTGTAAATAGTATTTTTATAGAATAAACATTATAATATCATAAACTAATTAGACAACAAATTTAATTATTTTCGGTATAGAAGTGTATATTTTTGTGGATGAACCTGGAAAGTCTCATTAAAAACTGAAGGGGTTACAACCGATAAACACCTAAGAATGTTACATTTCAAAATATGAATAAATAAATAAATAAATAAACAAACAAGTAGTTCCGTGAAGAACTATATAGCCCATTTTCATATATCCTACTTATATTAATTGCCACTATCAACATACAAAATTTCAGATTGATTGCTGTAATAGATTCGTAGATATTGAGAACCATCTAAATATTTCAGATGGTCGCCATGTTGGATTGTTATATGTATAGGCCATTGAGTCATGTACCATTAAAGGAAAATTATTGCCTGGGTTCATTATTCAAACTTTCACTTCGATCGCATGATTACGACACAAGAAATAAAAACTTAATTTTAAAATTCGCACAGCCATCTTGAGGTTATGTAAACAATTGAACTAAATTAGATACCAGTGCATCACAATGTGTATACACATTTGCTGTAACAAGTTACATTGCGTTTGGATCATTAATTCGCGAGAAAAGTCCATTTAAAACTTTCAAATTCGCTTAGCCGCCATTTTAGTTTTGTAGTTTACCGGTTTTTGAAAGTCTCATAGATGAATTTTCAGTAGTGTCCTTTATCTCCGTACAAAATTTCAGGGTGATACCGGTAATAGTTTCAGAGATATAGAATGCCAGTGAAATATTTCGCACAGACGCAATCTTAAGGTTATGCAAACAACGAATTTAGATGTCAGTGCATTACAATGTGTATAAACATATATTGTACCAAGTTTCATTGCGTTTGGTGGGTTAAATCGCGAGAAACCTCTATTTAAAAGTCGCAACTTCGCTTGGCCGCCATGTTGGTTTTGTAGTTACCAGGTATCCAAAAGTCACATAGGTGAACTTTTACTAGTTCCCTTTATCTCCGTACAAAATTCCAGGGTGATATCGGTAATAGTTTCGTAGATATTGATTGCTGGTGAAATAATTCGCACAGCCGACATGTTGGATTGGTGAGACGTAAGAAAATTTGAAGGGCATGGTCGGGGTCGTCCGGAATAGTGCTATGAACTTACCGAGTTTCATTGAATTCGCTCCAGCCGTTTAGATTTTATTAGGGGGAACACACACACACGAATCACACACATACGCACACGCACACACACACGGACAACTAGCTCTTTACCATTATGTCAGCCGAGTAAGTTCCCGTATTGATGAAACTTTGATCTATTAATTTTACACCAATTTTGTGCACATGGGTAGGCATGTATAGGGGCAGATGACCTCACTCTTCCGCCCCTTAAAACAACAATACGTAAGCAGCCTGCAATTTCCGAGATTTCTTTTGGTTTACATTCTGGTGTTACGTTACTTTTCTTCGTATTACAGTTGGTAATACACGATAATCGATAAATCGAATAATTTGAAATTAATCGAAAACGATTTATCGATTGACCGTTCAGTCGATTAATCGGCTAACCGAAGAATCGATTAATTGATTAGTAGACACAAGATAAGGAAGGAAGTTTAATTGAGAAGTTATCGCTTAAGTTCAGTTACCCCCATTTTCGGAATGATGTATAGAAATTTATAAACGTTACTTTTTTCCTTCCTTGTTTATTCTATTATTTAAACTAGTTTCCATGATGGTTCCGTATTGACGTACTAAATAGTTTTAACAACAAATTGTATATCCGCCTTAGTCAATACATAAATGAAAATAAATTATAATTACACTTGCTCCTGGTACATGTTTCGGGGATTAATTGCTTTTATCCCCTTCATCAGCCATGACAAATATTCGAAGAAAGATAAAGATAGCGTAGCACTCACAAAATAAATGGCTATTTAACTTAATATGGTGCACCATATAAGTAGGTCACAGGAAAATGTTGAGCAAAACTAAAAATATATATGTGACAGCGAAGATATTCAGCCATCAAAACACAGAGAATCAGTAGACAGTTAATTCGTAAATCCGCTCCAAAACACTGGTCGAAGCTTGAATTGGCAAAAATCACAATACTTCACCATATGGACACAACCAATGAAGAAGCCTTATGCTCAACAGGTCCAAAATCAAATACCTGCATACGAACTAGACGAGCGTGGAAGGAACAACTTCAAATAGCAATGAGGTTAGCTCAATGCATAACTTCAGGTTAAGTCAAGGTATCAATTTTGAAGAGATTGTCTACTGATTCTCTGTGTTTTGATGGCTGAATATCTTCGCTGTCACATATATATATAGTTTTGCTCAACATTTTCCTGTGACCTACTTATATGGTGCACCATTTTAAGTTAAATAGCCATTTATTTTTTGAGTGCTACGCTATCTTATATCTTTCTTGGAATATTTGTCATGGCCGATGAAGGGGATAAAAGCAATTAATCCCCGAAACATGTACCAGGAGCAAGTGTAATTATAATTTATTTTCATGTATGTATTGACTAAGGCGGATATACAATTTGTTGTTAAAACTATTCTTTGTTTATGTTAACAATCTTATATATAAAAGTGAAAGTCTGTATGTATGTATGTGGGTATGTGGGTGGGTCTGTTCCGTATACAAATCTACACCGTTCCACCAATCTCAACCAAATTTTGCATACACATAGTTTAAGACCCAGAACGAACCGCTGGCTACATGAATTTTCGATAGTCTTTCTCATTCTTCTGATTTCGGCCCTTTTGCACTCAAGCACAGGCAAATCAAATCATAAAATATACTCATGAAGGAATGGCAAGGCAGATAGTTTCCATAGCAACATAGCTCAAGTCGAGACACGGCCGACTGGATGCCATTCGCGCTCTGCACTACCGGTATAGAAAATGAGGATCTTTACTTGAAATCCCGTTAGTTACTCAACTACTCACACAGCACTGTCAACCGAGTTTAGCATAACAAAGACTTGACACCATCTTCTACTATATATTTGTCAAATACCACTCACTCACTCATTCATTCATCACGAAATCTCAGAAACCACCGAACGGATTGGAATGAAATTTGGTATGCAGCTTCCTCAAGGGACGCAAATGCTCACTAAGAGAGGATTTTTGCATATTCAGGTTCTAAAGGGGTGTTAAGGGGGTAGACCTGCATTTCATTGAATAGCAATATCTCCCGATTGGTTTCATTGGGGGATGTGATACTCGGCATATAAACTAATTATTAAAAATAAGAATACATGTGTCTGAGGGTTTTTCGATGTGGTGTATATTATGAGGTGAAAGGGGTGAAAAGTGGGGATTAAAAGATTCCTAACGGAGCTTGTATCTCTTAAACGACATAGGCGAGGAGTTTGAAACTCAGCGAAAAAAATCAACATAAAAAGAAGTAAATATGTGTTTGACCGGTTTTTCATAAATCCAATTTATGGGGCCCACGGGGAGGGATGAAATTCTGGGGGGGGGGGGGAACAGGAAAGAAAGTGACCTAACTGATTGACTGACTGACTCACTCATCAAACTCAGGGGAAAATTAAGTAAGTAAGTAAGTAAATACCTGTTTGACAGTTTTTTTCTTAAATCAAACTTAAGGGGTTCATGGGGAGGGGTGAATTTCTGAAAAAAGAAAATTGAAAGAAAATGTCCTGACTCACTCACTCACTCATCATCGCCCAGCCAAAATTATTGAAGTTAGAAACATGACAGTTTGGGGATATATTCATTGTTTGTCAAAACCGTCTACTAAGGGAGGATTTTCGGATAATCAGGTTCTAAAGGGGGTCTTAAGGGGGTTAAACCTACATTTCATTGAATAACAATATCTCCCGATTGGTTTCATTGGGGGATGTGATACACGGCATATAAACTCATCATTAAAAAGTAAGAAGACACCTGTCTGAGGGTTTTTCGATGTGGTGTATATTATGAGGTGAAAGGGGGTGAAAAGTGGGGATTGAAAGATTCTTAACGGAGCGTGTATCTCTTAAACGACATAGGTGAGGAGTTTGAAACTCAGCGGAAAAAAAATCAGGATAAAAATAAGTAAATATGTGTTTGACAGTTTTTTCATAAATCCAATTTAAGGGTCCCATGGGGAGGGGTGAAATTCTGGGAGGGGGGGGGGCAGAAAAGAAAGTGTCCTAACTGATTGACTGACTGACTCACTCATCAAACTTAGGGGAAAAAATGCTTTAAAGTAAGTAAATAGCTTTTCGACAGTTTTTTGAAAAATCAAATATAAGAGGTTCATCGGGAGGGGTGAAATTCTGAAGAAAAAATAAATAAAGAAAATGTCCTGACTCATTCTCTCACTCATCATCGCCCAGCCAAAAATATTGAAGTTGGAAACATGGCAGTTTGGGGATATGTTCGTTGTATGTCAAAACCGTACACTAAGGGAGGATTTTTGGATATTCAGGTTCTAAAGGGGTCTTAAGGGGGTTAAGCCTGCATTTCATTAAATAACAATATCTCACGAGTGGTTTCATTTGTGGATGTGATACTCGGCATATAAACTAATCATTAAAAATAAGCAGACATGTGTCTAAGGGTTTTTCGATTTGGTGTATTATTATGAGGTGAAAGGGGTGAAAAGTGGGGGTTGAAGAATTCCTAACGGAGCGTGTAGGCCTATCTCTTAAACGGCATAGGCGAGAAATTTGAAACTCAGCGAAAAAATCAGCTTAAAAAGTAAGTAAATCGGTGTTCGAGCGTTTTTTCATAAATTAATTTAAGGGGCCAATGGGGTGGTGTGAAATTCTGGGGGGGAAAAGGAGAGAAAGTGTCCTAACTGACTGACTAACTCACTCACTCATCAAACTCAGGGAAAAAAGACAGCTTAAAAAACAAGTTAATAGGCGTTCAAGCGTTTTTTCATCAATCCAATTTAAGAGGCCCGTGGGGAGGGGTGAAATTCTGGTAAAAATAATTGAAAGAAAATGTCCTGTCTGACTCACTCACTCATCACGCCCAACGAAAACTATTCAAGTTGGATACATGAAATTTTGGGAATATGTTCGCTGTATGTCGAAAACGTCAACTAAGGAATGATTTTTGTTTATTCGGGTTTTAAAGAGGTGTTAAGGGGGTAAACGTGCATTTCATTGAATAACGATATCTCATGAGTTGTTCCTTTGGGGATGTGTTATTCGGTATATAAACTAATCATTAAAAATAATCAGACATATGTCTAAGAGTTTATCGATGTGGTGTATACTATGAGGTGAAAGGGGTGAAAATTGGGTGTTGAAGGATTCTTAACGGAGCGTGTATTTCTGAAACGACATAGGCGAGAAGTTTGAAATTCGACGGGAAAAACAGCTTTAAATACAAGTAAAGAGGTGTTCGACCGTTTTGTCATAAATCCAATTTAAGGGTCCCTTGGAGAGGGGTGAAATTCTGGGGGGAAAAAACAGGAAAGAAAGTGTCTTAATTGATTGACTCACTTACTCACTCATCAAACTCAGGGGGAAAACAGCTTTAAATAAGTAAATAGGTGTTCGACCGTTTGTTTCATAAATCCAATTTAAGGGGTTCATAGGGAGGGGTGAAATTATAAAAAATAATTGAAAGAAAATGTCCTGACTGACTCACTCACTCATCATCGCCCAGCCAAAATTATTGATGTTAGAAACATGAAATTTTGGGGATATGTTCGTTGTATGTCGAAAACGTCCACTAAGGAAAGAGTTTTGGATATTCAGGTTCTAAAGAGGTGTTAAGGGGTAAATGTGCATTTCATTGAATAACAATATCTCACGAGTGGTTTCATTTGGGGATGTGATACTTGGCATATATTCTAATCATTAAAATAAGCTGACACATGTCTAATGGTTTTTCGATGTAGTGTATATTATAAGGTGAAAGGGATGAAAAGTGGGGTTTGAAAGATTCCTAACGGAGCGTGTATCTCTTAAACGACATAAGCGAGGTGTTTGAAACTCGGAGGAAATCAATCAGCTTAAAAATAAATAAATAAATAAATAAATAAATAAATATATAAAATAAATAGGTGTTCGACCGTTTTTTCATAAATACAATTTAAGGGGCCTATGGGGAGGGGTGAAATTCTGGAAGAAAAACGTCCACTAAGGAAGGATTTTTGGATGTTCACTCTCATCGACCAACCAAAACTATTAAAGTTAGAAGAATGATATTTTGGGGATATGTTTGTTGTGTGTCTAAAATGTCTACTAAGGAGGGATTTTCGGATATTCAGGTTCTAAAGGGGTGTTAACGGGGTTAAACCTGCATTTCATTCAATAACAATATGACACGACTATGACGCGAGCGAAGCGAGGCTAAAAATGAGATGGTGTGTGTGTATTACTCAATCACGCAAGTACCATTGGTCCGATTTACATGAATTTTACATGGAAGTAGCTGATTCACCTGGTTAACATATAGGTTACTTTTAATTTCAATAATTTGCACTATTTAAAGATGGCGACCATTTTAGTGACGTCACTACACCCTTTGGTTTCAAACTTTCATATTTCCATTTCAAATAAAAAGAGAACGCTAAGAAATAGCAAACTTTTGATGACATATACGAGGTTTAAAATTACATTTCCTATCCGAAAGGTATCTCCAACGGTTAGCGAGAAAAACCTAAATTTGTGCTATAAAACACGGTGAACGCCGAGCGGTGTAGTTGGACAAAATGTTCCATCCTCAATATCCCTCTGCGCAGCATCTCGCCTATCCCCTGTTTTAACTGTCACCTTCACATTTTAATTTATTTATGACGCGTAGCGAACCAGGGGTACTTCAGCTAATAACCAAATAAGAGTCAGTGACAGTGGAAGGACAAACAGCAATCACATTGGGAAGGGTTTCGAAAAAAGAAAAAGAAGAGCCTACCAAAGAATTTGAATTCTTATTCAATGTTTACAATTTAGGGCAGGAACATTTTTGTTTTACCGGTATAATTTTAGGCTAGTCTTCAAAAAAAAAGTACGTAATTTGAAAAAATATATGATACAAAATATTTTAATTAAATAAATATCTGCTTTGCTTCTGTGAGAGCGTAGTGAAAGGGGGGAAGTTCATCGACTAATCGACAAAACAATTAATCAAGTATTCGATCAAGTGACTAATCGATTAAACGACCAATCGATCAAGCGCATAATAGATTGATCGTTATTTGTAGTTGTCAATCGAATTTTCTACTTCAATTAAACGATTATTCGGAAACTGAAATTAACTTATAAAATTGTTTGACACCTGTTAATAATAAAAAATAATAATATCGCAATGCCTCAGGTCCCGGGTGCAAGCTTTGTTATTTGACACCCATAGGGAAGCTTACATGTCGAATTTTTGTTGTTCCTTGGCGCGCTATGAAAAACACTATAGTGCAGGCATTCCAGGCGAGCTGCTCGCCAGAGTGTGCGGAGTACTCGCAGCCTTGCATGAGTAAACCTGCAACATGCAATACAGCTCTGCTGTGGGGGCTGCCGTCACTGCGCGATGGATAGATCATGATTGGCAGGAAGCACATGGATGTGTGTTATGAATGGCCTTCGCCCATTGACGTATTGGCTATCACCCCCAGTTTCTCTCCAACCGTGCTCCGAGTATTACCGCAGAGTACTCGCGTGTACGCATACTCAAACCCATGGATTTGAAACAAATTGCTACAGCGCTTTCTAGTAGAGAAAGGAGGAACTTTTGTGTTGGCGGAAAATCCCGAGATTAATTTTGCCATTATGAACACGGCCTAATTCAAATGGGTTCTTTAACATGCCAACAACGTATGATCGTGATTTTTGTCGCCTTTCAAAAATTACTTACCTTGGTCAGCAATGAACCGGCAAGCTTGGGGTTGGTAGTCCGACACGATAACCACTCACCCACCGTGACAAGCTGACACCTGTTACTAAGCCTTCTCAATACGAAGTTAATACGTAAAACCAAGCATTATCCAATATGGTGAAAGTTTCTGCCTCATATGACTGAAATTATACGATAAAAGTACCACCTCGACCAATGGAGGTACCCGCTAGAGATATTCACTCTCAGTTACGCCTACAGTGGAGAATCAGTGGCTAGCTGACCCACTGCCCAGTAAAATACTCGCGTGTGGCGGAGCTCTTTCCGGTCATGGAGAGTCCGTCATTTTGTGTAGGCTAAGGATAGGTCACCCACCCACTCGTACCAAATGAGAAGGGAAGACCCCCCCCACTTTGTACCTGTGGAGCCATTTTCACCGTGGCCCACATTTTAAGCGAGTGTGTGGATCTTGCTGACTTACGAAAAAACCTTGGCGTGCAGATGTCACTCAAACTTATATTAGCCGATGACGCGGTGGCTGCTGATCGCGTTATCCACTTTATAAGTGAGAGTGGGTTAGGGCCAGCAATCTAAAATTTCCAGTGTACATTGACTTGCTCGTTTTTGAATGATAATTTTCCCGTAATTTTTGTTTATGTTTATAATTATTATTTTTTGTTATGAAAGGACACTACACTTGTTAAAAGAGAAAACTAATGCCATATGGCCCGAATTTTACTCAACAGACGCCATGACAACATCGGAATGGAAGCAGCCAAATAATGAACTTAGACACATACTGACAAGATTTGCAACGCACGGCTTTCATCACAAGCTATGTCAGAACCTAATAAGATTTCAACAACCGGAAGAATCCTGCGTGTGGAAATTGTGCAATAAACATTGTGAGCGATATCATGCACAAAAGTGCCCAAACAGGACAATCTCAATAATAGGACTAGGTCAAGAATAATTTATGTACCATTATGCACATTGTGCGTTTCTCTTAAATAAATAAATTTACGTGTCCACCTCAAAATCTTAAATTCAATTCCAAATTTGTATTCTTTAATCTGTGTTAAGAGGCGCAGATGACCTCGTAGTTCCGCCCCTTAAAACAACAATAACTAACTAACTAACTAAAGTACCAGCCCTATCGTGTGTGAAGTTTGATTGACGTGCCGTTAATCACATCATTGCTAGGTAGAGAGATTTAATGCACCTTATCGACTTCTTACGCCAACATTAGTAGAAATATTAGAAGCAATCAGTTGGAAAGCTATAAGCTATTAAGTTAATCTGGTCGTGAGTATAGCTGTGTGTAGCTATCCCCTCCCCTTCCCCTCCCTCTACCCCCACCTCCTTTCACCCCTGAAGCTCCCTGCAGCACCTCGAGGCAAATTCCCACCTCTTAGAATGGACCCAACATTAATTGAATTATCTGGGCGAGTCTCTGGCCCTAACAGCAAAGCCCTTCCACTCCCTTCATTATCTGCGGAGAGAGGACGACTTCCATCTCATAACGCGCGAGCTAGGCAGTCTGCAGTGAATATTGTATTGTATTAGTTCCGCTTCAAGAAGCCCTTAATAGCTGATAGAATGCTAGCTATAATCGTGTTTGTATTGTGAGCTATGCATTCGTGTAGACATATAGCCAGGCCGGCCTCTTCTGGAGCAATTATTATTTGAAAAACTGAACAGTACGCGCTTTATTTTGCTGGACCAAGCTGGAGGATGGAAATTACACCCTCGACTGGAACGGACACCCTTCAGTATTTGAATGAGTTTGTATGATTAAAACGCGTATGCAGAGCCAAATCTAAATATACGACTGTCTGTTTTGTTTATTATTAGCAAGACTTCTTGAAAACGTCACTCAAACATTGGATGGCAAATTATTAACCTACTTTCGTAACACGCAGAGTAGGTATAGACTACGAGAGAGACCGCACGTGTAAGTTATATGTGTGGGTGGATGATCTGTTAGGTTTTGATTAATTGGGCAGATTTTAATTAAACTCGACAAGTACTTAGGTATCATCTTTCCCCCAGGGAGCCTTTATCAACAATCTGAAATACTCGATGGAATCATGAACTATACACCTTGCAACATTTTAGCCTACTTTCGATTTTTGCAAAAAATGAAAGTAGATTTATGAGATCAACACAGGGCGAAAAATTGTGTCTGTGTGTGTGTTTTTGTGAGTCTGTGTGTGAGTGTGTGTACTCTGAATGTCTGCCCCCTCCCCTATAAATTTGAACACGGTGAAACCGAATTGAACGAAATTTGGTACAGAGTTAGCACTAGCAAAGGGCACCTCAGTGTCATGTTTTATATCGCCGCCATCTTGACAGAAACGTAATGGCGGCCACCCAAAGTTGAAAGCTTAAATCAAATTACGACTAACCTAATCATCCGATCTCTACCAAATTTTCTAACAACATATATTTATATAGCGAGCGTGTTTTGATGAAACTACAAGGTCATCAGCCCAATAGTTTGCAGATGGCGGCCATGTATGTGTGCAAATTGATTCCCCCTATCAATTCAAACACGGTGAAACCGAATTGAACAAAATGTAGTACAGAGGTAGCACTAGCAAAGGGCACCTCAGTGTCATGTTTTAGCCTATATCACCGCCATCTTGACGAAAACGTAATGGCGGTCATCAAAATGTTAAAAGCTTAAATCAAATTACGATCAACCTAATCATCTGATCTATACCAATTTTTGCAACATTATATCTTGATGTATGAATAATATTTGACCTAACTACAAGGTCATCAGCCCAATAATTTGCAGATGGTGGCCATGTATGTGTGCAAATCGATTCCCCCTATCAATTCAAACACGGTGAAACTGAATTGAATGAAATCTTTTACATAGGTAGCACTAGCAAAGGGCACCTCATATTCATGTTTAATATCCGTATAGCACGTTGTATTTCAACAAGCTCCTACAACCAACATTCAATTATACTCCTTGAAAAGGACACAGAGTTATAACAATACCAATTCATTTAGGAGAAAGTAGGCTATATGTTCTTTAATGAACACCTTGTTTCTCTTTCCCATTTCCTTCATTAACCTTCTCTCCTCTTTGACATCAGGGCAGATGACCTCGTAGTTCCGCCCCTTGAAACAACAATAACTAACTAAACTAACCTCTTTGACTTCCCTTAAGACTTCCGGGTTGGTTGTTCTTTCTATCCAGGTCGTTCTTGTCATTTTCCGCTATATCCACATTTCAGCAGCTTCAGGTCGATTCTTTTCCAATTTCGCCAGAGTCCAATTTTCACTTCCTTAGAGCAGTGCACCCCATACAAATGATTTTGCAAAGGATTTCCTTACATCTATATTCATATGTTTGCTGGATAAAAAAAATTCTTAGTTATAAATGCCTGTTTTGGCAATGCAATCCTTCTCTTCACGTCCGTTAAGCATCTAATGTCTTCTGTGATTATACTACCGAGATAACAAAATTGTTTCACTTGTTCAATTCTAAAGTCATCTATTAGCCTACTTTTGATTTTTGCAAAAAATGAAAGTAGACTTATGAGATCACTACAGGGCCAAATATTGTGTGTCTGTCTGTGTGTGTGTGTATGTGTGTGAGTCTGTGTGTGTGTGTGTGTGAGTGTGTGTACTCTGAATGTCTGTCCCCCCCCCCCCCTATCAATTCGATCACGGTGAAACCGAATTGAACGAAATTTGGTACAGAGGTAGCACTGGCAAAGGGCACCTCAGTGTCATGTTTTATATTGCCGCCATCTTTACCAAAACTTAATGGCGGCCACTCAAATGTTCAAAACGTAATAATGCATTACAACCAAACTAATAATCGGATCTTTAACAAATTTGGTAACAACGTTCCTTCATATGAGGCGCGTCTTGTGCCTAAACTACGAGGTCATCAACCGTACCATTTCAGAATGGCGGCCGTGTGAATTATGCAAACTTTATAATCCATAACATGGGACCCACCAGTTCCGACTTTCGAACCAAGAATCGTTTAATCTGTTTGAAACGACGTGGCCCGTTTGAAATTAAAAGTTTATATTTTAATATTATAGTCTAGAAGTGATTTTAAAAAGCTGAGTCGTCTCGGTTATTTGACAATATGGCAGCTGATCTCTCGTTCTGACCTTTATTTTATTAATTTCAGTATGTTGCATGCAATATAGGCTAGTGGTAACAAATATATGAACTTTCTATGAAATGAACTTGGTTTAAAATATACTCCAGTAAAGAAAACGTTTAGTCCAAGTCATGATTTGCTATAACGTGGTATATGTATTGGTTCCTAACGATCTATTAGAGTGTGCACGATTGGCTGAGTGGTCAGTAAGTTGGTCACTAGTCGTGGCTGAGTGAGGTACGTGTGTGCGCGCTGTGTGACCGCATTGGAAGAGTGTGCGTTTCCTAATACCGGTGCTTCCGATAGTTCCACGGGTGTACTGACCTTCCGTGTGTCATTCGGACAATACTTTTTCAAGTAGTGTTCCAGATAGGACAACAAAACCAGAAACCCAGAAAACCCCGCTGAAAACCATGTCCGGATACCAGAGGAAAAACACCGTACGCTGCCAATGGGACAGGCAGAGTTCTCGCCCCACACCAGGAGAAATTCACCGCTGGATTAGCGATACCCTCCGGTTGACTGTCGACCAAGTAGAAGCCATCCAGTTAAATGCGCAAGAAAGAACCATGTACATCAAGGTAATCAGCATATCTACTTATCAGAAATTGCTAAATACTTTTGCAGCTCCTATTAAATTTCAGTATGACTCAGGCGAAATGCCTAATGTTAAGCTCTCCACAGCGGATTCCAATTTTACCACAGTGCGTATATTTAATGTCCCACTCGAAGTTCTCCCTGAAATTTTCAAATCCGTCCTGTCGAAATATGGCACTGTGAGTGACGTCAGGAAAGAACAATGGTCTTCTGCTTATCAGTTCCCAGTGTATAATGGAATACGTGCAGTCACTATGGAAATCAAACAAGATATCCCCTCCACTGAGACTTTTGGTGGCCATTCTGGCTATATATCGTATAATGGACAGAAACAGACCTGTTTAATTTGCAATGCTAACACACATCTACGTATCAACTGCCCAAAGAAAATGATTCCCCTCGGTATAACTCCTACACAACAACGACGTGTCCAATACTCGGAAGTTGTGACACAGCAAACGTCACATGAAAACATGATTATTGATCAGTCAGCTGGGACAACACCAGAAGTGGCCTCGGACACACATGACGCAGAACTGGTACCTTGCACTGACCAGATCAGCGAGCCACAGAGTGCCCCTGTGCTATCGGCAACCTGTATCGCAGCCTTAGAACCCACTCTGCCGTCACTACAGGCTGCCACAGAAATTTTGTCTTCACTGCCCCCACCTTCTCTGGTACCTACCGACTCACTTAAGCAGGTTGATCGGGGATCCGAGAACGTATCGAAGAAGATTAAAACAAATGCCTCGATTGCCGTACCAGCCCCGAAGAATCAAACTGGTTCTACAAACGTTCCCGCAGCTGTGAAAAAGAAACAAAATCTTCATTCTACGTCATCTAGGGACCCACGAACGCTCTCAAACGCTGACAGCCGGCCTATGAATGGCAGTCATAAGGAACTATCTCAACCTAATTTGACATAGTGCACCAGTATATTTCTCACCTGTGTCTTTTTTGTTTTTTTGTTTTTCTCGAGTCCACCTTCCAGTATGTCTAGCACAGCTCTTATACTTCTCTTAATGGCGCAATTTCTCACTGTGGCCACTGTGAATATCAATGTAATAGAATGCCCTCTGAAATTTCAACTGTTGGAGAGATTCCTTCGAGATGCAGACATTGACATTGCCTTCATTCAAGAAGTTGCTATACCATGTTTACCCATATCTGCCTTCTACAAACAATACATCAATACCGGTAATACGAATAGAGGGACCGGATTCCTCATAAGACATGATATCCCACTCGAAGGTGTGCTATGTCATCCATCAGGACGCATAATATCTGGACACATAAACAATACCACCCTGATAAATGTATATGCCCCATCCGGGTCCAATAAACGTGTGGAACGGAAAATGTTCTTTCAACAGAGTATACTGCCTCATCTGCACGACGTTAAGGAAAAACTTATTCTTGCAGGGGATTTCAATTGTATTCAACGCCCAGAGGATTCCACTAGTCCATACCAAGGTGTCAACCCGGCTCTCAGGACCCTTCTTACCTCCCTACACCTCATTGATGCTGTGGATAGTTTAAGGGTGCCCCTGCCCCATTACACCTGTATAAGTCACAACTCCTCATCACGAATTGACCGCATCTACTTTTCCCAGGAACTTATCCAGCCTAGACGGTATGAAGTGATACTTGCCAGTTTCACTAACCATCATGCTGTCGTATGTACAATCTCTTACCCCCATCCCATATTTCACATAGGAAGAGGTTATTGGAAACTGAATTGCTCGCTGTTACTGGAGGAGGATTGCCAAGATATTTTCAGACAACACTGGACTCGATGGGTCCAACAAAAATGCAACTTTCGCGACTGTGCAGACTGGTGGGATATTTTAGTTAAACCAGGGATCCGCCGTGTCTTTAAGAACATATCCTACCAACGAGGTCGGGAAAGACGGGATACAGTTGAATTTTACTATCGAGTTCTTCGCCAGCTCCAGCAAAGATCTGATGCTGGGGAGCGTATATATGACCAGATTCGGGAAGTTAAAACCAAGCTCCTGTCTCTACAGCAACGAACGCTCGCTCATATAAACGTGGCTTTAATAGATCGTACAGTGCTCCCGGACGAAAGCGCAAGTGTATACCATATCGCCAAAGGACAACGTGAGCGGCAACGTAAATATATCCACCGCCTCCGCACCAGTACTGGAAGTGTCGTCACCTCCCCTGACGCTATACGTAGTGAAATATCATTATTTTATCAACGGTTCTACGCTAAGGCTCCAAATGATCCACAGCAGGTGACCCTATTGCTTTCATCTTGCAGTACCCAACTATCTCCGGACAACAAAACTCTGCTCAGCGCGGATATTACGGATGAAGAGATTCACTCTGTGGTTAAGCACCTCCCAAACAACCGCTCACCTGGCATTGATGGACTGCCATATGAAATGTATAAACACTTCTGGCCTCTCATTGGCAAAGAATTTTGTCATGTCTTGCGTACCATTCTCCAACGTCGTGCTCTTTGTCAATCACATCACGAGGGTAGAATAGTCCTCATACCAAAAACATCCTCTCCCATGGCAGTTGGTGACTTCCGACCAGTTACTCTGCTCTGCAGTGATTATAAAGTCCTTACCAAAGTACTTGCATGCCGATTGAAGACTGTTCTACATGATATCATTGCTGATGAACAATGTTGCAGTATTCCTGGAAGAACTCTGTTAACAAACTTAGCGATACTACGGGACCTACACCTAAAAGCCGAAATGCTCCCCACTGAGCCAATGAGTTTTCTCACCTTAGATCTTGATAAAGCTTTCGACCGCATCAGTCATGAATACTTGTACATGGTCTTGCAACACTTTGAATTTTCTGAAATCCTTATTGACTACATTCGTATGATAAATTGTAATGCTACGTCTCGAGTGCTCGTCAAGGGTTTTCTTTCCCCTCTGATTCCAATACAATGATCAGTTAGGCAAGGATGTCCCCTTTCCATGCTACTTTTTGTCATTGGCCTTGAACCGTTCATTCGGACTACCCAGGTGAAGCTACAGGGTTACAAACTGTCCACACATGTTTTTTGGCATGAGCGCCTATGCTGATGACGTACCAATATTGATCCGCAATAATGAAGACATCTCCCACCTCGATAGCGTCCTTCAGCTCTACCATATCGCCTCTGGAGCACAATCGAACCCCCAGAAAACTGCTTTGCTTCCGCTCAATACTAACTCAGTGATTACCCAACAGCCCTGGTTCCGGATAGTAAATGAGGTGAAAATTCTTGGCATTACCTGGAAGCAATCGCTTCTGGACACAGTGCAAGCAAACTGGACTAAGGTCATTGCCAAAGTTAGGGGAGTGCTGATCCAATTTGGTCAAAGAAACCTCAATATAGTGCAACGGGTCATGGTCCTCAACGTGTTTGCGCTCTCTAAAATATGGTATGTCGCACAACTTTTCCCACTTCCCAAAATATTTGAGAGCCAATTGGCAAAATATACAGGTTGGTTTATATGGCAAGGATTTTTTTTTCGAGTACAACGGGAACAGTTGTATCTCCCATCCCAGCAAGGCGGGCTAGGGCTAACAGCTCATGGCATGAAATGCCGTGCACTCCTCTGCAAGAACGATATCACCATTCTTTCCCAACATGACACTTTTACGAAAGCGCTATACAAAGATATTCGAAACACAGCCCGTGGTTGTGATAGAGCTTTGCCGAAGATATTTAGGGACCATCAACAGCATCTTCTGGAAACTGTTCGCCAAATGCCTTCAGGGACTGTTCCAACGACGAAAATTATTTATAACATGTTGCGGCAAGTGGTACACTCCAAACCACGAATCGAGGCCACCACCCTCTACGTCCATTGGCCCACTGTTTAGAAAAATTTTGGGGCTATGACCATTTCTTCTGCTGTACACTCCCAGGTTTTTATATTCCTCAACGATCTCATCCCAACCGATCTACGGCGATATACCATCCGTCTTGAAGCTTACCCATGGTGTACTATATGTGGTCAAACTGATACGGCGATACACCGCTTCACATCATGCACGCGAGTTGCCTCCACGTGTCTGTGGTGTAAGGGAAAAGTATGTCAACTATTAAATGTGCCCACGGATGACCTTGATGACAGGAAGTTGATTCGTTTGTCGGTGACCGCCTTCCCCCGAATTAAACAGACTGCCATTGTGTGGATAATGGGCCAATATGTACACTTCGTGATGGACAATGATGAACATTTCTCGTCCCTGGATCTCAGGTATCACCTGCAGAAAGAGCGTTGGAAGCTTAGTGAAAGTGGACAATTGTACGATAAATATGGACACTATCTGGATTTTCTTGTGATGTAATAGTATGGTATTTATCATATCTGAAAATTCTGTAATTCTGTAAAGAGCTAATAAAAAAAAAGTGGTCAGCGCGTTAGTCTTTCATCAGGCTGGCCGTGGTTCAAATCCTATCAGAGTTAGACTTTTTTCTTGATTTTTTTATATTTATTATTTCTTGAGTACTGAGACGTTATAAAATAAAGCATTATATGGTGCATTTTGAAATGGAAAATATATATTTAATTAAAACAACATTCACCACCGGAGTGACATCTAAGAGTAATTATTGTGGTGTTTGAAGCCATATTTTCAGTGTTGCCTTAGTAAACAAGAGTTTAGTGCTTTTCAGTAAGAGTAATTACTTGAACTATGTTATTTGTAACCACAGACTTCTAGATGCGAGCTATGCTCTCTACCGGCCAGTTAGTGAACCCAGGTCTACAGTATAATTGCGAAGGTTATTATTTTTGCCGATAGAGGGTACACATCCCCAAGATAAGGCGCGATTATCACAGCCAACGAGAATGACTGGCTCTGGTGAGTTTTCGTGACGTCAGCAATGTAGTTGCACCACTGCCTGGTCTTCGTTTTACTTCCGGTGTGGTACCTAGTCATCTTGTCTACATCATTGAACCTGTATAAACGTTGGTATTCATTTATCACTTGTCTTCATAGAAGGTGTTGATACAAGTCGTTAGTCGGTGGGTAGTGTATTCCGCAGATCTCTTCTATAAACGAATTAATTTATGTTCCGCCCCTTGAAACAACAATAAGTTAATGATATCTATACTGTGCTGCAAGGTTCTTTGATCTAATCATACTAATGTGCACATAATTTAACTCACAACGAAGGTCACAGAATCTACAACTCGACTTAATGTAGCCTGTTCGTTGCAGCTATTAAAGACACAACGAACCCTTGAATCCTAGTTCGCGTGGATTTTTGTAAGGAGTAACTTCAATAGGCGTAGTTTTGCAAACCTATACAGTATAATTTATCGTGTTTGAAAACACACGGAACATCTAAACTGCGTCCATTTTATGAAGATTGATATAAAATATTGCATTTCTGCTGCTTATGAATTGCTCTCGACTTAAACGTACAAGCATCAAGCAGTACCGGTACATTGCCTACGTCACAGAAGGGTTTGGTTTACGCGCCATGGCCTGTCTTTCTCGTTAGCCTTGCGCGATTACAAATTAGCTGTGTGATAGTTATATTAAATATGTTTCTCCCAGTGATACGTTTAGAGCAACGAAGTTTAAATTATTGTAAGTAGTCGGTGTTAATAAACTGAATACCTACGTTGTTTGGAGTGTTTACTGATGAAATTGCAAAATGCTGGGGTAAATTATTTGAACGCCACTCCTCAAATCCAGTGTGCCAATTTTATATTGGTTTTAATTTCTTCCATATTTTCCGAACTACCATTACTTTCGTTTTCATGATTTGTAGAGTAAAATTGTTTGCAAAGCGCTGAAATTATTCCAAGTGTTTAAACAATAGTCTTATTTACATTTTCTTTTGAGAAAAAGACATTAGAATGATCGTTAAGAATTTCCACTTGAAGAGGAGTTTTCCTACTGCAAAAAGTCACACGTTTTGTTTTAATTACTTTATTCTAGTTCTTGTGTACATTGAAAACAGAGGGATTGAAAATTCATTATTTACTTAGGTCCACCCTTGAACTATTCAATGAGCCGTAGATCATGTATAGAAATCACTTGATTGAGAGGGTACAATCCAAAGCCAATAAAAAGAGAAAGCGGACCCAGCTCAGGATTCCCAATTCCGAAGACTTCCAGATGCAATTACCAATGGGGAAAGCTATAAGCCTACGGGGGATAAAACACCACTAAGTTGGTTATTAAAATATGTCAGAAAAAGAGCAATAAAATGATTTTAAATAAGAAATTAAACCGATTTAAATTTATGATTTCATTCTAATAAATAGCCCACCTCTGTAGTCGCCACCGACATTGAAACACTTGTCGTAGCATGCAGTCAGTTTGAAGAAACCAGTCTGTATTGCATGTTGCAGGTTTAGTCACGCAAGGCGGCAAGTACTCCGCTCCACACTGGCGAGCAGCTCGGCTGGACAACAGCTTGCTTTGTTTCCAAAATGGCGCATACACCATAGCATCTTGAACTATACAACTTGCGGCTATTTTTCAACATAGTCGCCACTGACATTGGGAAACTTATAGCGTGTAATCTGTTTGAAGAAACCACTCTGGTAAAACTCGGTGCCCTACGATGCAAGGTATTGTCCCACAGTTCGGTAGCCATATTGTGGGCACTATTCGGTAACCCAACACATCATAGAGCATGTGATGGGCCCGGACACAACCAATACACAGTGTGGACGCCACGTCCGCCTGTTCACTAACACCATGTCCTGTACTCGAGCAATATTGTTTCCTTTTGTGGATGTGGCGGGACACCCATTTCGATCTTCATCCTCCACACTCTGCCGTCCTTCACTGACCATGTAACACCAGCGACCGATCATTTTGAAGAGATATGACCGCTTCTCCATACACGGTGTGTATGACTGACACACTAGTCCTATGTGCCCATTGTAAGCACAGCCCACAGTGGGAAAATGTCTAAATCTTTGTCAACATAGACAACAAGTAGTTCCGTGAAGAACTATACAGCCTATTTTCATATATCCTACTTATGTTAACTGCCACAATCAACATACAAAATTTCAGTTTAATTGATGTAACAGATTCGTAGATATTGAGAACCGTCTAAATATTTCAGATGTTCGCCAGGTTGGATTTTTATTTTTGTACTATTACATTAAGATTATTGTGTACGTGTGGTATTCAAACTTCAATCGCATGATTAGACAACAAGAAGTAAAAACGAGATTTTAAAATTACGCACAGCAGCCATCTTGTGATAATGCAAACCATTGAAATAAATTAGATGCCAGTGGATCAACATTTGTATAAGCATTTAACGTACAACGTTTCACGGCACTCGGATAGTTAATTCGCGAGAAACGTCCATTTAAATATTTATACTTCGCGTCACCGCCATGTTAGATTTGTGCTCACCAGGTTCCTGAAAGTCCTATAGGTGAACATATGTTCATAGTCTCTATGAACATTAAAAAATTCAGTTTGGTTGCTGTAAAAGATTCATAGATATTGAGAACCGTCTAAATATTTCGGGAGCTCACCATTTAGGAGTGTTATGTGTATAGGCCATAGAGTTATGTACCATTCAAGGACAATTATTGCCTAGGTTCATTATTCAAACTTTCACTTCAATCGCATGATTACGACACAAGAAATTAAAACTTAATTTTAAAATTTCGCACAGCCGCCATCTTGAGGTTATGTAAGCAACTGAATTAAATTAGATGGCAGTGCATTTCAATCTGTAAAATCAATTACTGTACCACATTTCACTGCGCTCAGAGAGTTAAATCACGAGAAAAGTCTATTAAAATATTTTAAATTCGCTTGGTCGCCATGTTCGTTTCGTACTTTACAGGTTTATGAAATATACATAGGTATCCCTGTATTAGTACCCTTTATCACCGTACAAAATTGCAGGGTGATATCTGTAATAGTTTCGGAGATATAGAATGTCCGTGAAATATTTCGCACAGCCGCCATTTTGAGGTTATGTAAACAATTGAACTAAATTAGACTCCAGTGCATTACAATGTGTATAGACATTTGCTGTACCAAGTTTCATTACATTTAGATAGTTAAATCGCGAGAAAAGTCTATTTAAATGTCTCAACTTCGCTTGGCCGCCATGTTAGTTTTGTAGTCACCAGGTTTTTGAAAGTCTCATAGGTGAACTTCTAGTAGTGCCCTTTATCACCGTACACAATTTCAGGGCGATATCGGTAATAGTTTCGGAGATATTGAATGCTAGTGAAATATTTCGCACAGCCGCCATGTTGGATTGGAGAGACGTAACAAAATTTGAAGGGCACAGTCGAGGTCGCCGGGAACAGTGCTATGAACTTCCCGAGTTTCATTGAAATCGCTCCAGCCGTTTCGATTTTATTAGGGGGGGACACACACACGAATCACACACACACACACACACGCACACACACACACACGCACACACACACGGACAAAAGGTGATCTCATAAGCCTATTTTTTCAAAATTGAAAATAGGCTAAAAATCGGTATTATTAGGTTTTCCACATCGCTGGTTACTAATTTGATATTCAACTAAAGTAATTTAAAATGGCGGATTCAATATGGCGGACCAGTTCTAAACAAGATGTTCAGTTATTATGGTGTTTGACGAAATTTCTCAGTGTTGCCTTTGTAAACAAAAGTTTGATGCTTTTCAGTCGGTCAACACGAATGTACCCAAAAAGAGCTGGGTTATACCCTATCCTGAAATAAATTACATGAGATTAATAAATACACTTGGATGACCACTTTCGATCGTCAAGCGATCATCATCAGATCCATTACACTTACTGTAGGCTATAACATCTATGTCTGAAAGTGTGGGTGAAAATATTTACAATATGTACAATTATTTAGTTGAGATAATGCAACTCGTCAATATTTGTTCGTTGTTCAGTAAACAACATATAGTCTACTTTCTCCTAAATGTATGGGTATAGTTCAAACTATTTGTCTTTATCAAGGTGCTAAATAGTTTTTTAACAACAAATTGTATATCCGCCTTAGTCAATACATAAACGAAAATAAATTATAATTACACTTGCTCCTGGTACATGTTTCGGGGATTAATTGTTTTTATCCCCTTCATCAGCCAAGACAAATAATCGAAGAAAGATATAAGATAGCGTAGCACTCAAAAAATAAATGGCTATTTAACTTAATATGGTGCACCATATAAGTAGGTCACAGGAAAATGTTGAGCAAAACTAAAAACATATATGTAACAGCGAAGATATTCAGCCATCAAAACACAGAGAATCAGTGGACAGTTAATTCGTAAATCCGCTCCAAAACACTGGTCGAAGCTTGAATTGGCAAAAATCACAATACTTCACCATATGGACACAACCAATGAAGAAGCCTTATGCTCAACAGGTCCAAAATCAAATGCCTGCATACGAACTAGAAGAGCGTGGAACAACTTCAAATAGCAATGAGGTTAGCTCAATGCATAACTTCAGGTTAAGTCAAGGTATCAATTTTGAAGAGATTGTCTTATGCCACGTCAATACGGAACCATCATGGAAACTAGTTTAAATAATAGAATTTATCAAGGTGTACATTATAATATAATCATTTCTTGGTTGAAGACCTTAGAACCTATTTACCTGTACCAAACTCTAGAGCCTCGGAAAACCTACTGCCGTCATTGAAGAAGGAGAAGACATATCCCAAGAATTTTATGGAACTGGAAACATGGTCGACCGTAAGTGGGCAACATCCAACTTTGAGTTGAGGCATGTATTTTTTGTAGTGAGCCCACGTTATACTGGTAGGCTTTTTGTACCTTGGTGATTCTTTGTTCATTGGCGATTCGGTTTAGTCTCGAGGATTGTATGCTTTCACCAAGGTATTTAAAATGGCAGACTTGCGCGATTTTACCGTATTGTGTGATTAAAGGGGATTTATTTTCTGACCGTCTTGTTATTATTATTGCTATTTGTTTGAAACATTTCTTCATGGAGGGCTCTTATGTAGTTTACCCGGAAATTTACTATCTAAATGTCCACTAACTACTTAGGTTCGTCTGCACAGAACACGGCATTTTCGATTTCCATCATTAGGCCTAATCTGTATCACTTTTATTGAAATATACAATACGGAAACTGTGCCCAAGTGAATGTTCTTAGACACGAACCCAGCACCGCCCCACGCCCATTGCTGAGCTCTGAAGGTCAAGCGCAGAGCTAGCCGCCGGTATCTGTGCGTAAGTTGGTTTTAAGTAGTTATTGATTAACTTCATCTTAAGTTATTAGCTTCATCATGAGCATTCACGATGACTCAAACTATTAGGCGGCTTCGGTGGCGTAGTTGGTAGCATGTTTAGCTTCTATGCCCAAGGTCGCGGGTTCAAATCCGGCAGAAGTCGTCGGAATTTTTAAGAGCGTTAAAATATCCGGCAGTAGGCCAAAACTTATGCCTTCGTTCGGAGGGGAAGTAAATCCGGCGGCCCCAAGCCATAGATTTATGGCATGTGTAAGAACCTTCCACTAATAACACTTGTATGAAACTAAATTATAGGTTAGATTTGACTAACGCTCTTAGGTTCCAAAGTTCGTCGCCAGGAGCCGACTACGGCGGCATGTAGTAACCAAGTTCAGAACTAGTTGGTCGTTGACGGTGGCGTTTGGTAGCGAGAGTTGGAACTACTTGAAAATCGAATATCTGCAGTCCATACTTGAATGGAAAACAGGTAACACACACTAATACAGCCATGACAATTAACACCGGTTATCAGACAGATTCTACACACACCCAAAGTACACGGGGCTACATGTCCGCGTTGTCGCAGCCCCTAAACTGAGGAACCGACCATCCAAACAATTAGGGGCCGATAACTTAGATGTTAGAACCCTCCAAACAATGAATCACTATCAACATAAGACACGATAAGATGATATGCATTGTGTTGAGGACGCGACGCGACGCGTACCTGTGAGACGCCTCAAGTCACTCCCGTGATGGCAGCCAGAACTAATGTCCTGCATCGTTAGTTAAACGCAGGCAAGCGTCCGACACTGGTGGGAACAGATATACAGCTTGACTAGTAGGCTGCGTGCCAACTCCACACAGGTGAGATAACGACGTGGTTATTTCAGGAGCTGCGCGAGGCCGATAATGTGCAAAGTTAGCAAAACACCTTTGTGAAGATATTAGTTGCGAGTAATGCTTCTGGAAGGTTATCAATAACACTGTCCTTCCTTACTGCCTTCCTTCTTGCGTTCCTTGCCTTTCGTCCTTTCTTCCTGCCTTCCTTCCTGCCATTCGTCCTTCCTTTCTGCCTTCCTTCGTGCCTTTCGTCCTTCCTTTCTGCCTTCCTTCTTGCCTTTCGTCCTTCCTTACTACCTTCCTTCTTGCATTCCTTTCTTCCTGCCTTTCGTCCTTTTTTCTGCCTTTCGTCCTTCCTTTCTGCCTTCCTTCTTGCGTTCCTTGCCTTTCGTCCTTCCTTCCTGCCTTTCTTCCTTCCTTTCTGACTTCTTTCCTGCCTTTCGTCCTTCCTTTCTGCCTTCCTTCTTGCCTTTCGTCCTTCCTTCCTGCCTTCCTTCTTGCCTTTCGTCCTTCCTTTCTGCCTTCCTTCTTGCCTTTCGTCCTTCCTTTCTGCCTTCCTTCTTGCCTTTCGTCCTTCCTTTCTGCCTTCCTTTCTGCCTTCCTTCCTGCCTTTCGTCCTGCCTTTCTTCCTTCCTTTCTGCCTTCCTTCCTGCCTTTCGTCCTTCCTTTCTGCCTTCCTTTTTGCCTTTCGTCCTGCCTTTCTTCCTTCCTTTCTGCCTTCCTACTTGCCTTTCGTCCTTCCTTTCTGCCTTCCTTCTTGCCTTTCGTCCTTCCTTTCTGCCTTCCTTCTTGCCTTTCGTCCTGCCTTTCTTCCTTCCTTTCTGCCTTCCTTCTTGCCTTTCGTCCTTCCTTTCTGCCTTCCTTCTTGCCTTTCGTCCTGCCTTTCTTCCTTCCTTTCTGCCTTCCTTCTTGCCTTTCTTTCTTCCTTTCTGCCTTCCTTCTTGCCTTTCGTCCTTCCTTTCTGCCTTCCTTCCTGCCTTTCGTCCTGCCTTTCTTCCTTCCTTTCTGCCTTCCTTCTTGCCTTTCGTCCGTCCTTTCTGCCTTCCTTCTTGCCTTTCGTCCTTCCTTTCTGCCTTCCTTCTTGCCTTTCGTCCTTCCTTTCTGCCTTCCTTTCTGCCTTCCTTCCTGCCTTTCGTCCTGCCTTTCTTCCTTCCTTTCTGCCTTCCTTCCTGCCTTTCGTCCTTCCTTTCTGCCTTCCTTCCTGCCTTTCGTCCTTCCTTCCTGCCTTCCTTCTTGCCTTTCGTCCTTCCTTTCTGCCTTCCTTCTTGCCTTTCGTCCTTCCTTTCTGCCTTCCTTCTTGCCTTTCGTCCTTCCTTTCTGCCTTCCTTCCTTTCGTCCTTCCTTTCTGCCTTCCTTCTTGCCTTTCGTCCTTCCTTTCTGCCTTCCTTCCTGCCTTTCGTCCTTCCTTTCTGCCTTCCTTCCTGCCTTTCGTCCTTCCTTTCTGCCTTCCGTCTTGCCTTTCGTCCTTCCTTTCTGCCTTCCTTCCTGCCTTTCGTCCTTCCTTTCTGCCTTCCTTCTTGCCTTTCGTCCTTCCTTTCTGCCTTCCTTCCTGCCTTTCGTCCTTCCTTTCTGCCTTCCTTCCTACCTTTCGTCCTTCCTTTCTGCCTTCCTTCTTGCCTTTCGTCCTTCCTTTCTGCCTTCCTTCTTGCCTTTCGTCCTTCCTTACTACCTTCCTTCTTGCATTCCTTTCTTCCTGCCTTTCGTCCTTTTTTCTGCCTTTCGTCCTTTTTTCTGCCTTTCGTCCTTCCTTTCTGCCTTCCTTTCTGCCTTTCGTCCTTCCTTGCTGCCTTCCTTTCGTCCTTCCTTCCATTACCTCCTTTCTGCCTTCCTTACTTTCGGCGTTCCTTTTCTTTCCTGTTTTTCTGCCTTCCTTCTTGCCTTTCGTCCTTCCTCTCTGCCTCCTTCCTACATTCATTCCTTCCTTCCTTACTTCCTTTCGTCGTTCTTTATTCCTTCCTTCCTTCCTTTCTGCCTTCCTTCCTACATTCCGTTCGTACTGTTCCCTTCATTCCTGCTATCCTTCTCTCCTTCCTTCCTTCATACTCTCCTTCTCTCCTTCCTTCCTTCCTTCCTTCCTTCCTTCATGTTATCCTTCTCTCCTTCCCTCATGCCTTCCTTCCTTCCAATTCCCAGTATTTATCAGCAGTAGTTGCATTGCCATTCCGTGGATGTTTCTACGTACGAATGAACGCAATCATAGTTCGTCGTATCTCTTGAGACGAATTTCCACTTGGGGCACTGTTTTTAACTAAATTATTCTCCAATCCCCATTTACCATACCAGTGTCCTAATCTTATATTCTGAATGGACTCCTGATTTATCGTTTTACGACAACTCATTCTACTTACAGGCTCCATTTTAAATAAATAACACAGTATATTAGACAAAATTCCACACGCACCCAAAACACGGGACTGAGTGACCACCATTTCCACACTCCACCTTAATGGGCTGTTACACCAAGGGGTTGTTGTTATAAGTAGGGCTCGGATTTTTCGGTAAATAAATATGTTTTATGTATATACATATTTTAAGCAGTTTTCTATAAATATATAAATTCCTGATTTTCACTTATTTGCACATAAAATACATAATATTTAATTTTTTAAATCAGTATGCTAGATCTTTCAGTTTATTGCATTTTTGTTCTGTGTTACTTCAACGGGGAATAACCTGTGAGTTATCTAATCGTCATGCTGAGCGAATGTCAGCTTGCAACTGTGTTATTCTTAACTTGTCGCCCCGTGCCACTCACTGTGGAAGCCAGGGATTTCCTTGTCCATAGTCATATTGCACTACGTGCTAGACCCCCCTCCAAGCTACCTGGAACCAGTGTCACTCACACGCAGTTCATTTCTGGCACTGTGAAGTGTAAGGCAGTTCTACGATGCCTAAAGTAAAAAACAACTACAAGTTATCTTCTGGTGCCGAATTTAAAGATAATTTGACTTCTGATGGGGACGTTCTGTTCTGCCAACCATGTGGGAAAGCAATCAAGGAAGAACAGCGATCTCAAGTTACACAACACCTCAAGGGCAAGAAACACATTGCCGCAGTTTCGCGCCTTCAGAAGAAGTGTCTCGCGATAATCGTCGGTCATTTGTGATGGACAACCTGAAGATGTATCTCGTTGTGTATTGTAATGCTTCAGCAGTCAGTGAGTACTGCATATTGTTTATATTTACGTTAATAAACTAAATTATAATTAAATATTTTTACTTTTTTGTCACATATTTCAGGTATTTTTAAAACATAAATCATTAATATTTTCCTGATTTTTAGCACCTAAAAACCCGAGCCCTGGTTATAAGAAGTCTCCAATAATTCTTCACGTTTTGATCTCGAAGCTAACATAATAGCCTACATATCGTATTGATGGTGGATAGCCCTTATATCATTAAGAAAGGCATAATTTTATTACGCTGTTAGTTTTTATAGCTGGTCCATTGGTGTGGGGCCTGCCTCTCGTCTGGAGGCCCCAGATTCGAGTCTCAGCTCCATCAAAGAGTTAAGAAACTGACCTGCGCACTAAAACGGGGTGCATTCAGCCTCACGAGTACAATTGATCAGCTGTCTGATTGGCGTGCTGGGTACGTCTGCTAATCATACAAGAGTCCAGTGAAGGTTGCTCCACCGAGCCTCGTTCTCAGCCCAGGTGAAGACATTACAGTGGAAAGCACTTGGTTGTTGGCTCAGGTGAGGGCTTGTAACTGTGAGAAGAGCCAATGACTGATGTCTTCAGGCGACAAGATGACAAGATTAGATTAAACAGCAAGATGCGACTGCTGACAGAGGCTGTAGGAAACAGACAGAGTGGCATCTCAAAGTGGTCCGAACAGGTTGTTTGCTGGTGATACAGGGAATCAATGCACAGTAGAGACATTCAAGGTACAGAGCATGGAAGAATGAATAAGAGGAGATGCCCTGAGCTCGTTTGAGTGAAGCCAAGCGCTGTGTCCAAAGTGGGCGTAACCTTAACCCTTGTATTTGGTGTTTACCCTACATACTAAAAAAAGCCATTCCTCTGCAAATCCCAAATTATCAAACAGCTGTCGGTCAATAATTACGGTAGACCTACGTAATTAATCAATTCGAGACTAATCGTCAAGTTTCTACCCCCCACAAACAAAATACCGTACGGTACCGAAAAGTATAGGCTATACCGTATTATTGTGCAAATATGAGTCCTTTTTAAGTGTTCTGTTTATTAATTTTAAGGATCATATTCTTGAATATCAAAATGTGTACGAACAATGAGTGAAAGTGGCTGTGCTCGAATTTATTTATTTTATTTATCGTCTGGATTTTAGTACCGGGAGTGTCCGAGAAAATGTTCGGCTCGCCTGAGTCTGTAGCTGCTTCCAGCCGACACCCTTATTAGGGTGAGCTACAAGTTCCGTTCAATTTCAAGTAATTCCAACTTTCGCTACCAGATATCAATGATACCTAGTAGTGAACGTTGGAACTTTGATAGAGCGTTCCGACGAAATCTAACCTAACAATATTGCTTTACACAAGTTAAGTCTGTGAAAGGATCTTTTACAAGCCATAAATCTCTGACATGGGACCGCCGGCTTTACTTCCCCTCCGAAGGAAGGCATACTGAATGATTTTTAACGCTCTTAAAAATCCGATGACTTGGGCCTGGTTTGAACCCGTGACCTTGGGCACAGCAGTTCAGCATGCTACCAACTACGCCACTGAAGCCGCTGTGCTCGAAATTAGGCCTCAACATTAATGAGAACATAAAAATCAATTTGGTGTAAATACCGTAATTAGTTCGGCATCATTAGTTCCCAGGATGTTCCTTGTTTGGTATAACTCGCACCTTCAGACACCTGTATTCAATTTAATCAGTGTGTCAGCGTATTATTACGTTTTACTGCGTATTTCTTACAAAACTAGCCTTACAAAGGTGCTCTCATATTTCTAATTAAATTTGCTTTTAAAACGATAACGCAGCTTATTTGTGCCACGGCGATGTACAGAGTGTATTCTGCCTATCCAAGAAAGAATCTTGACTTGTCATTGCAGCTTTATGTCACTAAAATCCAAGACTAGTTGGAGTGGTTTACGGCTTTAAGCATAGGAACAGCCATTTTCTTGCTACCCAAATTGGGCGTGCCATTTGGCTTCAGCAACTTGCGGCTAGGCAGCACAACGAAGACATCTCCTTCCGTTCTTTCCTCCATGGTACAGGGCGCCAGGGAATGTTTTCAGCAGTGACTATGTTCTGCTGCCAGGGGTAGTATCAGCAGTTAAGTTGGCAGTACGGTGTCCTTGACAGGACAGCGGTACAGTGAAGGCCACACGTGTGGGTTCTGGGGTGTCGAAATCGTCAGTGTCTAGTATTGTAGTAAGCGAGCTTTCAGACAAGCGGTAATGTTTACTACATTGGTCGCACAATTCACAAATCTGGTAACGAATGTTTGCCATTTCCATGTTTCATGCTGCCAGGAATCAGAGAGCTGGTCGATAGTTTACAACATCGCATGCACCGACAACGTGTCTGGTTATGTTTAATGTCCGTGCGCACATGAATAACAACGAATGCTCGGGACTTAGTATACGTAGATAAGTAGACATCCAGTATACGTAGATAAGTAGACATCCGGGAGGCGAGGAGGTTTGAATCTCCCCGCCGGCAACCTTGAAGAAGGTCTTCTGTGGTTTCTGATCTTCCTTCCAGGCAAATGCCGGGGTTGGTACCTAACTATAGGCCACAGCCACTACCTTCATCGTCCTTACATTCACACTTTCCTCCTCAGGCAACACTCCACACGCGACGGTACTTGTAGCTCACCCCATGGGTGTCCGCATAGAAGCAGCTATAAACTCTGGCGAGCCGAACATGTCCTCGGACACTCCCGGCACTAAACGACATACGCTAAAAAAAACTGTCTACAGGGTCTTTCATATAAAGTAAGAACAGTGAGCGGCGGCTTTGTTATCCGCTGCTGCAGTGGCCTTGGCCTAGCTTGTGCCGTGCCACGGCCCCCTGCTGTAGTATTGAAAGCGCGCGCATAGTATATACTGTACTCGACCGTGCAATAAACGTGCAGGTGTTCAGTCGCCAGTCTGAACCTCAGATGTTAACATGAGACAGTTATCATTACAACATCGTATATTCGTGTGCGAGTCGGCTCAGCGGGTACGTGATGCATTTGTTCTGCAATTTCCTGATGAAGTGCCACCTTCACTAGCACAGATTCACGTAATTGTAAATAAGTTTGACACTACTGACTCAGTGCTCAATAAAAAGCATAAAATTAAAAATAAGAAACATTACAGTGGCAGAACTCACTTGCGTCGGCCAGAATGTGGTTACCAGATACAATGCCTGTATAACCCAGAAAGGACGACACTTCCAGCATCTTTTGTAAGGTAATATTTCATATAGGCTTGTACACACGCTTAAGGGAACCGGGAAGAGTGCAATGCTGAAAAACGCTTATCATGGTATTACATCCATTTAAAAATAAAGTGTTCAATGAATTTTTTTCAATTTTTTTCTCAGTCTTTATCAGGGCCTATTCTTTAATTCACAACAGTTTTATTGCTCTAAATGAAAAACACTCAAGTAAATAGGTCATAAATTTACCAAAACGTCCTAAAATTTTTCACATTTTAGGTACAATTTCTGAGAATTTTTTTCAAAATTTGGTCATGTGATTTTTACATGATATTTAACCAATGATACTCGACCTTGATGACTAAATTCATCTTCATAACTAAAATAGGTTCGAAGATATATTTTTTTTATTTTTAGGAATTTGGCAGTTTATTTTTAGTATGGTATTTTTTTACTGAAATCTATTTCAGTTAGGAAGATGAATTTAGTCATCAAGGTCGAGTATCATTGGTTAAATATCATGTAAAAATCTCATGACCAAATTTTGAAAAATGTTCTCAGAAATTGTACCTAAAATTTCAAAAAAATTATGACTTTTTGGTAAAATTATGACCTATTTACTTCAGTGTTTCTTCATTTAGAGCAATAAAACTGTTGTGAATTAAAGAATAGGCCCTGATAAAGACTGAGAAAAAAATCATTGAACACTTTATTTTTAAATGTATGTGATACCATGATAAGCGTTTTTCAGCATTGCACACTTCCCGGTTCCCAGCAGGGGGGCTGGGGCGCGCCACAAGCTCGGCCAAGGCCACCTCAGCAGCGAATAACAAAACTGCCGCTTTCCGTTCTTACTTTATATGATAGGCCCTGTACTCTAGGATGAACACTCCTCGTTCTGTCTCACTGTCTACTCTAGGCCGAACACTGTCTAGTCATGAGGCAGACTAGAAACACTGCATTAACAGCTCCATGGCGCAGACTGAATTAGCCGAGCCTTGCGGACGAGTGTAGTGGAGTCTCGCACCGCTAGATGGAGGTAGGGGTAGCGCTCGACTCATGTTCAATCAATCAACGTCACAATAAATCAATCACAGGAACACGCGAGCCATAACTCAACACATTGGCAGGGGTGTACAGACAAGTGTAGCTCATGACGAGTACGGCACAGACGATGATTTTATATTCAGGGGGAGAGAGGGTCATTAGGCAGATGGGTACACATGGCTTAATGATTTGCTAATGTACAGAACGCGCTGACAAGAAGCATGTCACTGACTCTGACGTGTGAGGTGCGTCCTTCTATAACAACAGTCGCCTGGAATGAGCACTCACTGAGCATGTGCCCCTATTTATTCCAGTGGCAGCCGGTATTAAGATTGCAGTGTTACACATCGACCAGAATTTTAAAATAAACAAGAAGTTCCGTGACGAAATAAAGAGCCTACTTTTCATGCCATTGATTATTCTACAGTATATGAACCTATCTAGAATAATGATGAAATTAAGTTGGTATTATCGAAATGTCCAATTAGTTCGAAATATTCCTGGTATAATGTAGCCTAAGTTGGCAACCGTGGTGACTGAATATATTCCTAGTTCCATCTCTTAAGGTACAGAATACAAAATTCGGTTGAAGTCCAATGGACGTTACATGCAGTTAGACATTGGATCTATTAGCACGCGTAAAAGCATGTTGGCAACAATGTCATGCGTGTGCTGGTTAGAAATAATCGGAAATATTATGATATCTTGTTGTGCCAATTTTGGATGAAATCCATTTGTTAGTATAGTTAGTATAGTTACATGTATTTTATAATTTGACCTATCAGCAAGCATAGAATCATGTTGGCAGCACTGACTTATATTAATTACTCCAAATTTATCTAGAGTGTCAGGTGCTATACGTGTGCAGAGTATAGAGCTGTTGGCTTGGATACTTTCTGATATATTGATATTAGGGTAAAAATAATATAGACAGCATTTATTAACAGTTGACGGCCCTGATTGCTCTTAAGAATATTTATAGTCATATCTGTTTTGATGCACAGAGCACATACGAAATTTGGTTGAAATCCAACTGATAGTATAGGAGTTACATGTATTTAAAAATTGGTCCTATCAGCAGGCTTAGAATCATGTTGGTAGAACTGAAGTATATAAGTTACTACAAATTAATCTAAAATGTCAGGTACTATACGTGTGCATAGTTTAAAGCTGTCGGCCTGCATACTTTCAGATATATTGGTATTTGGATGAAGAAAAAAGAGAGAGAGAGAGAGAGCAATTATTGACAGTTGGCAGCCCTGGTGACTCTTACGAATACACTCAGTCATATCTGTTTATGTACACACATTACATACAAAATGTGGCAGAAATCCAATTAATAGTGAATAAGTTATATGCATTTAAAATCGGACCTATCAGAAGGCTTTAAATTATTTTGGCAACACTGTCATGTATGGCCTCCTGGAAATTAAACTGAAATAGTATTATCTACTGTACCCATGTGAGTAATCTCGATGGAAAATATGCTTCTGTCTCTAGCTAGCGTCAGGACCCGGGCGTGTACCGTCTCCCCATTGAGCAGTTGCATATTTTGGATTTGAGGCTAAAAGGTATCAACTCTACAATGATAAGGCACAACTCTATTCTAAAACTTTAATTAAGTAATAAAATTCATGGCTCCAAACAAACAATCAATTCCCATAACCATAAAACAAAATCAAATAAAATTTACTTCCACAATCCACTGATATGAACATAATATTATCACAATAAAATCATATGATAACACAAACCTTTACCCTTATGTGAACTTCACAATAATACTTTAGTGTGCTGATGCACATACAACTTCAGAAACAAACTGTACTTTAAATTCTACTGTCATCCAATGTGACTTCATTAATTCTACAACATTATTTATTCCTTAAACCTTGTCTTAATTTGACAATAGTGTGTATCGTGTGTGTGTTTTGATCTTTCTCTTCCCACCAAATGCTTTACATGCATTAGCCTATTCTGGTGTTGCGCAGCAGTCTACGTACAACTCCATAATTATGTAAGCTACCCCTATACTTCCTCTATTTATATAGTTCCACTGCATGCCGTCTGTGATTTCATCTTAAAAACGTTAATTATTGCTGTGTCGGATGGTACAATTAAACTACCTTGCGCGCGTAGCCTGTGGCATCTAGTAACCAACTTCTGAAAAAGTTGTCAGTGACAGTACAAATACAACGTCTAACCATTCGTTAGATAGCTAAAATCATGAACCATCAGGGTGATCTATAATTATCAATGTGTTCTTAAACCACATGGCTTCATTACTAAATATAACAATATTTCATTTCATGTCATTAACAGGGTCTAAAATCTGCCCGTCTTAAACCTTCTTTCACGGTTTGCTTGCCTGTTCCAGACCCTCCTCTGAGCGGCCTGCACACAATAGAAGTGGAGTGGGGTTCCAACATTACCTCGACCCTCCCTTCCTGTCTCAAGGCTTTCTTCACCAAGCAGTATAAGATTTTACAAGACAAATACTGTGGTCCCAATGACCCACATATCCCAATGGACTTTAATTGAATATTATGCAAACAGGTACTGGGTGAGCTTTACATTTACTCCTACCCCGAGGATAATAATATCTGGCACCAAATAGGCCCATTTCAACATGAAGGTACGAGGTTCATAAAACATTGGTCTAGTAGGTAACTGGTGTCTTAAATAAATACGGTCAGCCATGCTGCCGTCTGAGGTTCGCTTCAACGAGCCGAATCACGCAACAATAAGTTCTCGGGGAATCAGATAGAGTGTAGAGGTGTCCATCGTTTGCCTCTCACCTATCACGGGATTCCAACCCGGAACATTCCATATCCATCATCAGAGTTAGGGTCCAAACACTAAATACACTCTGGTACAAAGCATATCTCCAATTATGCCCACGGCATACGAGATTTCATACGTCGAATAGACCACCTGGTTCCTGACCTAATGTTACGACCATCGTCCTATAATATTAAGGGAAATCTATCAATTACTCTATGAGCTTTTCACATAAGCTGCAAATTCAATTCACTAAAAGCTCTTCCAATTCCTGGCATAATTATATTCCCATTAATACAATATATATTCTGATATAAACTCTTTTCTTAATCCCGTAACGTAATCTTACTGTATAATCTTACTGCTTCGATCGATAAGTCTTGCAATTAGCGTAAATATTTCTTGCTTACAACATTTTTACCTGATGCGTTCATTCATACCTTTTATTATTATATTATTATTATTATTATTATTATTATCACTGACATAAATTACCAAAATCCGACACAACTAATCATCTTAAAAATCGAACAACCGTGTTCGTTTCATTTACATAACTGATTTGCCATTTTTATTTAATAGTGGTAACGATTAATCCACTCACTGATGCAAATTAACATCTAAAATCTATTAAAATCAACACAATAATGATTAAACCTGGAGAGTCTATCTCCTAATCTGATTCTTACTGGCATCTTTATAACTCTGAAATCACATAACATGCAGTGGCCTATACCTCTACTTAAACCTAATTTGTGGGGTACTTACATATCGGCTCATCATGGTGGTTCCAACCACTCATATCCTTCCGGGTCGCCTGCCATATGCAGATTTAGTGCGACATTTGCATCTTGAATACACACATTTTATGATACATTTCTTCCGTTAACCACACGACACTTTGCATTTCTATAAAGAAGCTATTGCTTCCAAAACACATGACACTTTATAACACTTATTAAACCATTAATTTAAAAGATATTTCACATATGATTTATACATAACACACGTCACTCTGTACACTTTTTATTGGTTGAAATTCCCTAGCAAAGATATCAACATTGCAGGTGTCGACGGCATCTCCCCTGCTCCTACCAACTCCTGATTGAAAGTCTGGTTCAACTGCCCTCGGAATTCACCAACAGTTTATCCATACTCCTACGGTAAGCTTCCTGATTTGCATAAATATGCTAACTTCCGTGCTGAGCGTTACTATTTGGTATTCTTAAGACATTACCAAATGCTTCGTAAAGTTTCTCCCAGCACATTCCAGCGTAATTAGACATGTATGATCAGTCAATATTTTATACATTGCGCTTAACACTGTACATAACTTTACATAAATTATTATTTACAATAGTTCTGCAACTTATCTCACACGTTGCTTCCTAAGTGAACACACCATTGTTCGTACTGCTGACAAAAACTGTGTAGCGACGACTGTCTGCGACTCTCTGTGACAAACTGTGTCCAACTGGGTAAACTGCGTAAGACTGGCGTTAAGACTGGGGTTGAGACTGGGGTGCAACTGGCTGCTCTGCCAAGGGTCGACTCCCTTATATTGGATTCACACAAAAAGTAGAGGTAAATTTTCCCGCGTTATCTCGACTCCTCTCCCAGCATGATTCTGGTCTCGAAACCATGCTCATCGGGTTCCTTTTTCTTCACTGATCCCAGAACAATCTGCGTGCTGAAGAATCGCTCGGCCAATTAATTAATATTAATTCCTTTCTCCATAGCGTGGGGACGCTGTTTCACTGGGAATCCCTGGCGACCTCTTCAAAACTCAGCCGCGAACAACCATAGTCTAGGTTCTTCCGCACTTCATTAAATATGCGTCAATTTCGCAGATTAAAGGCTCTAAAATTAGCCTCCTGGCTAAAGATTCACCTGTGTGCCACTCTCATGTCATTGCGTTACTCCAATCACGAGTAATCAATGATTTTCCTTGGGATCTCTCCCCACTCTTCTTCGTTATATTCTCAGTCGGGGAATAACTGGGTCATTATTCAAGCCCCCAACCTCTTCCAGACGACATAACGAGGTCAGCAAGATTGACGTGGCTCCAAGGAGCACCTCCCACAATTCTGAGCCTATTAGTAAAACGTCAAACTCTGCACTTTATGTGCTCCAAGCCCAGCATAGCCTCCTCCAAGTAGTCTAATAATGCTGTATTCCGCTCAATTTCCCTGCATTATTTTAATAAATAATGTCATTATCAACTGAAATCACACCAGTGATTATATATACACTTTTCTCTAGGGGTTTCTACAATGAAACTCCCTCAACAGACCTCGGGTTCGTTCCCTGGTGGAACCTTTATACTGAGATCACAGTCTCTGAGATCCACGTTCGATATCAGTCAGCATAACCCCTTCGGGTTCACTACATGTGTGCTAATTTTGGAATAGCTCCCATATATACCTTCCATGATATACAACATGGAGCTCAAATTTAGATTGCGTTTTTTCAGCAGTTGGTAGCACTGACATCATTTTCAAATATGGGCTTGAGATATTCCGATATACATCTTTACTCATACTAAATTTGGTTTCGATTGCTGCAGCCGTTTAGGAGTTGATAGGGGGGGGACACACACACACAGCCAGACAGACAGAAGAACAGACAGACAGACATACATTTTCCCGGATCGATCTCATAAGTCTACTTTTTCCTCATTTTTGCAAAATGTGAAAAGAGGGCTAAAAATTATAATAACACCGTAATAATTATCTTTCAGCTGCGAAAAAGATATGCGCCTCTTGCATGTACAGGAATTCATAGTTTCGTATTTAATAATTCTGAAATCTGATCCAACGATCTGATGATGACCGCTTGAAGGTTGAAAAACGTAATCCTAAAATTTCCCCTTTATAATAGTTACCAAATCTAATACATGCATTTTTCTTCAGGAGTGTTATTTACATAGGCTATTATTCATAACAGCAGTTTGATGTTTATCTCGTGTAAATTATTTTCAGGATTACGGAATAACTCATCTCATTTGGGTACAATCGTGTTGACCGACTGAAAAGCGTCAAACTGTCGTTTACTAAGGCAATAATTATTATTCATATACAGTACGAGGGTGGACCCAAAAGAAACCGGACTGAGAGCGCACTGCCATTCGTGGACGTAGTAGAGATTTCTCCCACTAGATAGGGTTAATTGTGAACTTCACAAAACATCTGCCCAGGTGGCGTCAGTTTTTATGTGGCCGTTTAAACGCAGTGTTGCTTTTCTTTTACTGTTCTCGTGTTCTGCCTGCGAGGTCGTTATTTCAGAGTTAAAAAAACAAAGAGTGTGTTTGAAATTGTGTTTCCTGCTTGAAATATGGGCAACAGAAGCTTACCAAATGCTTCGACAGGCTTTCAAGGAGGATGCTATGAGAAGCACACAAGTTTTTGAGTTGTTTGGGGCTTTAGACGTGGTGAGATGACTCGGTCTAACGTCGAACACCGTGGTGATAAGCAACCTCTTCAACACTTGAGCAATGCGGCGATAAACACGTCTACCATAATGCAGTCATTATGGCATGCGTGTTGAAGAGGTTGCCTATCACAACGGTGTGCTTTTAAATCTGCCGTAACGACTTCGCAGGTGGAACACGAGAACAGTAAAAGAAAAACAACACTACGATCAAACAATTACATACAAACTGACGCCATCTGGGCAGTTGTTTCGTGAAGGTCTCTTTTAACTCCATCTAGCAGGAGAACTCTCTGCTGCGTCCTTGAATGGCAGCAGCGCGCCCTCAGTCTGGTTTCCTTTGGGTTCACCCTCGTATTGTACCCCCGCCCAGTCATTGGGCAATTTCGTGTTGACTGACTGAACAATTACAACTGAAAAACTGTATGAAGTGAAGACATAGGTGGAAATCTGTGGAATAAACTTTATAGGTCGTGATATACATTTTTCTTAAACGCTACTTTTCTCGTAATTTTTAGCCTATTTTCATTTATGAAAAAATTATCTTATGAGATCACCTTTTGTCCGTATGTCTGTGTGTGCGTATGTGTCACCCCCCCCCCTAATAAAATCTAAACGGCTGGAGCGATTTCAATGAAACTCGGTAATTTCATAGCACTGTTTCGGACGACCCCAACCGTGACCTTCAATTAATGTTACGTCCCACCAATCCAACATGGCGGCTGTGCGAAATATTTCACCAGCATTCAATATCTTCGAAACTATTACTGAAATCACCCTGGAATTTTGTACGATGATAAAATAAACTACTAGAAGTTCACCTATTTGACATTTGAAAACCTGGTAACTACAAAACCAACATGGCGGCCGAGCGAAGTTGCGACTTTTAAATAGACTTTTCTCGCGATTTAACCAACCAAATGCAATCAAACTTGGTACAGTATATGTGTATGCACATTGTAATGTACAGACATCTAACTTCATTCAATTGTTTACATAACCTCAAGATGGCGGTTGTGCGAAGTATTTCATCGGCAATATATATCTCTGAAACTATTTCCGGTATCACCCTGAAATTTTGTACGAAGATAAAGGGCACTAATGGAAGTTCATCTATGAGACTTTCAAAAACCGGTTAACTACAAAACGAACATGGCGGCCAAGCGAAGTTGAAAGTTTTAAATAGACTTTTCTCCCGATTTAATGATCTAAAATCAATGAAACTTGATACAGCAAATGTTTATACACTACTGCACTGGTATCTAATTTAGTTCAATTGTTTACATAACCTCAGGATGGCGGTTGTGCGTATTTTAAAATTAAGTTTTTATTTCTTGTGTCGTAATCATGCGATCGAACTGAAAGTTTGAATAATGAACCTACGCAATAATTTTCCTTTAATGGTACATGACTCTATGGCCTATACATATAACAATCGAACATGGTGACCATCCAACATATTTAGACGGTTCTCAATATCTACGAATCTATTACAGCAATCAAATTGATTTTTTAATGTTAATAGGGGCTATGAACTTAAGTTCATCTATAGGACTTTCAATAAACTGGTGATCACAAATCCAACATGGCGGAGACGCGAAGTATATAATATTCACATGCACGTATCTCGCAATTTTACCATCCGAGTGCAGTGAAACTTGGTACAGTAAATCATTATACAAATGTTAATCAACTGGCATGTAATTTATTTCAATTGTTTCCATAACCACAAGATGGCATCTGTGCGAAATTTTAAAAACTCGTTTTTACTTCTTGTGTCCTAATCATGCGATTGAAGTTTGAATACTACACGTACACAATAATCTTCATGTACCAGTACATAATTCTAAGATCTACATAATTATATAAAATCCAACATGGCGATCATCCACAATATTTAGTCGGCTCTCAATATCTACGAATCTATTACAGCAATCAAACTGAAATGTTGTATGTTGATAGTGGCAATTAACATAAGTAGGATATATGAAAATATGCTTTTGTTCTTCACGGAACTACTTGTTCTCACTAATTTTCGTCTGAATTTACAATCAGACTTTTAGCGCAAACCAAGACGTCATTGTTTTCGTAAGCTATACTAGTCCAGTAAACATCGAGCTTGTTTAGAAGCGCAAACTCACGGCGCATTTCACAGTACATTGTCAGTATAAATAACGTATTTGTCTCCATCATACTCTTGCGACTTAACTGTTTATTTAAGGCGACAAAGATGTTTTAGTTGTCAGTTTGGACCAAGTCTTGCTAGTAAATCTTTCACAGTGCGGTCGACACATGGTAAAAATAGCCGGCGGGCAATTTAAGTGCATGGCTGGTATGTAGTGAACCGTGTTCTTTTACGCTTCATTTAATGGTGACTGGCTGGCATCTCAGAGCCGTGAGGAAGGTGATCTCCTTATTGCTAAGTTATGTCACTCTTGCGCTCGAGGGCTCACTGCCGGTGGGTCGTTGGTTAGTATGGAGTGAACCGCGGGTTTGTACAGCATCGCTTGGAACGTGAAATATGACCAAGTTTCACTTCTACTAATATTTTATTGCAAGATCTATACTAATATATGACTGGAATCCCCATTCCAGCCTCTTGATGCAAAATTCGCAAGAAGTAAGGATGATTCTAACCTCAGGCATCCTCTAAGTTGTCTTTCGTCGTTACCCATTTCTATGACAGGCAAATGCCGGGATAGTTCTAATTTAAGGCTATGGCCCCCTTCTTCCCAATCGTCGACTCATTTATAAATACACACACCTGCTTGGACACCATAATAACACAGGTTATCAAATAAATTGTACACATAACCAACGAACACGAGGTTGTAAATACCACGATGTTGAGGCTTCTGAAACAAATACTACTACTACTACTTCACACACTACAATAACACAGGTTGTCAGAGAAATGATAATAAACTGCCTTCGGCTTTTCCCAAATTAATTGGGGTCGCCGGAGCCAACCAGGCTCAGTTTTATTTTGGCCGGGGATTTAAGGCCGGATGCCCTTCCTGACGCCACGGGACTTTTCAGGTGAAAATTCCACCCCGCTGTTACCAGGATTCAAACCGTCTGGGTGAAAGACAAGCAGTTAAGCCACTGCGCCATCACGCTTCCCGTTGTCAGACAAATTATACTGATCCCTAAAAGCACCAACAACGAAAACAAATTTAATAGGAATTCAAGATGATGGCTGGGCTAATTTTTAATGCACATTGTTTTAAATCTCTTGACAATTTGACCCCCTATAACAGTGAAGCTTGATGCAATAAAGTATTCCTTATGAGCAACACATTCCCACATTGTCATAAATGGGGCAGATGGCCTAGCTGTTTCGACCCTTAAAGCAAGAATAACTATTGTCATAAATAAGAACGAATTTCTAATATAACGGCGACATTTAGCTTGAAGTTACTAAGAATAGAATCCCAACTTTAAACAGATGAAACATATGGTATATCATCATATGTTGGTAATATTCGCCTCCAACCAGGTAAAAATAAGTGTAATTTTTCATCTTAAGCCTCTAAAAATATAAAACCGCATTTATTAATGTCATTAATGTCACTCTATTTCCCGCGTGTCACTTCTTGATGATGTGGGCCTCAAATACTTGGCATGGAGTTCATCCCCGCCAGAACTCGGCTCAGCTCATAGAATTATTATCAACTTGCTCAACGTCTTTCAGTTCAGACCACAATAAGAAAATATATACATTGGTTACCTCTACCTGGTAGACATTCTCTGCTTAATTATATTTACTGATGACACCTGTCAATACTATTATGTTATGTTATTTAACGTAACATATCTTCAACCCACAATGGGGTCATCTTCAGCATGGGTTACCTAGTTCTATAAGGTGTGTTCAAAAAGTAACGAGCCGGAGGCTGTAATGCGCAAACCGGTGACGACATCGGCTAATCGTGGCGTGTGTAACGATGTGTGGTTCCTACAAAAGCGTAGAAGGTCACAGCCCGTCGCTAGAGGGCACGCATGCACGTCACGTGACGATACAAAGCGAGCAGCAGCATGCATCAATCATCCAACCAAGACCAAGACAGTAGGCCATTCGACATGCTTCCTGGTGTGGTTGAAGACTATGGGGCACCCATTGGGCAATCACTTTCCGCAAGTGCAGTCGATCCTTCATGATGGTGTGCACACTTTCGACGCTCAATCCGACCACGGCGGCTATAGCGTTCACTGTCACTTGGCGGTCCCGGGTAATGAGTGCATCAACCAGCTGGACGTTGTCATCGGTAATGCAGGGGGGTGCCCCAGACCGGGCATCATCGGCTAACAACACCCGTCCTTCCCTGATGCGCTTGTGCCACGCCTTGACAATTGCAAGGGACATACAGTGTTCGCCGTACACTTGTGACATTCGGCGATGATTGTCCGTTCCCCCTACTCCTTTCACTGTCAGAAACCGAACAACACCTCTTTGCTCTTCGTTTGATGCCTCCATGTCACTGTTTGCAATGCGACTGTCAGCGTTGGACGATTGATGCATGCTGCTGCTCGCTTTGTATCGTCGCGTGACGTGCACACGTGCCCTCCAGCGACGGACTGTGACCTTCAACGCTATCGTCGGAACCACACCTCCTTACACACGCCACGATTAGCCAATGTCATCACTGGTTTGTTCATTACAGCCTCCGGCTCGTTACTTTTTGAACGCACCTTATAAATTAACAGACCGTGCCCTTCAAACGTGGCTCTTCTAGGATGCGCTTCCTAGGGCTATGGAGATGAAATCATAGGGATATAACTACGGAAGGAAGGAAGATTGTAGTTTTACGTGACCGTGAATCTTGTGATTATGAGCCACGGGACCTCCTTTTTACGTGGAATCCGAACCACAGGACATGGCATTTCACTTCGAAAATCTCACATGCATTGACTGGGAATCGAACCCGGACCGCCTTGGTGAGAGGCATACAGCTAGACCGCTGAGCCACCATTTTAGCAAAATATGAATGAATTAACTAAAACTAACTACAGGGTCATTACCTATGTGCGCCCCAATAAACACGGCAAGCTAAGCCGGCTGTAGGTTGCTGTTGTTTAATTTGAGATGCATGAACATCGTGGTCATTTAGCCCCGTGTACTTGGGTAAGTGTTGAATTTTGTCTGATAACCTGTGTTATTGTGATGGCTGTATTAGTGTGTGTGTGTGTATGTATAATTCAGGAGAGCACGTTGTATTTCTACGAGCTACTACAACCAACATTCAATTATACTCTTTGAAAAGGACAACGAGTTATAACAATACCCATGCATTTAGGAGAAAGTAGGCTATATGTTCTTTACTGAACATCTTGTTTTATTTGTACACACATGTATTACATTTTTTATTTAGCCTACTTTCGATTTTTGCAAAAAATGAAGGTTGACTTATGAGATCAACACAGCGCGAAAAATTGTGTGTCTGTGTGTGTGTGTGTGTGTGTGTGTGTGAGTGTGTACTCTGAATGTCTGTCTCCCCCCCCCCCCCTATCAATTCGAACACGGTGAAACTAAATTGAACGATATTTGGTATAGAGGTAGCACTAGCAAAGGGCACCTCAGTGTCATGTTTTATATCACCGCCATCTTAACGGAAACGTAATGGCGAACACCCAAATGTTCAAGGCTTAAATCAAATTACGACTTACCTAATCCATTGATCTCTACCAAATTTTGCAGCAACATACCATTATCCGGGAAGCATCCTTTGGCCAAATTACAAGGTCATCAGCCCTATAGTTTGCAGATAGCGGCCATGTTTGTGTGCAAATCGATTCCCCCTATCAATTCAAACACGGTAACACCGAATTGAACGACATTTGGAACAGAGGTAGCACAAGTTAAGGGCACCTCAGTGTCATGTTTTGTATCGCCGCCATCTTGACGAAAACGTAATGGCGTCCACCCAAATGTTAAAAACTTAAATCAAATTACGAGCAACGTAATCATCCGATCTCTATCAAATTTTGCAACATTATATCTTTATGTACGAAGAGTGTTTAGACCAAACTACAAGGTCATCAACCCAATAATTTGCGAATGGCGGCCATGTATGTGTGAAAATCGATTCCCACTATCTATTCAAACACGGTGAAATCGAATTAAACGAAATTTGGTACAGAGGTAGCTCTAGCAAAGGGCACCTCAGTGTCATGTTTTATATCGCCGCCATCTTGACAGAAACGTAATAACGGCCTCCAATATGTTAAAAGCTTCAATCAAATTACGATCAACCTAATCAGCTGATCTCTACTAAATTTTGCAACAACATACCTTTATGTAGGAGGCATCTTTTGACCAAACGACAAGGTAATCGGCCCAATTGTTTGCAGATAGCGGCCTTGTATGTGTGCAAATCGATTCAGAATATCAATTCAAACACGATGAAACCGAATTGAATGAAATTTTGTACAGAGGTAGCACTAGCAAAGGGCACCTCATATTCATGTTTAATATCCGTATAACACGTTGTATTTCAACGACAAGCTACTACAACCAACATTCAATTATACTCCTTGAAAAGGACAAAGAGTTATAACAATACCCATGCATTTTGGAGAAAGTAGGCTGTATGTTATTTACTGAATATCTTGTTAAAGATATTTTGTTATGTAATTCATAAAATAAACCGTCAAGACAAAAACGGAACTCAAGGTTGTACGAATACAATCAAGACGAACTACTAGGGGAGCCTCTCCCAGTACCGGCCACCTAATAATTTCTCTTCATTGTTTAAAAATAGAATGGTCAGCAATAAATATGATCAAGTTAAAAGAGGCCTGAGACAGTATTGTTACAATTGCCTTGAGTAGAGATGAAGAAAATGAGTGTGCATGTCCATTACAACAATAGATAGAATGCTTACAAAACCTGACATTGCAAAACCTGTTTCCCAGTAGGCTACAGGCCAGCCAGACACTTTCACTTATTATTTTATTATTTTAAAATGTGGAAGTGATACTTTACAAATACACATTTAAACTTCAGTGAGACATTACAAAACTTGAATTAACAATAAAAATACATAAATCATATTTTACATGATAAATAAATAGGGCCTAATCCTACTTATCAAAGTTAGAAAAGTCCAATCAAGATATTAAGAAAACTTCAGTGGAATTCACAAACAAATTTTCTAAATGCAATGGCCACATTTGTAAAAGTCAATGTTCTCTTTATCTGCACATTGAAGATAAATTCATAGTAAAATTTCTGCCCTGCAGTTCTTTTATCTCTATTAAATTGATGTTTAATTTTCAGGTATTCAGCCAATGCAAAAGAAAATTGTAGGAACTCTTTCATTGGTATTAATCTACTGTCCAAGTGTTCCAGGTACTCCACAAGCTGAGGCTCAATTTTTTTTTTGAAAATGTCCTTTTAAATCTTCCCATCTGTGGAGTCACAGTCACTTCGCCAGCAGTTCTTATTACTCTTACTCTATTTCCCAATGTGTTTCTTGGAACAGAATACTACGTTGAAGCTTCCCTGACGCATTATTTTTCGTCCATAACCATCTGAATTGCCTCTTTCATGTTTTCCGGTAACCATTTCCCTTTAGATTTGCCTTCCATTATCGATAAAATAGGTCTGGAAAGCAAGAAAATCCGATATTGTAATTATATCATAAATTAATTTTATGGCCAGTACTGGGGAAATGACATGTGGCCGGTACTGGGCAATATACAAGGCAATATTTTTTTTTTAAATTTAATCACAAGTCTCCCAATAACGCTGTTACGATTATTATCTATGCTTTATCTAACTACAAATAAAATAAGTATGAATAAATGGAGATCAACTCAACAGAGATTGATACACAAAGACTGAAAGTTTAGCAAATACAGATTGAAAACACAATGACAACTTCTCATCACAACAGCTCTCAAGCAACTGAACTCAGGCGCGAGGGATTCTGAAGGGCATCCCTTTGTCACTGTATCTAAGTAGCAGACACAGTGAACATCTGCCAACTAGCGGCGTTTTGGAAAAACACGTGGCGGCCGGTACTGGGAAATGGCCGGTACTGGGAGAGGCTCCCCTACAATACTGTAATATTAATTTAAATTAAAGTAATTAATTCATTACCGAAACTTTCAACCTTAACACAGTGAACAGGATCTGATGATGGCGACTTGAGGGTTGAGACATGTAATCCTAAATTGTCCATTTAAGTGTGATAATATACTAATACATGTATTTTTTTCAGGAGTGTGTTTACATATTTATAACTTGTACCCCACCCAATTTATTGGCCACAATCGTGTTGACCGACTGAAAAGTAGCAAAAGACAATTTCTATAGGCAACACTGAAAGAAGAATGGCTTCAAATTTCCACACTCAATCAAAAAGATAAAATAATTGCTAAAGACAAAAATTTAAGGTTCCAAGACAAATCTACACTAAAATCCAAACCCATCATCTCGGAAGAAGAGAGGAAAAGAAGATCAGAAATAATGAAGAGATACTGTGCACTAAGGAAGGATCAACGCACAGAGAAATGATTGATTCAACGTACTCCAAGGAGGGTGAAACGAATGAAGAAGAAATTGAACCACATCTGTGTATTTTCATCAAGAATCCTTGATATTTTTCATTCGAACCTTAAACTTGACATAATTGAGATACATGACGTGGAACTTCAGTCTAATAGTTCCTTGGTCCCCCGTGAGATCTGGCGAGCGCTAAATGAGCTGTGTCGTCTTCACTGCCACTGGCCACTGACCCTGTCCCTGCCGCACCTGAGCGTCACCTGACGGACATAACCTGATTAACCAGGCGCACAGCTGTAATTATCTTTCAAATTTGCCCTGGGGCTTGGGGACTTTCAGTTCACTTTGCTCCGCTGCACGTTTAATTGTTGTGTGCGCAAGAACAAACCTCATTCTGCTTCTGCTATGCGTAGATTTAACGGTGCAAATTTTTACTCTCCCATGCTTTGTTCTAAACTACAGAAATTGGCATTTTGTCTCTTTTGTGGGGAAACGTATCTCGACTGTCCCTTGAAATATATGGTTCTAACCTAATGACATCAATAGACTCATGATGAAAATGCCAGTTTTGCAACATCTCATTTTTAGCCTACTTTTCACATTTTGCAAAAATAGAGGAAAAAGTGGACTTATGAGATCGATCCGGGCAAATGTCTGTCTGTCTGTCAGTCCTTCTGTCTGTCTGTCTGGCTGCGTGTGTGCCCCCCGCCCTATCAACTCCTAAACGGCTGCAACAATCGAAACCACATTTGGCACGAGTAAAGATCTATACCAGAATATCCCAACGCCATATTTGATAATGATGTCAGTGCTACCAACTGCGAAAAAACCAAAATTGAAATTTGACCTCCATGTTGGATATCTTAGAAGGTATGCATGGGAACTATTCCAAAATTCGCACACATATAGATAATAATATTTCAGTTTAATTTCCAGGTGGCCATACATGACAGTGTTGCCAAAATAATTCTAAGACTGATGATAGGTCCATTTTCAAATAGATATAACTTCTACACTATCAACTGGATTTCAACCAAATTACGTATGTAATATGTCTACATAATCAGATATCACTGATCATATTCGTAAGAGCCAGCAGGGCTGCCAACTGTTGATAAATGCACTCTCTATTTTTTCATCCCAATAGCAATATTTAAGAAAGTATGCAAGCCGAAAGCTTTAAACTATGCACACGTATATTACCTGACATTCTAGATTAATTTGGTATAACTAATATACGTCAGTACTGAACCCTTCAGAATAGCAGTGTTTTATGCAAGAATCTTAGATCAAGGGGTCGCGTTCAGTTCATAGTGTGGTGTTTACGTCCGCCAAACTACGTGCTTTTCTGAGGCAAGGGTTATAGGATGAAAACTATAACTAAGAAAGAAAGGAGACAAAACGAAAGATAATAACAAGATTTAATAACTAATTTGTGCATAAAAGAATAAAACAAACAAAAATAAACAAAATCCTCCCTGAATTTTCCCCTGACAGGAATATTTATCACTTTGAGGAGTCAGATGGATCTCCCCTTTTCTAATAAAATGTGGATCCAAGTTCCACTATCTTGCATATGAATTTATGTTCGCGTGATGACTATCTACGAGAAATGAGTACTTGGATGATCATTCGTTCACAACGGGTTAACAGCCACGGTGCTCACGAACAATCACCTCGTAAATCAACTTTTATGGCTATGGGCATAACATTAATAAAAATCCTTAAATCTAACTCTGACACACATATTACAACTCTACTATTTACAGGCATCTCTCTGAGACCCTTATTAGTGTGGTGACACACTTAATCAAATGAGCTGCCACAATGGCCAGATACTCAACAACAAGGAAAAACAGCGCCGCACGTGACTCACGGTCACTGACATGGAAAATCAACATAGAATAAACCAACAACAACAAACAACCTGAGTGGTTAAGATTACTTTATATTAACAAAACTGCATGTTAAAGATACGCTTCGAAGATTATCGTGTTTCGTAGGCAACTCCCATTTATTTAAACAATTTTACCATTGATCAGTTTCTCACATTTATATTTATTTTCAAGTAATTGGGAGCCAGACGTGCACTCCCCTAATGAGCTCTGCTTGCGAAACTCAGCCAGCCCATGTGACAACAACTCGCCCCTTCCACAATACCAGTCATGTCCCCCTTCCAGTGTATATAAATAGCCGACCGGCTGAACTGTTATCTCAAGGAATCAACAGCCGCTAACATCTCCTCCCACTCAACAATGGTCAGACAATAATCACATATCCATAATTGTCCTCGCAAGGATGCAATATGAATCTGGTACCAAGCTGACAGAAAATCAGTCTCTGCTGAAGTTCCCGCTTGTAATACCACAACAATATACTCACAATACACACATCTGGGACTGACATAACGCCTTTCACATGGGTCTGCTGAATTAGAGCTCGCAAACATTTAACACAATATTTAAAACCTACGATAGAGCTGAGTACTCTTCGTCACAAATTACATTGCTCCAAAGGCAATAATCACACTGAATCTGATCAATAATAATTTTCAATAACATTTTTAATTACCCTCCAATCTACTATATAATTAGATTAATTCAGTCCTACTTCTGAAACACGACATATCTCCGAGAGACGTTTTTAACCGCACTTCGTAACATAGGCGAACACGGCCGTTCACATAGATACGTTAGTTAACACAACACAAAGAAAAGAACCTTCCATTAACTACCATTGTGCGAGCTGCTTCCAAACAAAAGTGTGTCAGATCAAACTAAATATACTACATTAAATCACACAAGCAAAGTATTTACAAAAATATGTCCCATAAACCATAAGTTAATTTAATAAATAATAAAATATTATTTGTACTCATCTCGTGTTGTAGTCACCCGTCAAAGAACATCAGACGCCATTCCCCAACTGGATGCTTCTTTATCTCATAGCAGCCATCTGGACGGACTGTTGAGAATTCCACACTTCCTCTGCATTCATCGATGTCATCCTTGCGCTGATACAAAAATTAGGTTATTATACACTTTATGACTGACTACTAAATTTGCTTGTTCAGGTACTAAATTCCCTGTCACTGTTCGTTGGCGAATTATCGACGCTACTGTCCCTATAACTATAGTACTATGACTATCTATCACTGAATTTACCACTTTACAATGAATATCTTGTGTCCACGACACAAATACAAGTCTATCTCTTCAGACGAACAGAATGATAGTCTACGTCCGTAGACGAACAGAATAATAGTAATGTCTCCTAGACACACGGAATGAAAGTCATGTGTCCACGACACACGGAATGATAATAGTGTGTCCTCAACACACGGAATAAAAGTCATGTCTCCTAGACACACGGAATAAAAGTCATGTGTCCACGACACACGGAATGATAATAGTGTGTCCTCAACACACGGAATAAAAGTCATGTCTCCTAGACACACGGAATAAAAGTCAATGTCTTGGCTCTTCGACACACTTATAAATGAACTGGCCCTTGGGTCTAGATGGAGGGGGATTTTATGTAAAAATTTCTCGAAATAATTGTGATACAGGAATGAAATAGATATCACTGAACTCGTAATATTGCACAGGTCAAGAATATGCCCATTAATCCTAGAATCGATCGTAGAGATTTTGTCTAGGCGATTTCCCGCGTGAATACTAGCCACCTCGTACCCCAGCCGGAGTTGGCGCGCAAGTAGGCATTCTCTTCTCATTGGTTCTCCATTTTCTGTAATTTGGCGGTTTCTAGTAGATCGTGGCGTCTTGGGAGTGTCTATTTTCTTCATCAGCCATTCACGTTACTGCATCATATTTTTTCTAGGCGCTAATATCACAATGAACATACCAGAACCATGTCTCACCGCGCGTCGCTTCTAAAATTGAGGTAGCCACACCTGTCCCTGTGATACATAGCTAAGCTATTTCTTTTTATAGCTCAAGTACTTAGCCTTTTGTTAAACTGATGCAGGTATGTCCCTACTGTCTCCAACAAATGCTTGAGATTTCCTCATCACTGTCTGGCTACTTTCATGATGCTGGTTGAAATATTTATTAATTGAAGAAATAAAAAGTAGAATCATTTAACCAACATAGGGTAAAGGGTTCACAACTCTCCCACTCATAAAATTTCGAACTTAGGAATAAAGTCGACAATTTTACAATACTTCCGTAGGCCAATTTGTTTTATTTCCAGAATCACCCCTTTTTCTTACTTGGTCTAGGCGCTCCTGTCTTCAATGGCATTTACTCGTTTTCATATCCTGCTTGTCTCTCCCCCTTCCATTCTTGCGTGACGCTCGATGCCTGCGGCAACACCTTGCTCGCCTCGTCAATGTTTGTCAACAACAGCTCTATTTCCTCCTTCATCACGTACCGTACTCAACTGCTCCCCGTTGACTTTGTTGATAGTAGGACGTCCGTATATTCAAACAGCGTCATTATTTCGGCGCTACCATGGTTCACTTCGACGATATTTCTTTAGGTTGGCAGCGTTGTAAACTGACATTGTTCCTGTGCTCAATTCTTTCACTCTGTAAGCATTATTTCCAAGTTTTCTTACGATAGAATAGGGTCCTATGAATTTTTCGCAGAACTTACTAAAGATTTTCTTTTCTGGGTCCGATATAGCAGGTCGTTTTACCAAAACGAGCTGGTTGACTTCAAGATCACCGTGGAACCTCTTATTTCTTACTCGCCGTAATCTGCGGTCTGCTTGTTTCCTCATGTATTCTCTCGTTCTTTCAATTCTCAAGTCTGGTGCTATCATGGGATCTTGTGGACAGTTAATGATGCTTTTCCACGTTCTTACTGGATACTCGTTCTTGTGTAGGTCCATAGGGATTTGTCCTGTTGACTCGTGCCTAGTAGAATTCATGCATGTCTCTACGTCCTTAATTTTATCGACCCATTTGTGGTGTTCGTTCGGAATGAAGATTCTCAAATATGCAGTTACAGATTTAATTACTCTCTCGCTTGGATTAGCTTGGGCATGTCGGATACTGCTTAAAACATGTTTTATACCCATGTCTTCCATTCCTTTCTTGAATTCGGCGCTTGTGAAATAACTGCCGTGATCTGATAATATAAACTCTGGTTTTCCAAGGGTTGGAATAACTCTATTACGAATGCGACTGAGTACCTGCTTCGATGTTGTTTTCTGAATAGGGCATAGTACTACAAACTTAGAGAATACATCAATGCACACTAGCAAATGACGGCAACCTCTCCTTCCCTTCGGAATTGGACCAAGACAGTCCACCGCCAGTAGCTCACATGGTTTCTGAGGTAGCAATGGTCTAGGATATTGCCTCAGTAAATAATTATTTGGCTTTGTTCTCTGACACGGGTCACAAGTTGTAATAACGTCACATATAGTTGTTCTCATACGTGGCCATGTAAATGTCTCTCCTATTGTTGCTTCGCACTTGTCTAAGCCCACGTGACCGTAACTTTCTTGCGTATGCCATGTCAATCCTCGTTGTAACGATGCAGGTACTAATATGCGTAACTTGGTGTGGTCATTATCTACCCATTTGTGTAGCAAATTGTTGACATAAACATATCTTCCTTCTTTGGCTTTCGCTTCTCGAAATGCAGGTGTTCCTGTAGGTAGTTGCTTTTTGAAGTATTAATTAATAGCATCATCCATGGTTCCGCTTCCTGTTCTCGCTGTATCTCACGTAACTCCTCCAAGAATTCCCGGTCCTTCGGTGTTAACTCCAAGTGTTGTACCATCGCTGTTTCTTCATTATCAGGCTCTGGGTTCCTGCTGAGTGCATCCGGTATCACGTTCATCTTCCCTGGACAATGTTCAATTTCAATGCTGAACTGCTGAATGTATATAGACCAACGTGTCACACGTTCGCTTGCCATTGACGTCTTAAACAAGAATGTTAGTGCCTTGTGGTCAGTTCTGACAACAATCGGGTAACCATAGATTATTCGTTTCCATTGTTGGAGCGCATGAAGGATGGCCAACAATTCTAGCTCGGTTACAGTATAATTGCGCTCGTGCTTCCGCAATTTTCGGCTGACAAATGCCAAATATGTTTTGTGCTGCAGGTTAGCTGGATCCTCTTGGTAGAGCATAGCACCTATCCCAATTAGTGAAGCATCCGCTTGGATTATAAATTTGAGCTTGAAATCTGGATATCCTAATTTAATGCAGTTTTCTAATAGCTGTTTTGTTGCTTGGAATGCCTTCTCACATTCCGCGTTCCATGACCATTTGTTATTTTTCTTTAACATTTCTTGCATTGGAGCTACAGTCTCTGTATAACCTGGACAGTTTTCTTTAAAGAATCCCGTTACGCCTAAGAAAGCCCGAATGTGCTTGACTCTCGTTGGTGTAGGGAAATTCTTTATCGCTTCAATCTTGGATGGATTTGGCTTCACTCCCTCCTTGTCAATGACGTGACCCAAATATAAGATCTCGCTCTTGAAGAAAAGCGATTTCTTCAGGTTTACTTTGAAATTCGATGCGTTCAAGTTGCCCAATACTTTATCTAAATTTTCCATGTGAGTTTCAATGTTGTCGGATGCCAACAGAATGTCGTCAATGTATCGCACCGTCATCTCCTTTACTTCCTCGGTTAGGTTCCGGTCCAGTGCTCGGATTAAAGCACAGCCCGCTGTTTTGACCCCAAAAGGCATTCTGACGAAACAATATGTCTGGTTATCGAATAAGAAGCCAGTTAGAAGCTGTGACTTCTCATCCAACTCAAGATGGTGGAACGAGCTCGTCAGATCGACTGATGAATAAATGCTCTTGTTTTTAAAGCCTTTTAATACGTCTCTGATAATTGGCGCTCTGTCATACTCAGGAAAAATGAGTCTCATGTTGAGATTTCTGGCATCTAAACAAAGTCTAATAGATCCATTTGGTTTTGTGACTGCCAAAATCGCATTTAGATAAGGTGTAGGTGTCTTCCTTATCACTCCAGCTTCTAACATCTCATCTATAATGATTTTAACTAGACCACGATACTTTTCAGGAATTGGGTACAATCTGCTTTTGAAAGGTGACCAGTCCTCGACTTGCATAGAGTACTTGAAATTTAAAATTTTCCCAGGTACTGTATCAAATACTGTTTTGTGCTTCCTTAAAATCTCTTCCAACTGTTTTCTGTGTTCACCCCCAAGTTGAATGTCATTGAGCCGCTCCTGTAGTAACTCTTCAAATTGTGCATCACTGTCATCTCCTTCTGTTAATAAAGACCATATCTCCTGGGATTCTATCTCCTCATCTAGTTCCACAACAGCCCCTTCTACGATGTTATCTTCCGCCTTTCGTACCTCCTCTTCCGTCTCTTCTGATATTGCTTCCAATGCCCAAGAATTTACATCTCTTCCGGTAGTGATTTCATCCATATGCAATCCCACGTTTTTCAGCTGGTCATATTCTCTAAAACTGACTGTATTCTTGTGTAAATCTATCACTGCTTGATAGTCACAAATGAAATTTGCACCAAGAATTATATTGAAATTCATCTTTGCCATGATAATGAACGTTTGCCCAAAAGTATGTTCCAATATGTTCAGCTCTAAGTATGCCTGACGTTCACAAGTAACGGTGCGTTCAGGAATAACACCCCTCACTTTGAGCTGTGGTATCGGAATTACAGGAATATTCTGAGTCCGTCCCAACTCTCGAATCAAGGCCTCCGATACTAGACTGATCTGTGACCCTGTATCCAATAAACATCTTATATTAATTCCACCAATCCTTGCGTAAATAATGGGTAATTGCCTAATTTCATCGTTCCGTGGTTTCACCGTCTCCTCCAGGCAATCTTCTGGTAAAGCAATCCATTCTTGTATGTTCGCTACTATCCATCCATCTTCAACTTCCGACTGTTGTGTTTTGAGACTGTCTCCTTGATCCAAAATTAACATTTTTTTTAGCTCCATTTCGACTCCCATCATCCTTCTGTCGCTCATGTCCATGATATTCCTCTTGTCTCAGTAGACTTCCAGCTTCCTCAGTATGTGTATCTGGGTTCTTTCTGTTCCCAATGGCCTTTTCCCATCTTCCTAGCTCTCCACCTTGATTAGCGTGTAACTCCTCTAAGTAATTTTGTGATTGAGCGTGCCTATCATCCCAGTCATCTCGATAGTTACGTTGATCTCCTTGATTTTGATCTCTCCTTCCTTTCCATCGTCGATTGGCATTGTAATCACCGTATCTTCCATAAGGCCTGTCATTCCTTCGATTATCACGCCATTGTTGATATCCTCTCTGTTGGTATCTATTGTTGCCCTGGTATCTATTGTTGTAGTAATTTTCGTTACGCTGATGTGGTCTGTTTTCCCCTTCTTCCTGGTTTCGCCTAGGTGTGGAGGTGCTCGTATTAGTACCCTGCGTTTTAGTATTTCCTTGTTTTGCTTTTACGACCTCTGTAGTGTTGACTAATTCCAGCTGTCTTCCTCCTCTAAAATGACTATGAGATGTGGTCTCATCTATTTGCCGTAATATCTGCTCTGCATGTAGGGCCGTACTGACGTTTGCTGCGACTAGCACTTGCTGTACATTAACTGGCATTTGCCTTGCTATTGTCATCACCAAATCTGATTCGTTTAATGGGTAATCCAGATCGCGAAATTTTAGCATTTGCATGTTAAAGAAATCTGAGTATTTTGTCTGCTGGGTAGTTTGGTATTTTCTAGAGTAAAGCTCCATTCTTAAACTCTGTTGTATGGCGGGAGACCAGTATTTGCGCAGAAACGCTAAGTTAAAGTCTGACATGGTTCCAAATGTGTATTTGAAACTTAAAAACCAGGTGAGAACATTCCCTGATAAAAATCTCTCCATCATTCTCAATCTACGTGCTTCAGGTACCCCAGTGTCATTGAAATGGTCTTCAATCTCTTTGATAAAGGCCTTAGGCGTTACCCCTGAATTTTCGGTGTATTTCTGCGGTTTGTAGTCATTTGAGCGAATTACTTGAATAAGTTGTGTGGGCTGATGACCGTCCTGTGGTGTTGAGCTTCTATCTACGTTCTTACGAAATCCTTCCGTGTTTGTTGTTAATGGGCTCTCTGCTTGATTCTGACTTCCTGCTATGCTGGGTTGGGGACTATGTGAGTCATCCTGCTTGTCTTTCAATGCTCCCGTTTTAAATATAGACGATTGTTCTAATGAGCGAAGTTCGGCTTTAATGATCCTGTCTGTCTGCTCTTTAAGTCTATTTTTTACCTCTTGCTCCAAAGCTTGAATACGCGTGTGGTTTTCGCCTACTGTTTTAATAATGGTGGATCTTTCGTCTCTAGAATCAATATTCATTTTCTTCCAATCTTTCCTGATCTGTTCTTTAATCGTGCTTATTTTTTCTTCAATTTGGCTCTTATTTTCATCCTGATTATTTTCTATCTGGCTCAGCCTTTCGTCTAATGTACTCTTAAATTGTTCTTGTTCAGTTTCTAGGCTTTTCCACTGTTCCGCTGATTTTATCTCTAGACGGTCCATATCTTTAATTATGCCTGATATGTTCTCATCTACTGCTGATATTTGTTGTTGAATGACCCTGCCACTTTTCTCCATCTCCTTAAATCGACCTTCCAACTTATCCTGGGCTATTTTGACCTCGCTTGTATTCATTGTGCATGCTATTTCAATCTGCTCTAATTTAGCTAACACCGTTTCATCGAGAATGCTAAGTTTTTTTATCAAAAATTCTCTACATTTTTTCAATCTGCTCTAATTGTTTCTCATTATTTTTGCTTACATCAAGGGCCAGTAATATCATCTGTTGGTTTGTGTGCTCTTTCATCTCTGCGGTTAACGAAGCTAATTGGTTCGTGTTTTTATTATTTTGCGCCTCTAACTGTGAATTTATAGTGTCATTAATTTCACTCTTTAATAACCTAGCTTGTTCCGCCTGATATTCATTTTGCTCAATTCTACTGTTGTTTAACTGTGTCCGCAATGATTCACTTTGTTCTAACAGTTTAGCATTTAGCGATTCACTTTGTTCTGACATTTTCGTATTTAGCGATTCACTTTGCTCTAACAGTTTAGTATTTATTTGTTCAGATAATTTTGTATTCAACGCTTCACTTTGCTCCAACATACTAGTGTTTATAGATTGACTCTGTTCTGATAATTTAGTGTTTATTTGTTCGGATAACTTCGTGTTCAGCGATTCACTTTGTTCTAACATTTTCGTATTTAGCGATTCACTTTGCTCTAACATACTAGTGTTTATAGATTGACTCTGTTCTGCTAGTTTAGTATCCAACAATTCCTGAGTTCTCCTCGCTGCACTCTCAATGATCTCCTGGATCTGCGCCACCGTTGCCATGTTTTATAATATATATGAGACATATGGGAAATGGCCTACGCCAATGCCCTTTGACACGCACATAAATCCAATGCACATTTAATTTCTTTATTCTACTCAGTTCATTTATTTTTACCTTTAATCCCATTAGTTGATTGCATCTCTGAGTAGTTCTAGTTTTACTCAATTTAATTTTAACCCCAAGCACATATTTAGTCATTAAACAGTTATCCTGATCTGATGTTAACACTGACTAATTAACAAAGTATTAATTGTCATTTTAGGCTACAGCCTCCTAATATTTCCATGAGTTTGACTTTCTACACAAATCTAGTTTTAACTTTATCATTGGGCGCCCGGTATCACATCTTAATTTTACTTTAATTTAAAAGACAACAATGTGAACCGTATTTTACTTTGCAAACTCCTGATTTTAATTATCTTTCACACATTTGGCGGTATCCACTTCGCCTCAACTACTTTTAATAAAATATCACTTCCCGGTGATTAAATACTGTCATATCTGCCTGCACTTGCGGCATGCCAGTTTTACTCAAATACGCCACTATTGACATGTGTAATCTCCCCGTTACACCACAGTGAATAGCCCCACCGTTGGCCGCCAGTTTTCACCTATGAACCCTTCAGAATAGCAGTGTTTTATGCAAGAATCTTAGATCAAGGGGTCGCGTTCAGTTCATAGTGTGGTGTTTACGTCCGCCAAACTACGTGCTTTTCTGAGGCAAGGGTTATAGGATGAAAACTATAACTAAGAAAGAAAGGAGACAAAACGAAAGATAATAACAAGATTTAATAACTAATTTGTGCATAAAAGAATAAAACAAACAAAAATAAACAAAATCCTCCCTGAATTTTCCCCTGACAGGAATATTTATCACTTTGAGGAGTCAGATGGATCTCCCCTTTTCTAATAAAATGTGGATCCAAGTTCCACTATCTTGCATATGAATTTATGTTCGCGTGATGACTATCTACGAGAAATGAGTACTTGGATGATCATTCGTTCACAACGGGTTAACAGCCACGGTGCTCACGAACAATCACCTCGTAAATCAACTTTTATGGCTATGGGCATAACATTAATAAAAATCCTTAAATCTAACTCTGACACACATATTACAACTCTACTATTTACAGGCATCTCTCTGAGACCCTTATTAGTGTGGTGACACACTTAATCAAATGAGCTGCCACAATGGCCAGATACTCAACAACAAGGAAAAACAGCGTCGCACGTGACTCACGGTCACTGACATGGAAAATCAACATAGAATAAACCAACAACAACAAACAACCTGAGTGGTTAAGATTACTTTATATTAACAAAACTGCATGTTAAAGATACGCTTCGAAGATTATCGTGTTTCGTAGGCAACTCCCATTTATTTAAACAATTTTACCATTGATCAGTTTCTCACATTTATATTTATTTTCAAGTAATTGGGAGCCAGACGTGCACTCCCCTAATGAGCTCTGCTTGCGAAACTCAGCCAGCCCTTGTGACAACAACTCGCCCCTTCCACAATACCAGTCATGTCCCCCTTCCAGTGTATATAAATAGCCGACCGGCTGAACTGTTATCTCAAGGAATCAACAGCCGCTAACATCTCCTCCCACTCAACAATGGTCAGACAATAATCACATATCCATAATTGTCCTCGCAAGGATGCAATATGAATCTGGTACCAAGCTGACAGAAAATCAGTCTCTGCTGAAGTTCCCGCTTGTAATACCACAACAATATACTCACAATACACACATCTGGGACTGACATAACGCCTTTCACATGGGTCTGCTGAATTAGAGCTCGCAAACATTTAACACAATATTTAAAACCTACGATAGAGCTGAGTACTCTTCGTCACAAATTACATTGCTCCAAAGGCAATAATCACACTGAATCTGATCAATAATAATTTTCAATAACATTTTTAATTACCCTCCAATCTACTATATAATTAGATTAATTCAGTCCTACTTCTGAAACACGACATATCTCCGAGAGACGTTTTTAACCGCACTTCGTAACATAGGCGAACACGGCCGTTCACATAGATACGTTAGTTAACACAACACAAAGAAAAGAACCTTCCATTAACTACCATTGTGCGAGCTGCTTCCAAACAAAAGTGTGTCAGATCAAACTAAATATACTACATTAAATCACACAAGCAAAGTATTTACAAAAATATGTCCCATAAACCATAAGTTAATTTAATAAATAATAAAATATTATTTGTACTCATCTCGTGTTGTAGTCACCCGTCAAAGAACATCAGACGCCATTCCCCAACTGGATGCTTCTTTATCTCATAGCAGCCATCTGGACGGACTGTTGAGAATTCCACACTTCCTCTGCATTCATCGATGTCATCCTTGCGCTGATACAAAAATTAGGTTATTATACACTTTATGACTGACTACTAAATTCGCTTGTTCAGGTACTAAATTCCCTGTCACTGTTCGTTGGCGAATTATCGACGCTACTGTCCCTATAACTATAGTACTATGACTATCTATCACTGAATTTACCACTTTACAATGAATATCTTGTGTCCTCGACACAAATACAAGTCTATCTCTTCAGACGAACAGAATGATAGTCTACGTCCGTAGACGAACAGAATAATAGTAATGTCTCCTAGACACACGGAATGAAAGTCATGTGTCCACGACACACGGAATGATAATAGTGTGTCCTCAACACACGGAATAAAAGTCATGTCTCCTAGACACACGGAATAAAAGTCATGTGTCCACGACACACGGAATGATAATAGTGTGTCCTCAACACACGGAATAAAAGTCATGTCTCCTAGACACACGGAATAAAAGTCAATGTCTTGGCTCTTCGACACACTTATAAATGAACTGGCCCTTGGGTCTAGATGGAGGGGGATTTTATGTAAAAATTTCTCGAAATAATTGTGATACAGGAATGAAATAGATATCACTGAACTCGTAATATTGCACAGGTCAAGAATATGCCCATTAATCCTAGAATCGATCGTAGAGATTTTGTCTATGCGATTTCCCGCGTGAATACTAGCCACCGCGTACCCCAGCCGGAGTTGGCGCGCAAGTAGGCATTCTCTTCTCATTGGTTCTCCATTTTCTGTAATTTGGCGGTTTCTAGTAGATCTTGGCGTCTTGGGAGTGTCTATTTTCTTCATCAGCCATTCACGTTACTGCATCATATTTCTTCTAGGCGCGAATATCACAATGAACATACCAGAACCATGTCTCACCGCGCGTCGCTTCTAAAATTGAGGTAGCCACACCTGTCCCTGTGATACATAGCTAAGCTATTTCTTTTCATAGCTCAAGTACTTAGCCTTTTGTTAAACTGATGGAGGTATGTCCCTACTGTCTCCAACAAATGCTTGAGATTTCCTCATCACTGTCTGGCTACTTTCATGATGCTGGTTGAAATATTTATTAATTGAAGAAATAAAAAGTAGAATCATTTAACCAACATAGGGTAAAGGGTTCAGTACTACCAACATGATTCGATTCATGTTGATAGGACCAACTTTTAAATACATGTAACTTCCATACTATCAATTGGATTTCAACCAAATTTCGTGTGTACAATGTGTACCATAACCGATATGACTATGCGTATTCTTAAGAGCAACCAGGGCTACCAACTGTTAATAAATGCTGCCTCTTATTTATTTTTCGTGATATCATTATATCAGAAAGTATGCAAGCCAACAGCTCTAAACTGTGCACACGTTTAGTACCTGACATTCTAGATTAATTTTGAGTAACTTACATAAGTCAGTGCTGCCAACTTGATTCTAAACCTGATGATAGATCCAATTTTAAAATTCATGTCACTTCTATACTAACAAATGGATTTCATCCAAAGTTGGCACAACAATAGATTACAGATTATCTCTGACCAACACATGCACGACATTGTTGCCAACATGTTTTTACGCGCGCTCATTGATCCAATGTCTCACTGCATGTAACGTCCATAATAGCCATTGGTCTTCCACAAAATTTTGTATTCTGTACCTTAAGAGATTGAACTAATAATATATATGCAGTTACCAGGGCTGCCAACTGTAGTGTTCTATTAGGCTACATTACGGCAGGTATATTTCGAATTAATTAGAAATGTCGATATTACCAACTTAATTTCGTCATTATTCTAGATAAGTCCATATAGATTAATCAATGGCATGAATCTTAAATTTTAAGAGAAGTAGGCTCTTTAGTTCGTCACGGAACTACTTGTTAGCCTACGTTTTACATTTCGTAATCTAAGTTCCATTTTATAAGTTTTTTCTGTCTCACTTAATTTTCATTATGGTTTCCATTTCATTTTCATTTTTGCTATCACCCAGACCATTATGGGCCGATAACCTAGATGTTAGGTCCCTCAAGACAACAACTATCATCATCACATTTTGCAAAATGAGGAAAAAGTAGACTTATGAGATCGATCCGGGCAAATGTGTGTCTGTCTGTCCTTCTGCCTGTGTGTCGTCCCCCCCCCCCCCCCCTATCAATTCCAAAACGGCTGCAGCTATCGTAACTAAATTTGGTATGAGTAAAGATCTATACTTGAATATATTTGAAAATGGCATCAGTGCCACCAACTGCTGAAAAATCGCAATTGAAATTTGAGCTCCATGTTGGATATCTCGGAAGGCATGCATGAGAGCTATTCCAAAATTGGCACACGTATCGATAAAAATAATTTAGTTCAATTTCCAGGATACCACACATACAGTGTTGCCAACATGATCATAAGGCTGCTAATAGGTCATATCGTTATATGGATGTAACTTCCATGCTATCAGTTCGATTGCAACCAAATTTCGTATGTAGTAGGCCTATGTGCACCATAATAAATATGACTATGCGTATTATTCAGAGCAACCTGGGCTGCCAACTGTTGATAAATTTTCTCTTTATTTTTTATCCTAATACCAATATATCAGAAAATACACACATCAAAAAAAGTTTTGCATCACCTCGGTTCCAAGAGTTCCGGAACCGTTAAATACAAAGGGAATAGAGATCAACACAAACAACATTTCAGCTCGTTTTATTGCTCATGAGACCCACACATTGCATGTTGTACCATCATACAGCTAGACTTTCAGCATTTGTGGTCCAGATTGCAGTACACACCACTACCTCTAATACCCAGTAGCACGTCCTCTTGCATTGATGCATGCCTGTATTCGCCGTGGCATACTATCCACAAGTTCATCAAGACACTGTTGGTCCAAATTGTCCCACTCCTCAACGACAATTCGGCGTAAATCTCTCAGAGTGGTTGGTGGGTCAAGACGTCCATAAACAGCCCTTTTCAACATATCCCAGGCATGTTCGATAGGGTTCATGTCTGGCGAACATGCTGGCCACTGTAGTCGAGCGATGTCGTTATCTTGAAGGAACGCATTCACAAGATGTGCACGATGAGGTCGAGAATTGTCGTCCATGAAGACAAATGCCTCTCCAATATTCTGCCGATATGGTTGCACTATGGGTCGGAGGATGTCATTCAGGTATCGTAAAGCCGTTTCGGAGCCTTCCATGACCACCAGTGGCGTACGTCGGCCCCACATAATGCCACCCCAAAACATCAGGGAACCACCACCTTGCTGCACTCGCTGGACAGTGTGTCTAAGACGTTCAGCCTGACCAGGGTGCCTCCAAACACGTCTCCGACGATTGTCTGGTTGAAGGCATATGCGACACTCATCGGTGAAGAGAACGTGATGCCAATTCCGTGGGGTCCATTCAGCATGTTGTTGGGCCCATCTGTACCGCGCTGCATGGTGTCGGGGTTGCAAAGCTGGACCTCGCCATGGACGTCGGGAGTGAAGTTGCGCATCATGCAGCCTATTGCGCACAGTTTGTGTTGAAACACGACGTCCTGTGGCTGAACGAAACGCATTATTCAACATGGTGGCATTGCTGTCAGGGTTCCTCCGAGCGGCAATCCGTAAGTAGCGGTCATCCACTACAGTAGTGGCTTGCCACGGTGGGTGAGTGGTTATAGTGTCGGACTACCAACCCCAAAATTGCAGGTTCGCCCCTGGTCATGGTAAGTGATTTTTGAAGGCGACAAAAATCACGATACTCATGTCATACGTTGTTGGCATGTTAAAGAACCCATTTGAATTCAGTAGGCCGTGTTCAATGGCAAAATTAATCTCGGGATTTTCCGCCAACACAAAGTTCCTCCATTCTCTACTTGAAAGCGCTGTAGTGTCAAGGAGTTTAGATATCTAACCTCCTTGACTTTCATAGCGTTCAAAGGAACGACGAAATTCGACATGCAAGCTACCCTCTGGGTGTCAATCAACAAAGCTTGCACCAGGCACCCGAGGCCATACGATATTATTATTACTACAGTAGTAGCCCTTGGGCGGCCTGAGCGAGGCCTGTCATCGACAGTTCCTGTATCTCTGTACCTCCTCCATGTCCGAACAACATCGCTTTGGTTCACTCTGAGACGCCTGGAAACTTCCCTTGTTGAGAGCCCTTCTTGACACAAAGTAACAATGCGGACGCGATCGAACTGCGGTATTGACCTTCTAGGCATGGTAGAACTACAGACAACATGAGCAGCGTACCTTCGTCCTGGTGGAATGACTGGAACTGATCGGCTGTCGTACCCCCTCCGTCTAATAGGCCCTGCTCATGCATGGTTGTTTACATCTTTGAGCAGTTTTAGTGACATCTATGAACAGTCAAAGGGACTGTATCTTGGATACAATATACACAGTCAACGTCTATATGCCGGAGATCTGGGAACCGAGGTGATGCAAAACTTTTTTTGATGTGTGTATGAAAGCCAACAGCTCTAATTTTTGCATACGCATAGAATCTAACATTCTAAATTAATTTGCACTAACTAATATACGTCAGTGATGCCAACATGATTTAAGCCTACTGATAGGTCCAATTTTTAAATACATGTAACTTCTATACTAACAAATGGTTTTCATCCAAAATCGACACAATAATAGATCATAATGTTTCAGAGTAATTCTAAGCAAAACATACATGACATTGTTGCCAACATGATTTTACGCTCGCTGATAGATCCAATGTCTTAAACTGCATGTAAAATCCGTATTATCGATTGAACGTCAACCAAATTTTGTATGTGCATTCTGTACCTTAAGAGAAGGATCTAAGAATATGTTTAGTCACAAGGGCTGCCAGCTGTAGCGCTCTATTAGGTTACACTATTTCATGTATACTTCAAACTAATCAGAAATGTCAGTATTACCAACTTAATTCCGTCATTTTGCTATCCGAAATCATTGGCATGGATCTTAAATTTTAAGAAAAGTAGGCTCTTTATTTCGTCACGGAACTACTTGTTTATTTTTCATGATTTAATGCCGTAAAAATGTTTGCAAGACGCTGAAATTATTTCAAATGCTATAATTAACTTACATTTCCTTTTAAGATACTGATGGTATTTTTTTTTTATTAATGTCCACTCTTAGAAGAGACGTGTTGATGGTGAATGTCACACGGTTTGTTTGGATTACATTATTCAAGTTCTCGTGTGTGTTTAGAGCAGAGAGATTTCAAGTTTTTGTTACTGATGGTCTGTTCTTGAACCATTTAAGGTTCATGAACCATGGGTCAAAATCACCTTTTTTTTACAGGGTGCATTCAAAAGACACTAATAAAAGATAAAACGGACCCAGCACTGGCATCTTTTAGAATTCACAATTCTGAAAATTTGCAGATGCAATATCTTATGAGAAAAGTTGTAAGTCCATACTGGAGAAAACATTACTAAGAAAGGTAATAATAATAATAATAATAATAATAATAATAATAATAATAATAATAATAATAATTAATTAATTAATTCAATTTCGCTAATCGGCCAACTAGGGACCACGATAAGCCTCATTTTACATTCTGGCATTTGCTCATTTTTTTCTTGATCCACATTGCCTTCATGAGCTCACTGTGTTTAGCACGACGTTCCTCTGTCCATTTCGCACCAGTTGTCCGTTTTTCGTCCCGGAAAGTCCCAAACGTCTTGATGGCTGCTCTATAAAGATTTCGGTCTTGTGCATCTTCTGCTCGTATCCCCATTTCTTTCAGATCTTTCTGGACGTTAACATACCATGGCATTGTCGTTTTTGGTTTTGAGTCGAATATACTGAAGATACGTTTCGTCCATCGGGAATCGATCATCCGTCGCATATGACCGTAGAAGCAAACTCTGCGTTTTCGCATTGTGTCTGTGATCTTCTCTATCCTCGAGTAAACTTCTTGCCTGGATTTTCTGATGTAGATGCCATTTTTGTAGTCTGGGCCAAGTATGATGTGTAGGATCTTTCTTTCTTTCTTTCTTTCTTTTCTCTCTAACTTCGCGAGCAAACATTTCTCGGATAGGATAAGGCATTCAGATGCATATAGTGGTATAATAACAATAATAATAATAATAATAATAATAATGTATGGCCTCGGATGCTGGGTGCAAACTTTGTTATTTGACACCCAGAGGATAGCTTGCATGTCGAATGTCGTTGTTCCTTGAAGCACTATGAAAGTCAATGAGGTTAGATATCTAAGCTCCTTGAACACTATAGCGCTTTCTAGTAGAGAAATGAGGAACTTTGTGTTGGCAGAAACTCCCGAGATTAATTTTGCCATTATGAACACGGCCTACTGAATTCAAATGGGTTCTTTGACATGCCAACATCTGTGACATGCGTGTCGTATTTTTTCCACCTTTCAAAAATTACTTACCACGGCCATGAGCGTACCTGCAAGCTTGGGGTTAGTAGACCGACACGTTAACCACTCACCCACCGTGACAACCTACTAAGTAAGGTAAAAACAAAACTCAGTAAAAAATCATTTTGGTTGGTTGGTTCTTGAGATTAGGGGCTGCGACAACGCTGTCATGTAGCCCCGTGTACTTTGGGTGTGTGTATAATCTGTCTGATAACCGGTGTTAATTGTGATGACTGTATTAGTGTGTGTTTTCTTTTTCTTTTTATTTAAGTACTGCAACTTAGAATTTTTCAAATAGTTCCTACTTTTGCCGCCAAGCGCCACCGTCAACGACTACTAGGCCAAGTTCAGAACTTAGCTACTAGACGCCACCGCAGTCGGCTCTTGGCAACGAACGTAGAAACCTAAGAGCGTTGTTTACATTCTTAATATATCCAATTTATCTTCACACAGGTGCAAGGTTCATTAACATGCCATAAATCTATGACATGGGACCGCCGGATTTACTTCCCCTCCGAAGGAAGGCATACGGATTTTTAACGCTCTTAAAAATCCGACGACTTCGGCCGGGTTAGAACCCGCTATCTTGGGCATAGAAGCTCAGCATGCTACCTACTACGCCACCAAAGCCGCCAAAAACAAAAATATCATTTTCAATAACAAAATTGTTTAAAAATCAAATTTTTTAATTAAGTAGCCTATTCAGTAATAATTTTCACACCTCTGTATACGAGGAATCAGATAGAACTCGTTTTTCCAAAACTCTTCATATCTGGTCATTTTCCAGGTCATCAGTCAATGGTTGAGTTTAGAAATATATTTAGGCGATTTCGAAGTTATTGCAATATAACCTAATGTTTACGATGTCATCAAAGTGTCAGGACGTCGATCTTAATTGCAACAAGTAGTTCCGTGAAGAACTAAAGCCTATTTTCATATATCCTACTTATGTTAATTGCCACTAACAACATACGACATTTCAGTTTGATTGCTGTAATAGATTCGTAGATATTGAGAATCGACTAAATATTTTGGGTGGACGCCATGTTGGATTTTTAGCCTATTTTCAATTTTGATAAATTCAACTTTTTGTCCGTGTGCGTGTGCGTGTGTGATGGTGTGTGTCCCCCTAATAACTTTTAAATGGTTGGAGCGATTTCAATGAAACTCGGTAAGTAGATAGCACTTTTCCGGACGACCCCGACCGTGCCCTTCAAATATTGTTTCGTCTCAACAATCCAACATGGCGGCTGTGCGAAATATTTCACCAGATTTCAATATCTCCGAAACTATTACCGATATCACCCTGGATTTTTTTACGGTGATAAAGGGAACTACTAGAAGTTCATCTACGTGATTTTTGAAACCTGATAACTACCAAACCAACATGGCTGCCAAGCGAATTTGCGACATTCAAATAGGCGTTTCTCGCGATTTAACCAACCAAACACAATAAAACTTGGTACAGTATATGTTTATACACATTGCAATGCACCGACATCTAACTTCGTTCAATTGTTTACATAAACTCAACTGTACCAAGTTTTATTGCATTTGGTTGGTTAGCCTAAGTCGCGAGAATCGTCTATTTAAAAGTCGCAAATTCGCTTGGCTGCAATGTTGATTTTGTAGTTACCAGGTTTTCAAAGGTCACATAGGTGAACTTCTAGTAGTTCCCTTTATCACGGTACAAATAATCTGTAATAGTTACAGAGATATGAAAGCTGGTGAAATATTTCGCACAGCCGCCATGTTGGATTGGTGAGACGTAACGAAATTTGAAGGGCACGGTCGGGGTCGTCCGGCATAGTGTTATGAACTTACCGAGTTTCTTTGAAATCGCTCCAGCCGTTTAGATTTTAATAGGGGATACACACACACACGAATCACACCGCACACACAGACACACGGACAAAAGGTGATCTCATAAGCCTATTTTTTCAAAAATGAAAATAGGCTAAAAACGTGGGAAATCTATTATAGACTTTTGCACAAATAGATGAATAGACATGTTGCTAGGCTATATCCTTTACTGTATCTTTATAATTTGCGCAACTTGTGGGCGTTTGTAATTAATAAATAGCTTTACATTAATCACCTTTGGATAATGCAGAAACGTTTGAAGCAAATTATTCAGTGTTTTCTTACCGTCTTTGTAATTCATGTAGACTCTTTACTTTCAGTTGGTCAACACGAGTATAATCCTAAGGGAAATGTATACAACCCCCAAAATGTACAAGTGATTAAAAATATCTCTTGAAATCCGTGCAAGTAACTAGGACACCATTTCCAAGAGAAGTATCACGTCCTATGGTTCGGATTCCACGTAAAAATGGATGTTCAGTGGCTCGTTAACGGTCACGTAACACTACAAGCTTTCTTCCCTTTTTGACCTTTTTAACCCTTTATAGGGCAAAACAATTTTTAGCCTACTTTACACATTTTGCAAAAATGAGGAAAAAAGTAGTCTTATGAGATCGATCCGGGAAAATGTCTGTCTGTCCTTCTGTCTGTCTGTCTGTCTGGCTGTGTGTGTGTCCCACCTATCAACTCCTAAACGGCTGCAGCAATCGAAACAAAATTTGGTAGGAGTAAAGATCTATACCTGAATATCTAACGGCCAAATTTGAAAATGATGTCAGTGCTACCAACTGTTGAAAAATCACAATTGAAATTTTAGCTCCATGTTGGATTCTTGGAATGTATGAATGGGAGCTATTTCAAAATTGGTACACGTATAGATAATAATATTGCAGTTTAAATTCCAGGAGGTCATACATGGCAGTGTTGCCAAAATGATTATAAGCCTGCTGATAGGTCCAAATTTTAAATGCATATAACTTCTACACTATCAATTGGATTTCAACCAAATTTCGTATGTGCTATGTGTACATAAACAGATATGACTGAGCGTAGCGTATTCTTAAGAGCAACCAGGGCTGCCAACTGTTAATAAATGCTGTCTCTATTTTTGTTACCCTAATATCAATAAATCAGAAAGAATGCAGGCCAATAGCTCTAAACATTGCACACGTATAGTACCTGGCAATCTAGATTAATTTGGAGTAATTAATATGGCTGCCAACTTGATTCTAAGCCTGCTGATAGGTCCAATTTTAAAATGCCTGTAACTTCTATACTAACTAATGGATTTCATTCGAAATTGACACAACAAGAGATCATATTATTTCAGATTATTTCTGATCAATACATGCATGTCATTGTTGCCAACATGATTTTACGCGCGCTGTTAGATCCAATGTTTAACTGCATGTGACGTCCATGCTATCCATTGGACTTCAACCAAATTTTGTATTCTGTACATTAAGAGATGGAACTAAGAATATATTCCGTCACCAGGGCTGCCAACTGTAGTTCTGTATTAGGCTACATTATACCAGGTATACAGTATTTCGAACTAATTAGAAATTTCGATATTACCAACTTAATTTCGTAATTATTCTAGATAGGTTCATATACTGTAGAATAATCATTGGCATAAATAGTAGGCTCTTTAGTTCGTCACGGAACGTCTTGTTATGTTTATATATTTCTTTTCAATCTTAATTGTATGTTCTTATATATTTAATTTTGATATTTTATTGAATTAATTAATTAAGTAATTTCAAATTTATTTTTACAATTATTTTCATAATTCTTTTATAGCTATGTTTATTATTTTAATTTTTATATTCCTTTTATTATTGTAATTTTATTCTTATGATTTTTAGCCTACTTTCGATTTTTGCACAAAATGAAAGTAGACTTATGAGATTAACACAGCGCGAAAAAAGTGTGTCTGTCTGTGTGTGTGTGTATGTGTGTGTGTGAATCTGTGTGTGTGTGTGTATGTGTGTGTGTGTGAGTCTCTGTGTGTGTGTGTGTCTGTGTGTGTGTGAGTGTGTGTACTCTGAATGTCTGTCCCCCCCTATCAATTCGAACACGGTGAATGCGAATTGAACGAAATTTGGTACAGAGGTAGTACTAACAAAAGGCACCTCAGTGCCTTGTTTTATATCGCCGCCATCTTGACGGAAACGTAATGGCGGCCACACAAATGCTCAAAGCTTAAATCAAATTACGACTAACCTAATCATCCGATCTCTACCAAATTTTGCAACAACATACCTTTATGGGGGAGCATCCTATGACCAAACTAATAGGTCATCAGCGTAACAGTTTGCAGATGGCGGCCATCTTTGTGTGAAAATCGATTCCCCCTATTAATTCGAACACGGTGAAACCGAATGGAACGACATTTGGTACAGAGGTAGCACTAGCAAAAGGCATCTCAGTGTCATGTTTTATTTCGCCGCCATATTGACAGAAACGTAATGGCGGCCACACAAATGTTCAAAGCTTAAGTTAAATTACGACTAACATAACCATCCGATCTCTACCAAACTTTGCAACAACATTCCTTTATGGAGGGAGCATCCTTTGACCAATCTAATAGCTTATTAGCCTAATAGTTTGCGGATGGCGGCCATCTTTATGTCAAAATTGATTCCTCCTATTAATTCGAACACGGTGGAACCGAATGAACGAAATTTGGTACAGAGGTAGCACTAGCAAAGGGCACCTCAGTGTCATGTTTTATATCGCCGCCATCTTTACTAAAACTGAATGGCGGCCACTCAAACGTTCAAAACGTAAAATCAAATAACGACTAACCAAATCATCCGATCTCTACCAAATTTGGTGACAACATACCTTCGTATAGGATGCGTCTTGTGACCAAACTACAATTTCAGGATGGCGGCCGTGCGAATTATGCAAACTTAATAATCCATATCATGGGACCCACCAGTTCCGATTATCGAGCCGAGAATCGTTTTAACTGTTCTAAAGGAAGAGGCACGTTCGAAATTAAAAGTTTATTTTGTAATACTATAGTGCAGACGTGATTCTTAAAAGCTGAGCCGATTCAGTAATAAGACAAGATGGCAGCGGATATCTTGTGCCTGACTTATATTTCACTAATTTGAGTATTGCATGCAATATAGCGTACTGATACAAAATAAATAAACTTTGTATGAAATGCTTTATATATAAATAATATACTCCAGTGATGAAATCGTTTAGTATAAATCATTATTTGCTAACAAGTTCTATGTAAGTCATGTTATATAGAACGATATTCGTTGACACAATTAGCTCAGTGGTAGATCGTTAGCCTATCGCTCAAATGCCTATGGTTCAAACCCGATCAGAGCTAGGTTTTTTGCTTGAAATGTTATATGTTTATTGTTTTGTAATGACTCAGATGTTTTAAAATTAAGCGTTATATTGTGCATATTATGGTGTAAAATATATATTTAATTAAAACATAATTCGCCAGCAGATTTACTCGAGACATCTAGCTGCCAAAAAGGTAACTGCACGCCGACCTACTTATTAACTTCCAGATTTTATTGAAAAGTTTCTTCTTCTGGCCGCTAGAATGCACTCGCTCTGTTAGGATTATATTTTTCGATATTTCACCACTAGATGTCACGACTAGTCTACGTGGGGCTCCACTGATTACTATACCATTGGCATTCTATGCGCATCGAATTTGAAGAATGACAAGATACTACGATGCATTTTTACTTTTTATTTTAAAGGGTTTGTAACAGCCTATTTTGCGTTACTTGAAAATGTTATTTGAAGTAAAGAACAAAACGATTTCACATAGTAACTGAATTCAAGCCGTTGGTGTTAGTTCAGGTTACTAATTACTACTTTTATTTCAGGCAAATAACAATCGAAAATATCCACATAGTTTGTATACACACGTCTCTGTAGGGTCATGGAAAGATTTGATAATTCAATTAGGGTTGTGAAAGCCATGCACAACCGGACGTGTAAAGACATGCCTCAACTCAAAGTTGGATGTTGCCCACGGCAGGTCGTATATGTAATAATAATAATAATAATAATAATAATAATGTTATTGGTTTTACATCCCTTTTAACTACTGCTGCTTTTAGAGACACCGGGGTGCCGGAATTTTGGCCCGAAGGGGATCTTTAACGTGCCAGTAAATGTACTGACACGGCTCCCTCGCATTTGTGCACCCTTAAATGCCAGCTGACTGCGCCAGGATACGAACCTGCAACCTAGGGCCCAGCAAGCGAGAACGTTACCGCTGAGCCACGCAGCCAGTCCGGTTGATTATGTCTCCAGATCCATAACATTCTTGATATACTTCTTATCTTTCTTTCTTTCTTTCTTTCTTTCTTCAATGATGGTAGCAGTTTTTATCTAGGTTGTGGCGTTTGGTAGAGGTAAATCGTTTCTAAGGTCTTCAACAAAGAATAGTTCTATTATACTCTTTGATAATAACAACGAGTTATAACTATACTCATACATTTAGGAGAAAGTAGGCTATATGTTCTTTACTGAACATCTTGTTATTACTATACAGTGGAACGTGGCTGATTCGAACTTCTATAATTCGAAATCTTCTTTAATTCGAATTTTTCTCATGGTCCCTAGCATTTTATATACAATCAATGCTAAAAAATCGTGGAAAATTCGAATTATATTTTGGATAATTCGAAGATTTTTGTGTAAAAACACCGACAAACAAGATGGTAACCGAAAAAAACTGTTCCGAGTGCAGCCCAAGCAACAAACCACATCACAGAACTTGGGCGTTTTTTTTTTTTTTTGAAAGTAGAAATGACGTAGACCTAAGTGATTCTTTTTCCGTTTCTTAAATTTGTTCGATTCTTTAGTGATGGCCGAGAGACTTAATTGTAGGGAACAGGTAAAATTCTCAAACATTTTTGAAAAACAGTACATTCCTCTAAGACTGAGCTACTGTAGATTGCTGGATTACTACTGTCGTTAAATAGGTGAATAGTACATTTTTGTTTTATTCTATCATTTGAAACTTTTGAGGTTATTCACGATAGAGCCATTATACAGTGCCGTTGTCTGTTAGTCTGCTTTGTTGAACGTATATCATTATGTAAACGTAATACAGGACAATATGTTTTCTCTGCCCTTTTCAAAGAACTTTCTTAATTCGAATTTTTGGATAATTCAAATTTTCTTACTGGTCCCTTGAGGTTGGAATTATCCAAGTTCCACTGTACCGTTTTTATATTTTATTTTTACACTTTAATTGTTCATGTTTTAAGTTTTAAACATTTATCAAACACATTACGTCAAGTAGATACGTATATAATATTTGATTTTTAGAAATACTAGTAGACTACTTCGGCATGAAAATTCTCCGATTTTGGCCGAAATATTCAACTATTAGCATCTTTGAAAGCATAAACTGTCCTTATGACAGATGGTTAGCCATAAAGGGATAAGGTATCAAATTAGTTATTGAAGATCGACACCAAATCATCGAGGGATTGAACTTGTATTACCTCACTGTAGTTGTGTTAACCTCCACCAAGATTTCTTTCCACCAGACTTGCTAGTAACTGTGTATAGCATTCTTCTCTTCCTGGTTCATTGTCTGCGGGTTTAGTTTCAGAATACAAGCGAATCCTTCCCTTATTATCTTTTCTGTCTAAACTGTGAACCGCCAGTGGAATGTAAATGCAATTCCCAAATGTCATATATTTTGTAGCCGTCTCTACTTCTCTCTCTCTGTTCTCGAGATTGCGGGGAAAGTACGAGATTTCTATCGCCTCTGTCTCTCTCTATAGCTCCCGCGTTTGGTTTAACTGCTTCGTACACTTGTTTCACAAACCCAGTGACTACTTGTACTTTTGCCCACTCACCAAAGATTGCGTGCTCCTTCTGTTGTTCTATAGAACGCATGGGATTGCAATTAGGGTCTGCAGGAACTATTGTTCATTCTGCATTATACCCAAATCCCTTTCGAAGCACCGGTGCTTTGGGTGGCTGGTTTAGGGTATATTTATTTACTCTTTTATTGTATTTATTTAATACTAGTTTAATTTTTATTTTTCAATTTGTTTTTTTTTCTTTTTTCCAACTCTTTATTTTTATTTTGTTTATATTTTTATATTTTTCATTTTTTATTTCATTTCTAATTTCTAATTTCGTAATTCTTAATTCTTTAACATCAAATTTTTATTTTTATTTTCTACTTAGCGAGTAATTGGAATCTAAGATTTTTCTGTTTTTTCGAATATGCCATTACCATATAATTCCTCTTCTTCTCTAGCATCCATTTGGTTTCATTCCATGGCCCTTTGGCCTTACTTCTAACGCAGCATCTCTTTTAGAAGTTGTTTTTGTATATAACGTCTAATGGAAATAAAAAATATCAAATGGTACCTAGAAGAACTAAATATCCTCTTTGCATATATCCTAATGGCCTTAGTTAGGACATGAGAAATGAAAACGTCATTTAAAACAAGAAGTTCCGTGACCTACTAAAGAGCCTACTTTTCTTGTAATTTAAGATTAAGATGCATGCCAATGATTAATGTATATGGATCTATCTAGAATAATGACGAAATTAAGTTGGTCTATTGTTGTGTCAATTTTGAATGAAATCCATTAGTTAGTATAGAAGTTACATGCATTTTAAAATTGGACCTATCAGCAGGCTTAGAATCAAGTTGGTAGCACTGACGTATATAAGTTACTACAAATTAATATAGAATGTCAGGTACTATACGTGTGCATAGTTTAAAGCTGTCGGCTTGTATACTTTTCTGATATATGGGTATTTGGATTTTAAAAAATTGAGAGCATTTATTACCATTTGGCAGCCCTGGTGGCTCTTAAGAATACGCTCAGTCATATCTGTTTATGTACATATACCACATACGAAATTTGGTTGAAATCCAATTGATAGTGTAGAAGTTATATGCATTTAAAATTTGGACCTATCAGCAGGCTTATAATCATTTTGGCAACACTGCCATGTATGGCCTCCTGGAAATTAAACTCCAATATTATTATCTATACGTGTGCCAATTTTGAAATAGCTCCCATTCATACCTTCCAAAATATCCAACATGGACCTCAAATTTCAATGGCAATTTTTCAGCAGTTGGTAGCACTGACATCATTTTCAAATATGGCCGTGAGATATTCAGGTATATATCTTTACTCCTACCAAATTTTGTTTTGATTGCTGCAGCCGTTTAGGAGTTGATAGGGGGGACACACACACAGACAGACAGAAGGACAGACAGACAGACAGACAGACAGACAAACAGACAGACACACATTTGCCCGATCTCATGTCTACTTTTTCCTCATTTTTGCAAAATGTGAAAAGTAGGCTAAAAATGCACAGTACCAATTTCATGTTCTCATAAAATTCTATTAAATTAGACGTCAGTAGGCTACATTAGGCTTGTGCCAAGTTTCACTGCGCTAGGATGAAAAGTCGCAAGAAAAATATATTTGAATATTTAAATTTCACGTCGCCACCATGTTGGTATCGTGCTCACCAGGTTATTGAATGATCCATAGGTGAACGTATGTTAATAGCCCCTATGATCATACAATATTTCAGTTTGATTGCTGTAATAGATTCGTAGATATTGAGAACTGTCTAAATATTTCGGATGGTCGCCATATTGGATTGTTATATATGCGGCCCATAGAGTTTTGCACCATTAGATGAAGATTATTACGAAGGTTCGATATTCAAACTTTCACTTCGATCGCATGAATAGGACACAAGAAATATAAACATAATTTTAAACAAGAAGTTCCGTGACGAACTAAAGAGCCTACTTTTCATGCCAATGATTATTCTACAGTATATGCACCTATCTAGAATAATGACGAAATTAAGTTGCTAATAACGACATTTTAATTAGTTCGAAATACTGTATACCTGGCATAATGTAGCCTAATAGAGCACCACAGTTGGGAGACCTGATGACTGAATATAATCTTAGTTCCATCTCTTAAGGTACAGAATACAAAATTTGGTTGATGTCCAATGGATAGCATGGACGTTACATGCAGTTAAACATTGGATCTAACAGCGCGCGTAAAATCATGTTGGCAACAATATCATGCATGTATTGGTCAGAAATAATCTGAAATAATATGATCTATTGTTGTGCCAATTTTGAATGAAATCCATTAGTTAGTATAGAAGTTACATGCATTTTAAAATTGGACCTATCAGCAGGATAGAATCATGTTGGCAGCACTGACGTATATTAGTTACTCCAAATTCATCTAGAATGCCAGGTACTATACGTGTGCAAAGTTTAGAGCTATTGGCTTCCATACTTTCTGATATATTGATATTAGGGTAACAAAAATAGGGACAGCACATATTAACAGTTGGCAGCCCTGGTTGCTCTTAAGAATACGCATAGTCATATCTGTTATGGTACACATAGCACATACGAAATTTGGTTGAAATCCAAATGATAGTATGGAAGTTACATGTATTTAAAGTTGGACCTCTCAGCAGGCTTAGAATCATGTTGGTAGCACTGGCGTATATAAGTTACTCCAAATTAATACAGTATGTCAGGTACTATACTTGTGCATAGTTTAAAGCTGTCGGCTTGCATACTTTCTGATATATTGGTATTTGGATAAAATAAATTAGGAGCATTTATTAACAGTTGGCAGCCCTGGTGGGTCTTAAGAATACGCTCAGTCATATCTGTTTATGTACATATACCACATACGAAATTTGGTTGAAATCCAATTGATAGTGTAGAAGTTATATGCATTTAAAAATTGGACTTATCAGCAGGCTTATAATCATTTTGGCAACACTGCCATGTATGGCCTCCTGAAAATTAAACTGCAATATTATTATCTATACGTGTGCCAATTTTGAAATAGCTCGCATTCATACCTTCCATGATATCCAACATAGAGCTCAAATTTCAATTGCGATTTTTTAGCAGTTGGTAGCACTGACATCATTTTCAAATATGGCCGTGAGATATTCAGGTATAGATCTTTACTCCTACCAAATTTTGTTTCGATTGCTCCAGCCGTTTAGGAGTTGATAGGGACACACACACACACACACAGACAGACAGAAGGACAGACAGACAGACAGACAGACAGACACACATTTGCACGATCTCATAAGTCTACTTTTCCTCATTTTTGCAAAATGTGAAAAGTAGGCTAAAAATTCGCACAGTCATCATATTGACGCTATGTAAAATATTGAACTAAATTAGATGTCAATGCATTACATTGTGTATGAACATTTGCAGTTCCAAGTTTCACTGCGCTCGGATGGTTAAATTGCGAGGAAAGTCTATTTAAACGTTTCAAATTCGCTTGACCGCCATGTTGGTTTCGTACTTAGCAGGTTTTTGAATTCTACATAGGTAAACGTCTAGTAGTGCCCTTTATCATCGTAAATATTTCAGGGTAATATCTGTTTCCGTTGCGGAGATATAGAATGCCAGTGTAATATTTCGCGTGGCCGCCATGTTGGATTGGTGAAACGTATTAAAATTTGGTAGGCACGATCGAGGACGGACGAGATAGTAGTATGCACTTACGGAGTTCCATTGAAATCGCTTCGGCTGTTTAGATTATATTATGGACACACACACACACATGCGCATACACACACACACACACACATACACACACACACACGGACAAAGGGTGATCTCATAAGCCTATTATTTCATAAATGAAAATAGGCTAAAAATCTACTGTAAGTTTACTAATAGGACGCACGATTGTGCGAAAGTATAACAAAAGAAGCCTCCGGAATGAGATAATAAAATAATAAATGTACCGCCCGTAGATTAATATCGCGCAAAAACACCATTTTGAAAAGTTTGGTCATTTCGGAGCTCTTGAAGGTTATGCTTACTGGCCGTACCTTTTATTCTAGACGAGTGAAGACTCTTAATGTAGGCCTGAACGTGTGTTACTACAGTACCTGTGTTGTCAGCTGCTCCCATGTGGTCCGATGATGGACAAAACTATCTCACGCTACTGCTGAAGTACAGGCTTTGGCAAATATAATGGCGTTCTGTTCGTAACTATGTAACGTGTACTTCCACGTCACACAATACGTCGACGTAGACTGTACTTTCTGCACGGTGGTGTCGTAACGTGCTCAAGTCAAGAATTCCATTACATCAGACCGGTGGCGACAAATGTGAAGCGAGAGGGCTAGAGAGTAACTATGTACAGGCTCACCCACAAGCTTCAAGGTCAAGGGCAATCGTCTAAAACAAACGTCCGGCTTGCACTTAGACCAGATGAAGACGTTTAAAAACAGGACAATCAAGTTCAGAAAGGAGGACAAAATTAGAAGAAAGAGGACACATGGAATCATACGATGAAATTTAATAAACGAATTAATTAATAGACATACGGTAACATACATTCATTAACTTCTGTTGGCACTTCTCTGAAGATCCAATCTTTTGTAGAAGTGTAAGCTTGCTTAGCAGATAGTTGTAAAAATATACACAAGAAAATAATTTTAAATTCTACTGGACCATCAACATACCTTTAACAGACTCAAGGTTGTACCTGTTCCTGTCATCAGTCCACTGTGTTGTAATGAGCGAAAATACTCTTTCTCCATTTGAATTGTGCCGTGATACTGTATACTGAAAAAGTATTCGGCAGGTTTTAACAATTCGGAATGACAATCAACAGACTTACTGTAACAAGAATACTTGACCCAATTTGTACTACAAGTAATACAAAATAATCGATAGTTGCACTCGCTTATGGATCGAGTAGTGAAAAATCGATAAAAATCGACGATCCTGCTGCCATCTGTACATAAAGTATAAAAGAGCAATAGAACGGGAATAATTGCAATATCATTTAATTACGGTCAACTTTGCGAAAAGGGAGGACAAAGTAAAAATCCACCCAGACCCCGGACAAAGAGGTAACAAGGAGGATATGTCCGGATTTACACGGGCGTCTGGTCACCTTATGCGATCTGTTGAAGCACAGTAGTCGCACAGGTGTTCACACTTGACTATATAGCTTGACTAGCCTAAAATATCCCCTTTATCAGTAAATAATACTAATACATGTACGGTAATTCTTTTCAGAGTAGTCTGTTATATACATAACTAGCAACCCGTCCGGCTTCGCCCGGGAACAGTTATGAATGCATTACGTGATTAGCGCTTTTTTTTTTTTCGATGTCAATGAACTACGACCAATATCCGTTTTACGTCTCGGCATGATGGGTTAAAATCACTGACTGGACTATTGATATATTATCATGGAGATGCGTGTGCAACGAATTCTTGTCAGATATAATTTAAGAATAGCTAGGTGCATTAAACACAAATCCCCTTTCCGTCCAATCTTAACTTGACTGTGTATCTTGCGGAAAGAAAAGTTCACAAGCGAAATGAAGAAAAGCCGAGTTGCACTTCCAGGGAAACTCCAAACACAACCACTCTTCTCCGAAGTCCTAACTCAACACGACTCGACAGTTTGCGGCTGTATCTGGGGTAATAGGCCCGCCCGCTAGCTAGGCTGTAACTGGCGTGATTGGTTGGAGATTGTTGGAAGAAATGAAGACGTAAAAACACTTATAGTGAGCGATGTATTGAAGATATATGCTCTCCCGGATTTTTTGTAGAACTTTTCATGCTGAACAATTCTTACGCTCATAGTATATTGATATTTTTAACGGTTTGCCCAGCGTAAGCTTAAAAAGCACACGGACGCCAAATTTGTTTTCGACATTTTCACTGAAATCGTTACTGCTTGGCTTCCTATAATCATAAATAAATTATTTTATACAGAAACGTTCCTCGAGATATCCTTTACAGAATGGTGAAAACTGCATCAAAATCCATCCAGTGGTTCTCGAGATTACACGTGACATCCAAGAATCAGCGACTTTGGTTTACAAAGTAGAGATTACCCCGCCTTAATCAAAAGCGTGCTGGTTGACTAAGAGGTATAAATTGATAGTTTGTGCTAGTAACATTGTAAACATTGCTTCAAAACTTCACACGATGCGCGATGTGACTATGAACTGCACTGGACGGAAGGCGATGTCTGTCGTGAGACTGCTGTAGGGTAACGAACGGCCTCAATGATAGCAGGCGTTGACTCGCGAGCCACAGAATGGTGACGGATGTCCAAAAGCAATAAGGATAAATCTGGATGCGTGTAGCCTAACGCAACATGTTTTTCGCTTCAGTCTTCAGTTTGCCCCCTGTTTGGTTTGTGTTGTATCAGACACTTGCTGACAGCTGCTGCTCCTGGCAATGACCTGACGCACATGTTTACTATGTGATTAATTAACATGACGTCATCTACAAGTTCACACCGATCGATTAAGAACACACTCACGCTCTCTTCGGAAATAAGAGAACGTCCAAGATGCCCAATGTAATTCGTTCCTATAGTCATTAGGGCCCGGATGTTGATGACATGTCATATTTTTACTGAGTTGTCTAAAACAATGCTGAAGTACATATAAACTCCGGACGAGGCACCTCGTCTTCAAATATGTCATTTTTATTTTGCATTTTTTTTTGCATTATTTGGTATTTTTCCATTTTAAGAGCATTTTTTTTTTAATTTGGTAGATTTTTGTGGTCATATTTTAGAGAAATTGGCCTTTTAAGGCACCCCCCCCCCCCCAATTGAGTCATGTCACAGCTTTATATCAGGGAGTTACGTCTCTCAGAGTTAAGAAGAAGCCAGTAGCTGATACAAGATAACTTAAAATATTGAAATAAAATATTTCAGTATCGCTATTAGTAGAAAACAAGTAGTTCCGTGAAGAACTATACAGCCTATTTTCATATATCCTACTTATGTTAATTGCCACTATCAACATACACAATTTCTGTTTGATTGCTGTAATAGATTCGTAGATATTAAGAACCGACTAAATATTTCGGATGGTCGCCATGTTGGATTTTATATATGTAGGTCCTAGAGTTATGTACTGTTACACGCAGATTATTGTGAACGTGTAGTATTCAAACTTCAATCGCATAATTAGGACACAAGAAAAAACAAGGAGATTTTATAATTTTTCACAGCTGCCATCTTGAGGTTATGGAAACAATTCAAATAAATTAGATGCCAGTGGATTAACATTCGTATAAGGATTTACTGTACCAAGTTTCACTGCACTCGGATGGTTAAATTGCGAGAAACGTCCATGTGAATATTTATAATTCGCGTCACCGCCATGTTGGATTTGTGATCACCAGGTTATTTAAAGTACTATAGGTGAACATAAGTTCATAGCCCCTATGAACATTAAAAAATGCAGTTTGATTGCTAAAATAGATTCGTAGATATTCAGTATCGTCCAAATATTTCGGATGGTCGCCATATTGGATTGTTAAATGTGTAGGCCATAGAGTCATGTACCAGAAACTTGTTGCGTAGGTTCATCATTCAAACTTTCACTTCGATCGCATGACTACATCACAAGAAATAAAAACTTAATTTTAAAATTCGCACTGCCGCCATCTTGAGGTTATGCAAACAATTGAACTAAATTAGATACCACTGGATTACAATGTGTATAAATACTTCCTGTACCAGGTTTCAGTGCACTTAGAACATTAAATCGCGAGAAAGGTCTATTTAACATTTTCAAATTCGCTTGGCCGCCATGTTCGTTTTGTAGTTAACCGGTTTTTGAAAGTCTTATAGATGGACTTCCAGTAGTGCCCTTTATCTCCGTACAAAATTTTAGGGAGATACCGCTAATAGTTTCAGAGATATAGATTGCCGGTGAAATATTTCGCACAACCGCCATCTTGTGATTATGTAAACAATTGAACGAAGTTAGATGTCGGTGCATTACAATGTATATAAACATATACTGTACCAAGTTTCATTGCGTTTGGTTGGTCAAATCACGAGAAACGTCTATTTAAAAGTTGCAAATTCGCTTGGCCGCCATGTTGGTTTTGTAGTTACCAGGTTTTCAAAAGTCACATAAGTGAACTTATAGTAGTTCCCTCTATCACCATAGAAAATGTCAGGATAATATCGGTAATAGTTTCGGAGATATTGAATGCTGGTGAAATATTTCGCACAGCCGCCATGTTGGATTGGTGAGTCGTAACAAAATTTGAAGGGCACGGTCGAGGTCGCCGGGAATAGTGCTATGAACTTTCCGAGTTTCATTGAAATCGCTCCTGCCGTTTAGATTTTATTAGGGGGGACACACACACGCACACACACACGGACAAAAGGTGATCTCATAAGCCTATTTTTTTCAAAATTGAAAATAGGCTAAATATATATCTTGGGTGCAGAAGAACGGTGCCGTAGGCAAACAGATGCTCTTGTTTTCGTCGCAAACCTGACCTAGGTCAGCTGTGGCTTGGTAGAAAGGGGAAGGGGTGTATATTTTTTGTCTCAGTTCATTTTCTTCATTTTATAGTACATTTTTCGATTTTTAGGTCATTTATTACAGTATTTTTTTAAAATTTTAAGTGCATTTTTTAAACTTTTTTACGGCATCAACATCCGGGCCCTAGTCATGGTTGCTTTTAGGAGCGAAGCAGTGAGGTCATTTGGGTCTATTCGTGCCCTACATATCAGTAATATTCAATCCCTTTCTCCCTAGACTCGTCTTTCCTGGTGGGCACAGTATGAGCTATTTCAGTCGGCCCAGACAGTGGTGTGGTATATATTGTACTGCACTACAGAAAGTTATGTACTGTATATAATAATATTAACGGGTATAATTGACAATATAAAACGGTAGTCTTGCCGGAAGCCTTATATACTACGCATCAGAAACCACAAGCACCAAGAGAATGGCCAAAATTAAAGACATTGAGAAACAAGAAAAGAAGATTCTGAGAAACATTAACGGCGCCATATTCAGAGATAATTTCTGGCAAAAAGGACCCACAAGAGAATTATACAGAAATACTGAATCTATTACGACACTCATCAGAAAACGCAGAGTGAAGTTCTTTACACATATCGCCAGAATGAACGACACCAGAATTACTAAAAGAATATTCAACATAATTTCTACGTCGAAATTGGGTACTTCTTGGTACAAAGATTTACAACAATTGCATATCACTAGGGCCCGGATGTTGATGAGATGTCTTCTTTTTACTGAGCTGTCTAAAACAATGCTGAAGTACATAGAAACTCCGAACGGGGCACCCCGTCTTCAAATATGTCATTTTTATTTTGCATATTTTTGCATTTTTTGCTATCTTTCCATTTTAAGAGCATTTATTTAAGTTTGGTAGATTCTTTTGGTCTTATTTTAGAGAAATCGGCCTTTTGAGGTCATTTTTTTCTTCAATTTAGTCATGTTACAGCTTTATATGAGGGAATTACCTCTCTCAGAGTTAAGAAGAAGCTAGTAGCTGATACAAGATCAATTAAAATATTGGAATATTGATCCAATTACCTTAATCAACCAGGTGGAAGCAAGTCTTAGCAACAATCGTGGCGAAATTGCTGTGGGTATTGCATCAAAACTGAAACAAGTGCTGGACAAAAACACCGGGTATAAAACATTATGCAAAATCTCAGACATACTTTCTGGTGAAAACTACTGCATGGATGGGATTGAGGAGGATTTAGCAGCAAACAACCTTCCTCACTTCAAGTACGCTCCGATTACATCAGTTGATGTTGAACGCAGCTTTTCGAGATATATAAGTTGGTTGGCTGATAACCGCAGATCATTTACATTTGACAACATCAGAATGACATTGAAGTACTTCTGCACCGTTTATAGACGGGCGTAGCAATCAACGGGTTAAGTTTGTGTTTTATAAGATATACTAGCGGACCCGTGCGAGAAATCTCTCATGTTCATAAAACACACTTTCCCCAATAGGTTTATGATGAGAGACTTAAGGAGAAAGGTTCTTAAGTTTTTATTTCAACCAAATGATTATAGACCACTATTTACACTTCAGTTAAGAAAAAACCTATACACTTGATATTTTAAGCTTATTACTTCCCTGAATTTAAAATTTACGAATTCTACATTATTAGCCTACTTTTCACATTTTGCAAAAATGAGGAAAAAGTAGACATATGAGATCGATCCGGGAAAATGTGTGTCTGTCTGTCTATCTATCTGTCTGGCTGTGTGTGTGTTCCCCCCTATCAACTCCTAAACGGCTGCAGCAATCAAAACCAAATTTAGTATGAGTAAAGATGGGCACCGGAATATCTCACGTCCATATCTGAAAATGATGTCAGTGCTACCAACTGCTGAAAAAACGCACTAGAAATCTGAGCTCCATGTTGGATATCTTGCAAGGTATGCATGGGAGCTATTCCAAAATTGGCACACATGTAGATAATACTATTTCAGTTTAATTTCCAGGAGGCCAACCATGACAGCGTTGCCAAAATAATTTTAAGCCTTCTGATAGGTCCAATGTTTAAATGCCTATAACTTCTCCACTATCAATTGGATTTCAACCAAATTTTGTATGTAGTATCTGTACATAAGCAGATATAACTCAGCATATTCTTAAGAGCCACCAGGGCTGCCAACTGTTAATAATTGCTCTCTCTATTTTTTTATCCAAATACCAATATATCAGAAAGTATGCTAGCCAACAGCTTTAAACTATGCACACGTATATTCTGACATTTTAGATTAATTTGGAGTAACTTGCATACGACAGTTCTACCAACATGATTATAAGCCTGCTGATAGTACCAATTTTTAAATACATGTAACTTCTATACTATCAGTTGGATTTCAAACAAATTTCGTATGTGCTATGTGTACCATAACAGATATGGCTATACGTATTGTTAAGAGCAATCAGGGCTGCCAACTGTTAATAAATGCTGTCTATATTTTTTTACTCTAATATCAATATATCAGAAAGTATGCAAGCCAACATCTCTATACTTTGCACACGTATAGCACCTGACATTCTAGATTAATTTGGAGTAATTAATACAAGGCAGTGCTGCCAAAATGATTCTATGCCTGCTGATATGTCCAATTTTAAAATACATGTAACTTCTATACTAACAAATGGATTTCATCCAAAATTGGCACAACAAGATATCATAATATTTCAGATTATTTCTGACCAGCACACGCATGGTATTGTTGGCAACATGCTTTTACGCGTGCTAATAGATCCAGTGTCTAACAGCATGTAACGTCCATTGGACTTCAACCAAATTTTGTATTCTGTACCTTAATAGATGGAACTGAGAATATATTCAGTCACCAGGGCTGCCAACTGTAGTGCTCTATTAGGCTACATTAAACCATGTATATTTTGAACTAATTAGATATTTCGATATTACCAACTTAATTTCGTCATTATTCTAGATAGGTTCATATACTGCAGAATAATCATTGGCATGAAAAGTAGGCTGTATAGTTCTTCACGGAACTTCTTGTTTTTAATATGCGAATTAAAAGGTTGAAAGACGACATTACCTATGAGACGTCCTAATAGATGGACAACGAGTATAAAAGAGTCTATAGGAGCATGTTTGACTGGAACCCGGATGTTCTGTCAGGACTCTCCTAGCTGCTATCATTCTCAATCACTTGTCAGTGCGCGACTAATGTTGTTCAGACAAATAAAACCTTTGTTTATTTATCCTCGGGAAGTGATGTTATGTTTGATTCGTACGTGGCGAATGACTCGGATTCTTTTATACGTTTTGAATCCGGAAATAAATCACTGGCTTGTTTATGTTCCTGTTGCCACTATGTTTCATCATTTATATAAATAAGTAGGCTACCAAAATACCGCGCCCTCGCTCCTTCACTGCGTCTTGTACCCTTCTACTGGAACCAGCTGACTCTAGCACAGCCTGAAAGAGGACACTAGTTTATATCTACAGAAGAAGATCAACTTATTAAAATAATAAACAATTTGCTACTTAAAACTCAGCAATTTTTATAGGTCTGTGCCATGTCTTGTGTGGGGTTTCGCCTAGGACACCAAGCTGGCTCATCAGAGGGATCTTGGTGTCCCCGCCCGGACCCCTACAGGAGATGCAAACTGCGCGCTACCTCCCTCTTTATGAAGCGAACCTGTGAGAGCTGAAAGCTCAAGCAACCATAACCAATGAAGGCTTCCCAAAAGATAATATATTGGCTTTCACGGCCATTGAATTAAACCAAGACAAATTGATCGCTTCATCTCTCCATAGCTACCACACCCTACATCTGACGCAATCTGTTTAACATATTCTAACCTTTGTCTACCCCTACAGTTCTTGTCCTCAACCCTCCCTTCCATAAGTAAGCGTGCTATTCCTGGGTGTCTTAGAACGTATCCTACCAACCTATCTCTTCTCTTCATTAGCAGTCGCCAGAAACATCTCTCCTCTCCCACTAGTCTTAATACCTCTTCGTTTGTAACCCAATCTACCCATCTGATATTCATCATTCTCCTGTAACACAACATTTCAAACGCTTCAATTCTCCTCTTTTCTGCTGCACCAATAGTCCAAGCTTCACTTCCATTAGGGCGCCACGCTCCAGTCAAAGGCTTTAAAAATTACTTCATAATTCCTAAATCTATATTCGATGTCAACAGATTCATTTTTGTAGAAATGCTTTCCTTGCCTGAGCCAACCTACTTTTTATATCCTCTTTGCTTCGTCCATCACTGGTTATTTTGCTTCCTAAGTAACAGAGGTCTCCTTAAACTTTTTACCTGCCAATTTGAAGTCCATAGAGGTTTCTTATTTATTTCGGCTGCATTCCAATATTTTTGTTTTATATCTATTGATTTTCATCATGAATTCTTTCCTCAAGACGGAGTCCATACCATCCTAAAACTCATTCAAATCCACAGGTGTGTTGGCCAAGATGACGATGTCATCAGCAAACCTCAGAGTTGAAATTATTTCTCCTAGAATCTTCACTCCCACTTTAAATTTTTCTCAAATTACCTTAATTGCTTGTTCCATGTAATGATTGAAAAGTATGGGTGATAAGTTGCAGCCTTGCCTTACACCTTTCTGAATACCAGCTTCTCTCTCATGTCCTTCAGCTCGAATGACTGCTGTCTGATTTTTTTAATAGATTTTAGATCACCCTCCTATCCCTGTACTTTATTCCAATTGTTTTCAAAATGTCAAACAATTTAGCCCAATCAACGTTATCAAAAGCCTTTTCAAAGTCTACAAATGCCATGAACGTTAAGACTGATAAGATGATATTTATATTGTAGTATTAAAGAAAAGGTAACATTAATAGATTTCGTAAAAAAAACATGAGTCTTTGTATAATGTGAAGAGTGACCTTAAAAGTACACATAGTTTCTCTTCAGGAGATATCGGTCTTATGTTTCTGCTGTACGGCACTGAAGCTATGACATACTTTATGTTCGACGATTTCGAAATGTAAATATTATATATCAGAAAACTGTATCATAATGAGGGTCATTATAACACTATTTTTCATTATGAAACAGTTTCTCCCACCAATCAGAGCTCAAGAAACAGTTGTGTGACCAATTAGGTAAGGATAGCATCGCATCTGCGCTGACTTCCACGGCCCCCTATTTTAAATTTCACTGGGTGGCTAGTGTCATAGTGGGGGTATTTGAGGAGGCCATGGTCAAATACAATGCATACTCTGCGTCCCATGCGCTCTGTTCAGTACATAGGCCTACAACTGGCGAAATCTCGACAGATATTTATGAATATTTATGTTCGAACATAAAATAGTTATAATTATCGTCGAACATAAACAGTCGTATGCAACTCGCCTATAATGTTAATTAATACACTCGTATGGAACATAATCATGTGTTAATTATTGCCATTATAGGCTCGTTGAATAATGTACTATTATGTAATTCGAAACATAATCAAATAACACTGTTGTCAACCGAGAATATTCTCTGAATGTATCTTCATTGCAGTGCAGATGACGACGCACTAAAATATTTCATATGCACCTTCTGTAGGACGCCTTTTAAAAATGTCACTTTCCCCCGAACGTTCCGTATCGTTATAGGCATGGATCTTTCGCAATAACGATAAACGCGACAAAAAATATTTTGTAGTGATTTTGCGATATCTTTACGAATCATATGTTTCTGGTAAAGAAAATACGGGTATTATGTTCGCGAATTAAAGCGATAAGGCCTTTTTAAAGTGAAATTCAATTATTTCGTGATAAGCGCGTTATTACAGCGAAATCTGTAGTGAATAACGAGCTTCAAATTTTGTTTCAAGATGATGTATGAAAGGAAAGAGAGAAGCGACAAGTTGAAATAATTCCGTCACTGCTAGCATTAACATTAATGCAAAATCAGGAATAGACTATAATAATATAATACTGAATGCTTGCTAGTAATTTATACATCTACCATTCATATAAATAATTCACAACCACAGAAATGAAACCTTTAATGATTAATTTTAGAATTTCATTAAAGTGATACAGTAATATCTATTTCGCGAAATAACGCGAGAATTAGTATCCTTCTCGCGAAATCGTTCAAAAATTAGTGTGAAAAAACATGCCTCTACATATCGTCATCGGTTGACTCTTCTTCTTCCAAAAATATTACGAGCGCCATGTCCATTTCTTATTTAGCTTTATGACAACATGCCGTCACGACACACACTGTAGATCTAACTTAACACTATTTTTAGGGGCAGATGACCCTGCTGTTCCAGCCCTTAAAACAACAATAACTTTCTAGGTAACACCATTAAGATGGTATATTGGCTTTCACGGCCGGTGAATTAAAACTCACCAATTCTTCTAGGTTTTTGCCGTTTCTTGTGTGGGGTTTCACCTAGTACAACAAGCTGGATCGGCGGGCTCTTGGTGTCCCTCCCTTTATATATAGTGCAACTGCACTACTTGACTGCGAGAACTAAAAGCTCAAGCAGCCTCAACCTCTCTATGAACCTCCCTAGAAGATTTGCTGAGTTTTAATTCACCGGCCGTGAAAGCCAATATACCATCTTTTTGGAAGCACAGTTGCACTCTTTATAAAGGGGGGGGGGGGGGGGGTAGCGCGCAGTTCGTTACTCCTGTGGGGGTCCGGGCGGGAACACCAAGAGCCCGCCGATGAGCCAGCTTGGTGTCCTAGGTGAAACCCCACACAAGACACGTCAAAAACCTAGAAGAATTGCTGAGTGATAGGTAACACCATTGTTCACCGTCAAGACGGTCCCCAATTTCTAAACGTCATTCGCCGTCACATTACGGCCGTTTGAAAGTGGTTTCAAGAAGTATTCTTCCATATTTGAGTAAATGTTTTATTAGGATACTCAAAATATCCGCCATACTTTGCATTTATGCTAAATTGACCAACAGTGAATATATCGCACAGTTGGCAATGATCTCCGGAGACACTACTAACATGTGCCAAGACCTTCAAACACTCAGCTCAGGTCAAATAGGAATGTTATAAATCTTGATCCAACTTCGCTTGTCGTTTTAAATGGAGGTGCTGTAATTGTATTATTTTGACCCAGTGTCAAATCACACAACTCTGGATCCTCGGCTAGTCCCATTCTATCAGTGGCAGTTCGTAACAAAGTGAAATCGTGCTACTTCAAGTTCAAATAAGCTCCATTTTCCTGTATCTGGTGCTCGAAAATGAGTCATTTGCGGTATCTATGTGTAATTAACGCAATGGATTTCAACGTAACTGAACTAATCAAATAACATTCACTACTTAACCGCAAAATAATAATAATAATGATCATAATGTTTTTTTTTTTTTGTTTTTTTTTTTTTAGGGGAAGAAATGCATTTACGCACAGAGTGTCGGGCTCCTGCTCCTGAGTAGCAGACTACCGACTAAAACTCCCGTTACTTCTGAACACTAGCCTGGAACCGTTTATCACATTACTTCAGGCTAGGGCACTCTTCCGTAATGAATTATCTTCAGTGGCGATCTCGATCCGTCTTCTTTGTTCGGAGGATGTCTTCAACAAAACTTGTTACAAGTTTCCAATGTTCTTCATTTTGTAGCATTACCGCAACAATATTGTCCGGAGATATCTCTACATCAATTTGATCTTGAAGAGACTGTCTACTTTGGACCCACCGTCCAGAAGAGAAGAAGGTGTGATTAGCACTCTCTACCTCATTACCAAAGTAGATACAATCTGGTGAATCCATTTTCCCCATCTTCTTAAGATAAGAACAGAAGTACCCATGGCCAGTCAAGAACTGAGTGAGATAGTAGGCCTAACCAACCTCACCATGTTTCCTCTCTGTCCAAACCTGCACCTGGGGCATCATTCACCTAGTCCAATGGCTTCGGTGTCCTTGCTCCCATTTGATCTGCCAATTAATTGTGGAAGGTTTGTGCTCTTGCTGTTCGTCTTGCATTTTGTAAACCTACTTCCGATTTCCTCCAGTAAATGTACTCGCGTTCTTTCGATAGAAAAAAATGGAATTAACCCAGCAATAACAATAATAATCATAATAATAATAATAATAATAATGAATTTAATTACACTGTCCACCAATGAAAATGTTTCTAATTCAAAGATAACTTATTTATATGTATAACCACTTGCTGAATTCAAAAATCACAACAACAAAAAACATACTCAAAAATTGTCTTATTTCACGGAGCTCTGAGTTCCTGCAACTCTATAACCTTTACCATTCTGCACACTTTTTTGCACACCCTGTCCTCCACCCTTCGTAAGTTCTTATCCCATGAGTACCCCGTCTTTCCGGTATATTTCTAACCCCATCCACCCTGCACCCTTTTTGCTGATGATTCATTTGGTGTAGGTAGGCTACCTTTATTAGTGTTTTTATAATATTGTTTATAATATGTAATACCATGCAAATTATTTGTAGCTTCTGTGACTTACTTTTTAAATTCATATTGCGTTTTATCAATCTTACTGAGCAGGATTTTTGTATTGGCTGTTATGGAATTGCTGTAACTAATAATCAGATGGAAAAACTGTATCTGGTGATGGTCGTAATAAACAATACAGGTCCTACCAAAACTGTATCTGGTGATGGTCGTACAGGTCCTTCCAAAAGTTTACGGACACCTGCGAATTTGATGATCATTATTCCTGTCCCTAAATTTTTGTCTCAGGCATACCATTTTTTACAGGGTCCGAGAACGTGTTTTTTCTGAAAAATTTTCTGAATTCATAATGAACACATCGTTGTTGTTTGAGTCTTCAGTCTTTTGACTGGTTTGATGCAGCTCTCCATGCCTCCCTGTCCTGAGCTAATCGTTTCATCTCTACATAGCTCCGACACCCTACATCCGAGGCAATCTGTTTAACATATTCTAACCTTGGTCTACCCCTACAGTTTTTGTCGTCGACCCTTCCTTCCATAACTAAGCTTGCTATTCCTGGGTGTCTTAGTATGTGTCCTACCAACCTATCTCTTCTCTTCATTAACAGTCGCCAGAAACATCTCTCCTCTCCCACTCGTCTTAATACCTCTTCGTTTGTAACCCTATCTACCCATCTGATCTTCATCATTCTCCTGTAACACCACATTTCAAATGCTTCAATTCTCCTCTTTTCTGCTGCACCAATAGTCCAAGTTTCACTTCCATAGAGCGCCACGCTCCAGACAAAGGCTTTCAAAAATGACTTCCTAATACCTAAATCTATATTCGATGTCAGCAGATTTCTTTTTTTGTAGAAATGCTTTCTTTGCCTGAGCCAACCTACTTTTTATATCCTCTTTGCTTCGTTAGTTAAAGTTATGATTTTTGTTGTTTAAGATAAGTGAGGAAGAATTGGGTTTTTTCATATCTGAAGCGATCTGGACAGAACACTATGAGGATTCCAACCACAATTTTGGTTATGAAGAAACACAAATACCTGTAGAATATTTAGAATTGCAATAGAACACAAGACTGTGTTTTCATTAAGAAATATCACCAGTTTTATAGCCCAAAATAGAACCGCAGAAAAAAGTCAACAGACAGGCATTCTTTGACCTTGACTGGGCGAGAGAACCTTCAAGTTACAGACTTCCTTTATGTTTTACGTTGTAATGTAAATGCCGTCCTATGGAATGCAGTACTCTACTGGATCAAGAACCGCTTCCTCCTAGCTGCCTTCGTCACTCAGTTCGAGACTTAGCTGTTCAAAATTATTACGACGCAAACATGGGGAAAAAAGTAGTGCTAGAGGAGACCAAGTGGCAGATAATGGGTATGCACAGGTGCGGCAAGTCGTATAGAGAGATTGCAAGTGAGTTGGGTGTCAGTAAATCGTGTGTGGAACAGACAGTGAAGAAATTCAAGAAGAGCGGTAGCGTTGCTGACTTGGCGCGAAGTGGTAGGCCACGTGTGACATCACCCCGGGAGGACACAACAATAGCGGGGATTTCCAAACGAAATCGTAGGGCTTCTATCCCAATTATACTTTGGGCATTCAAAGAAAGGACTGGAAAGTCAGTATCGCGTATGACCTGCTCTCGTAGACTGCGTAAGGAAGGCCTTGGTTCGTATTCCGCTTTGAGGAAACTACACCTGACAGCGGTGTCCTGAAGAAACCGAGTAATTTGGTGCAAATCAAAGAGAAACTGGACAATGGAAAGGTGGAGCAAAGTCATGTTTAGTGATGAGTCAAGGTTCCAACTGTTCCCGAACCAGAGGATCCTTCCAGAATGTTTCGCACTCGCAGTTCAGGGCGGTTCAGAGTATGGCGAAGAGGGTGAACTTATGTTTGAAGGCCCGAGGAGGAGCAATAGGCTATTAGAAACAAAATGAGTTGTGTCTGATATGATGCTATTGTATTGTAATAAGTGAGTGCTAAATAAAGAATTCACAAATTTTATAGGGTGTCCGTAAACTTTTGGTAGGACCTGTACTCTCGCCTTAATAATTGGCTATCCAATATTCGGAACACATGAGTTATATTCTATTCAAATTAAAATGTATGGTTTTCTGTCAATCCGCTAAAAACACTTCCACCTATTGTACACCACAGAAACTAGAGCTTATACAATTTCTATTTGTCATATTCGATTTTACATAGCTTTGAAATCAACCTTTATGGCTCCTTGATTGATTTCTACATTGACTTACAACATATTGTGCTGGAGAAGTTGGTGGTTCCTCAGTTAGGAGCTGTGACAATGCGGTAATGTGACCCGTGTACTTTGGGTGTGTGTGGAATCTGTCTGATAACCGGTGTTGATTGTGATGGCTGTATTAGTGTGCGTATCTGTTTTTTAATTTAAGTACAGTCTGCAACTTAGAATTTTTCAAATAGTTCCTACTTTTGCCGCCAAGCGCCACCGTCAACGACTACTAGGCCAAGTTCAGTACTTAGCTACTAGACGCCACCGCAGTCGGCTCTTGGCAACGAACGTAGAAACCTAAGAGCGTTGTTTACATTCTTAACCTATCCAATTTAGCTTCACACAGGTGTAATTAGTGGTAGGTTCTTTAACATGCCATAAATCTATGACACGGGCCCGCGGGCTTTACTTCCCCTCCGAAGGAAGGCATACTGAGGTATTTTTAACGCTCTTAAAAATCCGATGGCTTCGGCCTGGTTTGAACCCGCTATCTTGGGCAGAGAAGCTCAGCATGCTACCGACTACGCCACCGAAGCCGCACGCTGTATTAGTGTGTGTGTTATCTGTAATTCAGGTAAGGACTGCAGACGATCAATTTCAGGTAGTTCCTACTTTTGCTACCAAATGCTACCGTCAACGACACCTACCTGCGAACTTGGCTACTAGATACCACCAAGACCGGCACCTGACGGCGATCGTTGGAACTAATAGAGCGTTCATCATATCTAAACTAAAATTTAGCTTCACAAAATTGTAGTTAGTTGAAGGTTCTTTTACATGCCATAAATTTACGACATGGGCCCACCGGCTTTACTTCCCCTCCGAAGGAAGGCATACGGAGGAATATTAACGCTCTTAAAAATCCAACGAGTTCGGCTGGGATTGAACTCGCGATCTTGGACCTAGAAGTTCAGCATTCTACCAACTACGCCGTCCATGACCTGCAGAAAGGCTGGTGATTTTGGCCCAAAATATGTTCACAGAGTAAGGTGTAATAACATGAATTCAATTGGTATTGACTGAATGGACCTATAATAATTTTGCATTAATTTTCGTTTTTCGAAACCTAAAATTAGTGAGATTTGACTCATGAATTGTTGTTGTTGTTGTTGTTGTTGTTGTTGTTGTTGTTGTTGTTTGAGTCTTCAGTCTTTCGACTCGTTTGATGCAGCGCTCCATGCCTCCCTGTCCTGAGCTAATCGTTTCATCTCTACATAGCTACCACACCCTACATCCGAGGCAATCTGTTTAACATATTCTAACCTTGGGCTACTCCTACAGTTCTTATCCTCGACCCTTCCTTCTATAACTAAGTTTGCTATTCCTAGGGGTCTTAGTATGTGTCCTACCAACCTATCTCTCCTCTCCCACTCGTCTTAATACCTCTGAATTCGAAACCCTATCTACCCATATGATCTTCAGCATTCTCCTGTAACACCACATTTCAAACGCTTCAATTTTCCTTTTTTCTGCTGCTCCAACAGTTTAAGTTTCACTTCCATAGAGCGCCACGCTCCAGACAAAGGCTTTCAAAAATGACTTCCTAATACCTATATCTATATTCAATATCAACAGATTCCTTTTCTGTAGTAATGCTTTCCTTGCCTGTGCTATCCTACTTTTATATCCTCTTTGCTTCGTCCATCACTGGTTATTTTTCTTCCTAAGTAACAGAAGTCACCTACTTCCTTTAGCTTTTCACCTGCCAATCCAACATCCATAAGGGTTTCTGATTTCTATCGACTGTATTCCAATATTTTTGTTTTACATTCATTAATTTTCGTCACGAAATCTTTCCTCAAAACAGAATCCATACCTTTTAAAAACTCATTCAAATCCTCTGGTGTGTCGGCCAAGATGAGGATGTCGTCAGCAAATCTCAGAGTAGAAATTATTTCTCCTTGAATCTTTAGGCCTACTCCTGCTTTGATTTTTTCTCCAATTTCCTTCATTGCATGTTCAATGTAAAGATTGAAAAGTAGGCCTATGGGTGACAAGTTGCTGCCTTGCCTTACGCCTTTTTGAATACCAGCTTCTCTATCATGAATTGAAGTTAACAGTACTTTTTGTTGTTGTTTTTGTTGGCAATTGTTATTAATTACATTACTCTAGATAACAAGAAGTTCCGTGACGAACTAAAGAGCCTACTTTTCTTAAAATGTAAAATTCATGCCAATGATTAATCTATATGGAACTATCTAGAATAATGACGAAATTAAGTTGGTAATATCGGATTTTCTAATTAGTTCGAAATACTGTATAGTCTACCTGGCATAATGTAGCCTAATAGAGCACTACAGTTGGCAGCCCTGGTGACTGAATATACTCTTAGTTCCTTCTCTTAAGGTACAGAATACAAAATTTGGTTGAAGCCCAATGGGTATTATGGACGTTACTTGCGGTGAAACATTGGATCTAACAGCGCGCGTAAAATCATTTTGGCAACAATGTCATACATGTATAATCTGAAATAATATGATCTATTGTTGTGCCAATTTTGAATGAAACCTATTAGTTAGTATAGAAGTTACATGCATTTTAAAATTGGACCTATCAGCAGGCTTAGAATCATGTTGGCAGCACTGACGTATATAAGTTATTGCAAATTCATCTAGAATGCCAGGTACTATACGTGTGCAAAGTTTAGAGCTATTAGCTTGCATACTTTCTGATATATTGATATTAGGGTAACAAAAATAGAGACTGCACATATTAACAGTTGGCAGCCCTGGTTGCTCTTAAGAATTCGCATAGTCATATCTGTTATGGTACACATAGCACATACGAAATTTGGTTGAAATCCAAATGATAGTATGGAGGTTACATTTATTTAAAGTTGGACCTCTCAGTAGGCTTAGAATCATGTTGGTAGCACTGACGTATATAAGTTACTCCAAATTAATATAGAATGTCAGGTACTATACGTGTGCATAGTTTAAAGCTGTCGGCTTGCATACTTGCTGATATATTGGTATTTGGATAAAATAAATTAAGAGCATTTATTATCAGTTGGCAGCCCTGGTGGCTCTTAAGAATAGTCTCAGTCGTATCTGGTTATGTACACATACAACATACGAAATTTGGTTGAATTCCTACTGATAGTGTAGAAGTTATATGCATTTAAAAATTGGACCTATCAGCAAGCTTATAATCATTTTGGCAACACTGCCATGTATGGCCTCCTGGAAATTAAACTGCCATATTATTATCTATACGTGTGCCAATTTTGAAATAGCTCCCATTTATACCTTCCAAGATATTCAACATGGAGCTCAAATTTCAATTGGGATTTTTCAGCAGTTGGTAGCACTGACATCATTTTCAAATATGGCCGTGAGATATTCAGGTATAGGTTTTTACTCCTACCAAATTTTGTTTCGATTGTTCCAGCCGTTTAGGAGTTGATAGGGGGGGGGGGACACACACAGCCAGACAGACAGACAGACAGACAGACACACATATGCCCGATCTCATAAGACTACTTTTTCCTCGTTTTTGCAAAATGTGAAAAGTAGGCTAAAAATGTTGACGTATTACTCGTTAGCACGGCAGCCCGTACTGGGAATTCAACACTGCGGGCTTTTGCGCATACTAAATACTCAGAGTTAGTGTGGCTGTTATGTTTTCTGGAATGGCCGGTACTTTTGAGGCGGACTGCACCTTCTCATAGCCCTGTTGTGGTTGGTTAGCTCGCCTTACATAATCCAAGGTGTGTCACCGTCTACCTTGAGTGTTGTTTTGTTTCTCTGCCGTGATTTAATTTTTGTTCTTCTTTCTTTCCTTGTCGCACAGTGACACGGCCCGATCTTAAAATAGTCGAGAATGCCCATAAAGCCCAATCAAACAGACAGCAGGCAAGCGAGAAATGTAGGCGTGCGTTCGAGGAATGCACGACGACAGCTCCCAGTGCTGCTAGCCAAGGTAAACTCGGCTTGCCACTCGACAACCTGCAAGTCCTGTTTAATGTGAGGATGAATTTCATTGGCTCTGACAGACACGACCATGTGAGGTTCCACACTCATATCCTTTCACCAACTTGCCTCTTGAATTAAAAAGATGGGAGTAGTTTCTTATATAAACAGACGTGAGGAGTCAACTAAATATCAAACAATTCTACGCGAAGTCGCACTTAATTTTATGAAAATAGCAAGAGAATGCCAATGATATAGCTTTTTAGCATCATCACAGCAATAGAGGCTACACCTTCATAGATTACTTTGGAGGAGGAAGACTGTTTATTGATCGTAATTTCTAAGTTTTGCAACATCTCTACTTTGTATAAAACAAAGTCTCCAATTCTTGGATGTCACGGGTAATCTCGAGAACCGCTGGATGGATTTTGATGCGGTTTTCAAAATTCCGTAAAGGATATCTCGAGGAAGGTTTCTCTAGAAAAGTATTTATTTATGATCAAAGGAAGCCAAGCAGAAACGATTTCAGTGAAAAGGTCGAATAAAAAACCTAGCGTCGGTGCGCTTTTTAAGCTTACGCAGGGCAAACCGTTAAAAATATCAATATAATAAGAGTGTAAGATTTGTTCAGCATAAAATGTTCTACAAAAAAGTCCGGGTGAGCATATCTCTATCTTCAATACATCGCCCACTATAAGTGTTTTTAGATTGGACCGAAGGGGGATTAGTGTTTCATGCACCTCGCCCTTCTTAAATTACGTCTGACAAGAATTCGTGGCACATGCATCTCCATGATGATATAATTAATAGTCCAGTCAGTGATTTTAACCCATCATGCCGAGACGTAAAACGGATATTGGTCGTAGTTCATAGACATCTAAAAAAGTCCTCTCGGCACGCCGGAAGGCGGAGGTAGATTTCACCGGACAAACTTGGGGATAGTCGAAAATAGGCAGAATATGCAGGTTTTCGTAGAAGGATCAGACCACATTTATTGCGTGAAAGTATTTTATAATTGGAGATTAATTAACTTTGTTTTTCGTCATTATGCATATTTTAAACATTTTATTGTCTTATGATGACGGTAACCTTCTTGTCATTTGGAGTCCATTTTTATACTTGTGGTCACACTGTCCTTATGCAAAGTTTCGACACTGATGTGTAACTATGTAACGGTCTGTTACTTCTTCACGCAAAATTATATCTCCCGCAGAGATGTTGGTTGCTTCCTCAGTTTTGGGGGCTGCGACAACGTGGTCATGTAACCCCGTGTACTTTGGGTGAGTGTAGAATCTGTCTGATAAACGGTGTGAATTGTGATAGCTGTATTAGTCTGTAATTCAGGTAAGGAATGCAGACGCTCAATTTCAAGCAGTAGTTCCTAATGTTGCTACCAGATACTACCGTCAACGACACCTAGCTGTGAACTTGGCTACTAGATGCCACCGCAATCAGCAACTCGCAACGAACGTAGGAACTTCCCCTCCAAAGGAAAGCATACTGAGGGATTTTTAGCGCTCTTAGAAAATCTGACGACTTTGGCCGGCTTTGAACCCGCGACCTTGGGCATAGGAGTTAAGCATGCTACCAGTTAAGTCACCGAAGCCGCATCACACTTAGTCAGATGGAAATCTGAATCTGATCTCGTGCAAGTGCGTTTTCATGGCAACGTCTGATGGCTCATCCCTCATCAATTTAGTAGTGTTGCCATGTCAACCACTGATAGCTCTTGGCATTTTCTTACAATTCCGAAATCATTTTTCTCATCCCTTGGCGTAATGGTGGCTCATATCAAAAATTCTTTCAGACAAAAGTTTTAGGTAATTATTAGGGGAATATTGTCCATTTTGTACGGTTTTGATATTGTGCCTATTAACAGAGATATGATTAATGTTTCCCGAAAAAAACACTTTTTCCCACCCCTTTGGTCAATGGTTGGTGCTATCAAAAAAACGTTTCAAACATAAATTTCTGAGCTTTATCCGACACATAGTATGAACTTTGAACGGATTCGATATTTCACATATTAAGAGAGTTATAGCAATATTTCATTTTTTCGAAAAAAAAAGTCCCCCATTTTCATCCCCTTCGACCGATTTAGCCCAGTAACGAACTCGTCCGAGATTTTATGGGTATACATATTCGGTAAAAAATTCAAAGTGATTGGTGCAAAATTACGGCAGTTATCGTGTCCACAAGAAACTGATATACATATATATACTGTACATATATTACATAAATTATATATAAACTTTTGAACTGACGGTGGTTTTGGGGTCTGGGGGATGTGAAACGCGAAGATATGTCGAAATTTTCCGGAAATCGAAACATGGTACCCATTGCAATAGTTAGCTTTCTAATGAAATCTACCTAAAATACTGCCGTCAACGACCGGTTGACTTGAGGGGTGGTAGGCTATCAGCTGTTATGAGGATGAGCTCTACCGTCTCGTAAGAAAATGTGCATTGCCGTTGTTCTTGTTGTTGTTGACAACGCACGCAATGGCTTGGGACGTTAGGACCGGTAGTATTGTGTAGCCTACTTTGTAAGTGTGGAATTCATTGATTGATGTTCATGTATAAAATAATTTCGATACTCAGCCCTGATGTATCATTGGCGTCCGTGTCGGACCTTCTGTTGACTAGTTTCTGAAAATACTAAAAACATTCACTTAATGAAATGCAGTGTGACAAAATTCCGACATCCCGTAGTCTGTTCAGAACTAGGCATTTAGGACGGAAGTAAAATACTTGATGTTTTGTTTGAGAGGCTTGGCGATTTCGGTCATTTAGCCCCATGTAGCTGGGTGTGGGTAGAATTTGTGTGATAACCTGTGTTTTGTGGTTTCTGTAGTAATGTGGGTATTTGTAATTCAGGTGAGGATTCGGAAGAAGGCGCCGGCCCTGTGGTGTTGGGGCAGTGCAACTGCCTCTCACCTGGTGGCCCTGGGTTCGATTTCTGGCTCCATCAGGGATATTAGAAATTGACGTGAGGGCTGGAACGCAGTGCACTAAGCCTCGTGAGGGCAATTGAGTAGCTGTCTGACAGTGAGGCAGTGCCCGAGTCAGGAAAATCAAGATTAATGGCCGAGGGGACCCGATGCACTGACCACGCGTCACCCTAATATCTGCAGGCCAAATGGCTGGACAGCGGTCGCTTGGTAGGCCTAGGCCCTTCATGGGCTGCACTGCCAGCGGTTATGATTATTGAGAAGAAGGCGGCCGTGGCCTTAAGTTAGGAACAATCCCGACATTTGCCTGGGGTAGAAGTGGGAACCCATGGAAAACTACTTCCAAGATTTAATACTAGTACGGTACCACATATTCATATTGTGAATTGTCCCATCCCATCTCCAGCCCTCGGGTGGCCATTAACTGGAGAGGGGGGGGGGGGTGATTTATTGGTCCATCAACAATGTAAATACATATGAAAATACACGAAAATGAAAATAAAATACAAATATATTGTTATAATAATAATAATAATAATAATAATAATAATAGTCTAATAATAATAATAAGAGTCAGCATGTGTAGTTCAGGTGGTAGAGTGCTAACCTTCCCGAGGGTGCGATCTACGTTCAGTCATGTAGTAAATGAATGGGATCTAATACGATCATCTCCATGGATTTCATGGCACATACAAGAAATCCTACGTACATTAAAGTCTGGCAACTCGACATACCAAAAAGAAACATAAAAGAAGTTAGTGTGTCTAAAAGCCTACTATTACTATTATTAGTATTATTAATATGTTTATTAGAGTTGTTGCACTATCTTCACACAAAGATAGACCCACAGTTCCTTAAATTAATTTACCAAATCTTTAGGATTTCTATTTTCTATGCATAGTCCATGAAGCTGGCAAAATCCTAGACAGATCCACCATCACTAGTCATGTAGCCACTCCCCATGAAGGTGTGAATCAGCTGTTCATAGGCTCGGTTTGTGTATTTCAATGTCATTGGCAGACAAGGCGAGGAGGTCACTCAACTGCAGACTCTGGTCAACATTCCTCAGCGTAGGAGGGGAGGGTGACGGGGAGAAGTCAGCTCTGCTGCTGAGGGGAACGAAGTGAAAGCCCGTTTCCAAGACATTGACCGACGATTTTTGTGATTTAATTCCACCTACACTAATTAAGATCCGACTTAATTTCAGGAAGATATTTGCTTAGAATACCATCTTCTATCACCAGTGTAAAGGACTTCCATCATATCAAATACACCCTGTATATATATAGATACATATATACATAAATTATATATAAACTTTTGAACTGACGGTGGTTTTGGGGTCTGGGGGATGTGAAACGCGAAGATATGTCGAAATTTTCCGGAAGTCGAAACATGGGACCCATTGCAATAGTTAGCTTTCTAAAGAAATCTACCTAAAAATCAGCGCTTATCACGTAATGCATTCATAACTGTTCCCGGGTGAAGTCGGGGCGGGTTGTTAGTTATGATAATAAATAGTTCCTTTTTTTCTCGGGTGCTTCATGCTTTAGTAGCGGCTTCGGTGGCAGAGTTTCTGTACCCAAGATCGCGGGTTCAAACCCGTCTGAAGTGGTCGGAATTTTTAAAAGCGTTAAAATCCTTCAGTATGCCTTCCTTCGGAGGGAAAGTGAAGTCGGCGGTTCCATGTCATAGATTTATGGCATGTAAAAGAACAAAGCTGAAGCTTGTAGTTTTGCGTTACCGTTAATCTTGTGATCATGACCCACGGGACCTCCTTTTTATGTGGAATCCCAACCACAGGACATGGCATTTCACTTCGAAAATCTCACATGCACTGACTGGGAATCGAACCCGGCCCACCTTGGAGAAAGGCGAATAGCTTGACCGCTGTGCCACCACGGTCCCCATGTAAAGGAACCTTCCACTAATTAAACTTGTGTGAAGCTAAATTTGCAGGTTAGATTTCGTTGAAACGCTCTATCAAAGATCCAACGTTCACCACTAGGTGTCAGCGACATCTGGTAGCGAAAGTTGGAACTACTTGAAATTTAACGGAACTTGTAGCTCACCCCATGGGTGTCCACATTGAAGCAGCTACAGCCTCTGGCGAGCTGAATATGTCCTCGGACACTTCCGGTGTTAAACGCCATAGGCTAAATAAATAAATTATCGGTTTTATTTCTTGCTTTATTAATATTAGATTTTTAGCCTACTGTCTGTCTGGCTGTCCTTCTGTCTGTCTGTCTGTCCTTCTCTGTGTGTGTGTATCCCCCTATCAACTCCTAAACGGATGCAGCTATCGATACCAAATTTGGTAAGAGTAAAGATCTCTACGTGCATATCTCACGGCCATATTTGAAATTGACGGCAGTACTACCAACTGCTGAAAAATCCCAATTGAAATTTGAGTTCAATGTTGGATATCTCAGGAGTTATACGTGCAAACTATTCCAAAATTGGCACACATATATATAATAACATTCCAGATTAATTTTCAGCAGTCCATACATGCCAGTATTGCCAACTTGATTCTAAGCCTGTCGATAGGTCCAATTTCTAAATGCATGTAACTTCTATACTACCGATTGCATTTCAACCAAATGTCGTATGTACTATGTGTACTACAACAGATATGATTGTGCGTATTCTAAAGAGCCACCAGCGCTGCCAGCTGTAGTAATTTACTCTATTAGGCTACACTATTTCAGGTGTATTTCAAACTGCAGTACTTAGAAATGTTAGTATTACCAACTTGACTTCGTCATTATTCTAGATAGGTCTATATAGATTGGCATGATTCTTAAATTTTAAGAAAGGTAGGCTCTTTAGTTCGTCGCGGAACTACTTGTTATATTTAGACATTCACCTCTAAATTATAACCAATCTAAATGCGAGCCATTCCATCTGTGACTGACTAACATTTACAATATACCTCAGCAAGAAAATGTCAATTTAAACGCTGTGGTGGATGTAAACTGAAACTTCTAATAACATGATAGATACACGAACACTTGGTAATTACAATGATACATAAAACCTGGGGATAAACCACACTCAAAACAGCCCGTGGGATTCGAATCTACAGGGTTATTCACCTAAGATGTTACTCGCCAATATCTTCTAAACCGTTAAAGATATCATTATTCTGTTTTCACTTTTGTGAATGGTGCTAAGGGGCTCATACATTAACTTATACTGTTTTTTTCCTTTCTTTATGAATAGCTGAGATATTGGTACCAACTTTGTTTTTCTTAATGGAAATATACTAATTTTTGCATACAGGATAAATGATTTCACTGAGACATATTCAACGGAGTTATTATTTCCCAAATCGGACGAGTACTTTTTGAGAAATCGATGATATGAAAATTGGGCTAGGCCACGCCTTCTTTCGGTGACGCGCTGTGTGAGATTTGGGAAATAATAACTCCGTTGAATATGTCTCAGTGAAATCATTTATCCTGTATGCAAAATTAGTATACTGTAATTACATCAAGAAAAACAAAGTTGGTAAGAATATCTCAGCTATTCACAAAGAAAGGAAAAAACAGTATAAGTTATTGTATGAGCCCCTTAGCATCATTCACAAAAGTGAAAACAGAATATTGATATCTTTAACGGTTTAGAAGATATTGGCGAGTAGCATCTTAGGTGAATAACCCTGTATAGGTACAGTACGATCTTCGGGTATTCTGCAGATGACCTCGCGTCACAATTTAACGAGCTTGGGTTCCTAACAGTAATGAGGTTGTAGGAGATAATCAGATGTATTTAAGGGGATAGGTACACATTTCAGGATCAAAAAATTCAATTTTTGAATTATTTTATTGACTAATATTTCATATTTCATTTGGAGAAAACAAAATGAAGATATCTTCAATACTTCCAGAGATATTCCCCTAAATGACAGTTCGTTTCGCTTAAGTTGTCTCCTTAAATTCTACCCTTAGGTAAGTTTGAAGCTCGTTTCCCGAAAACCTTATTTTCACACCGCGTTTACATGATAACTCAAATACTATTCAAGATATCTCAATGTAATTTTGCAAGATTGTGTATTGTACTAATATGAGCAACATCACCACAATATGTTGTGTGTCGAGCATACTTCCCACGTAAGAGAATAAGTTTTACCCAACAAAAATAACAAAATATACATTTAGAGTAAGAATATGAAAATAAAATACGTCCTGAATATGTGTATCAATTATTTTGGTGTATGTCGTAGCCGTGAATGTTACCAACAGCTCAAAAGAACATTCATGTAAATATTTCAAATTGTGGAGTACTTATCGTGTAAACGCTGTCCAACTGTACAAAAAAACCAGTTGAAAGTTTGGTGGTATAATAACGCATGACTGCAAGCATATTATAACATGTGTTTTGTGCATAATAATGAACGAACTGTGTTTAATAATCCTGCAAAGGTTTATTTCTTTGCAATATATAAGTTACATGCAGTTTATGAGATATATTCTTTTTAAAACTCAGTAGAAATTGTCTTGCAAATGGTGAAAGTAGGGGATTTACGTTAATCGTATATTTCTCGTCTGAACTTGATTAAATTCTGGCGTAAGCTTCAGAAAGTGAGGATACTGTGACCAAGGCAGGTCTGCAACAGGAAATGCTGGGAATGTTATCTTGTAGGTGTCTGCTCCAGTAATCCGCGCTGTATCTGTCAGAGTATGCGAGCCCGACCTTTTATCTCCTTCATTTTGTTGTCAGTGTCGCCAGACTAAGTGAGAGGGCGGATTAAGTATTCGGCCGCATTCCTTCCAGAAACATTCATTATCCAACTTGCGGAAGAATCTCAACTGCGCTCTTCAGCTCCGTTTGAGAACGAGAAAAATCCTCCCCTTTTCTCCTCTGCCACTTGATTGCTGTAATTGACTTGTGAGTTTGTAATACCCACGATCTGGACCTTGCGACATTAAAGCGCATAAATATATTCAAATAGGCTACATAAAATGGATACTGAATTTCGACCACTAGTACTTCTTCCTTGATTGCCCTATTGTTTGGAGCAGTGTGGTCCAACTTTTAGTTACCCGAGGCCCAATCAAACTTTAGTACAGGAATGTGAGGGCCAGAGACATTCCAGAAGGAAAACGTGTTACATATTTTACTCAAAAACATTTATTAAAATTTATATTAAAATAAGTTTAATATTACTAGTATAATATACCACATCATTTTACAGTCGAGAAATCAATCTGATGATTGGCACTGCTTTCCTGATACAAGTGTATCGATGTCCACTGTAAGTTCAGTAAGGCAAAGTCTCAGGCTCGATTCCAGTGAAGCACTTTCAATTCGATTTCTCATTTTTGATTTAATTTGAGAGCAGAAAAAGCACTTTCATACACATACGTACTGCCAAACAGCGATAACACTAGCAGAGAAAATTTAAGCAGTTTAGGAAAACGTTCTTTAGAAATCAGTTTCCAGAAATTTTCAGGGACATCACACTTTTTAGTCTGGTAGAATGGATCTGCCTGAAGATCACAAATTTCCATTTGAAGGTCACAGGTCACCTCACTCACTTCAATATCCATGGGATTGTAGAACAGTGCAAGTTTTGGTTTTAGGGAGTCAAAATCCTGGAATCTGTTCTGGAACTCTTTCTTGATATCTATTATTATTTCATGAAACATACTAAAATTTATGTCACTTGTTCCTTCTTTCAACTGCTGACAAGATGGGAAGTGTGCCATATTATTTGCCTTCAATGCAATTTGCATTACATCATGTTTTTTTTTGCGGAAGCCCTCAATATGTCCATAAAGCTGGGAGATATTTTGTTTTCTGCCTCGTAGTTTTAGGTTTAAAGCATTTAGATGGGATGTTAAATATGTCAGAAAAGCAAGATTATCTAAAAACTGGATTTCTTCCAGTTTTTCTTGATACTCATGTCCGATGTTTTCATTTTTGAGAAGTAAGAAGTGCAAGGGCCAACAAAAATGAACAGCATGCGGCCCGAGGGCCTCGGGTTGGACCAAACTGGTTTGGAGGATGAGTTAGCCTATACATATCGTGGCTGGGAGCTAATACTGATAATGTATATTCCTGATGGCATTCCAATGCTGAAGGAGAAGTCACGCGGCGATTAGAGTGCAGGACATTTAGCAATCGACAAATGTGATCACATTTAAATTATATACAAGAGTAAAGAAGGTGGTAATGCAACACATGTGATAGATGGGACAATATATGGATTCAAGTAAACAAATATCTCTGTGGGGGGGGTTAAACCCTAAAATGGGGCAGATGACCTCGTAGTTCCGCTCCTTAAAACAGCAGTAATAACTTACTAAACCCTAAAACTCCCACTGTCGGTACGCCACTGTTCTTGGTGCACAATGGTTTGTGTTTCTGGAAGAAGTGAGTCTCAGGCAGAAGTGTGTGGCTTACCTGGCTTTAGAGCACTAAACCTCCCTCGCATGATGAAGCGCGCCTGCACCTAAGAGCGAGACCATAAAATTGGCGACCTCCTGAGGAAAGAGTTGACAGAATCCCTGGAAATAAGTAAGGACTCTCCTTCTCTCTCCATGGCTACATAAATCAAGGCAGGGGTGTACTTGAGAGCCAGGAGCCTACCCCTTCAAGTTGTGGGGGAGGGGGGAAAGGGGGAGAGGTCGAAGTGCACACCTGAGACCTTCCCCTGCGATACGTCATCCTCGCCACGGGAGGAAGAGTGGGGATGGAACAATTTACTCGGACTGTACACTGTTGTATCAACCTCAGTAGAATGCTGTCGTTCCCTGTACAGTCACTCTCAAGAGTTAAAGCCTGGTGACTGTCATCCTCGTCACGTGATATTCTAACTTTCATTCATTCATTCATTCATTCATTCATTCATTCATTCATTCATTTGCAATTGGGGATGTGTCCCCAGGTGGCAAATTAGATATACAAGGTGTGTTCAAAAAGTAACGAGCCGGAGGCTGGAATGCGCAAACTGGTGACGACATTGGCTAATCGTGGCGTGTGTAACGAGGTGTGTTTCTGACCAGAGCGTGGAAGGTCACAGCCCGTCGCTAGAGGACACGCGTGCACGTCACGTGACGATACAAAGCGAGCAGCAGCATTCATCAATCGTCCATCCAAGACCAAGACAGTAGGCAATTCGACATGCTTCCTGGTGTGATTGAAGACTGTGGGGTACCCATTGGGCACATACTTTCCGCATGAGCATTCGTTCCTTCATGATGGTGTGCACACTTCCGACGCTCAATCCGACCACGGCGGCTATGGCGTTCACTGTCACTCGGCGGTCCAGGGTAATGAGTGCTTCAACCAGCTGGACGTTGTCATCGGTAATACAGGGGGGTGCCCCAGACAGGGCATCATCGGCTAACGACACCCGTCCTTCCCTGAAGCGCTTATGCCACGCCTTGGCCCTTTCAAGGGGCATACAGTGTTCGCCGTACACTTGTGACATTCGGCGATGAATGTCCATTCCCCCTACTCCTTCCGCTGTCAGAAACCGAACAACACCTCTTTGCTCTTCGTTTGACGCCTCCATGTCACTGTTTGCAATGCGACTGTCAGCGTTGGACGTTTGATGCATGCTGCTGCTCGCTTTGTATCGTCAAGTTACGTGCACGCGTGCCCTCTAGCGACGGGCTGTGACCTTCCACGCTCTGGTCGGAACCACATCTCGTTACACACGCCACGATTAGCCGATGTAGTCACCGGGTTGCGAATTACTTTTTGAACGCACCTTGTACATATCAAAAATTAAGAATGGTTACCCCGAATAATGATCTAACCCACCAAAAATCTCAAGTTGAGCTTTCGGTGGAATCATGATCTATCTGAATGCACTCAAGGTTTCGTGAACGGAAAACAACTTAAATGTATTTGGAAGCAGAGTTATTTATTTTTCAATGTTGGCATCGTGGTGAATACTGATCTATCTGTAAGAAAATGGCGGATGAACACAAGAAAGTTCTTATCAGCAGTACTGAAAAACAATTAAACAAGGGTAGAAAACGCAGAATTAACATATCTGAATGGAAGAATAATAGAAAGAAAGCATTGAGGAATGCTGGGGAGCCCTACAAAAGCAGGAAAGGACTTTTCGTGCTAGGAAAATGCTTATCACAACAGGTGAGTGGAACAGTGATCTAACCTTAAAGTGTACTGTAAGTTGTTTACGTAGTTATATCTATGTTCATAAACATTAGCAATGTTAAGTGACGTGTTTCAGTAAAGCGTATTTAATTAAAGTTGTATTCAGTGCACAGGAGTGATGATTTGAGATAACAAAGTAATTTAAACATATTATTTTTAGGTTTACTTTCGTGATAATTCGAACCTACAAAAGAAGCTCCAACTACAACAACTTCCCTCAGGTCTATGTCAACTGAATAATGAAAGTATTGCTAAAAAGAAAGCAAAGAAGAGGGAATTTATGTGCAAGTTCGTCCCACTCCAATACCGCGAGATCTATTAGAATCTGAAAGATGATGATGATGATAATTGTTGTTTTAAGGGGCCTAACATCTAGGTTATCGGCCCTTGATGGTTTGGGTGATCGTGAAGATGAAAATGAAAAGCGAACTTAAAACTATAACTAACTACTAACCTACATACTAGAAGAAGAAATGGGAAACTAAATGGGAATAAGGCAAATAAAAGGTCAGAAAGAAAAGAAACGCCCTCAACCCTCGGAGAAGGCGGATTGAGGGACTTGGAAGAAAGGAGGGCCATGAAAGGCATATAGGAAAGGGAAAGAGGAGAGGGTCCGCCCCAAAGGTAAGGGACAAAAGGGGAAAACGGACCCAGCTCAGGAATCCCTCGGGGTCGCCAACTCCCGAACTCACCAGCCGTGAGCCCCTGAGGGTGTAGCATTATCTAGGGTGCACCAGAAGTGGTGGGGCTACATACACCCTGCCTCCTTAAGGGCCTAGAGCACAAGGCAGGAGGTAAAAGGAAGATAAAAAGAAGGCTGACCCCTCGCAGAAGGAGGGTATCAGAAAAGATGAGACAAGGGCCAATTAAGGCGGGAAAGGAAGAGACTCCCTAGGCCTCGGATACCCTAATACCGTCGGGGTCAGAAGAGAACAAGAGTTGACCAAGTGAGGTCGACAGGAAAGAAGACAGAGAGGAGCCCGGCACAAGTAAGTGGAAGCAATGCCGGACTCAGCTGGGGCCCCGTGGTCGCCAACCCACGCCCACAAGATGTGAGCCCCTGGGGGGAGAATCTGAAAGAAACGGAGTGAGAGATACATAACAACTTGTTTATATCTCATTCATTGTTGCTTTTTATTGTAATTATAGCTTAGATCACTTTTCCACTCTTTACAGATAGATCTCTTTTCCACTAAATTTTGCATTCTTATGTTTGTATCTATGAAAACTGTATTATTTTTCCTAATGTGTGACATACATATGTTTTTATGTTACATAGACATTTGATAAATGAATGATTTACTGACAAGATTGAACTCAAAATAAAAATAAACGTTTTATTTTGTTTCCGAATAATTTTCCATTTGTGGGTTAGATCTTTATTCGGGGTAACCATTCATACATAACAATTCAATAACAATTTAACTGGAGCATTTACACAAATAGTCATTCTTTTCTTAAACACACCTATATGTTTGGGAAATGGCTCTAAGACTGTGGCAGGTAGAGATTGCATTTATCAATGGCATGGTTTACGAAAGAGTATTTACCATAATTTGTTCGCTGTGGTCGGCCCTTAACTTTGAAAGGATGATCAGCCTACTAATGTAAGTGGGCTTTCCCATACGTTTGCCAAGCTCACCCCATGCTGGTTGATTTGTATACGTGTTGTACATAGCGCAGAGTCTAGATTTCATCCTCCTAGCCTCAAGTGATTCCCACCCAAGTTTCTTTAACATACGGCTCACATTGCTCCTGGCATTAAAGTCATTGAGCACAAATCTAGCGGCCTTTCTTTGTACCATTTCCAACTCATTTATGAGCCCTGTTTCAGTCGGTCAACACGAGATAATTCTAATTATTGGAATATGCGAAATAATAACCTGAAATTACATGTGATTATCCCGCGTGAACTGGCGCGTGGGTATTTTTGACCCGAGGCTTAATTAATGCTCTATATTTTCGTCTTGGTCAACCCTTATTTCCTGTCGCCTACTGTACCTTCCTTCCTAGCCTTGATCTTCACCCTGCAAAATAAAAATGTTTGTTACTTTTCGAACACTCAAGTTATTTCTATATTATTTACGGTCGGGTCAGATTTAACCATGGCGCCATTTCTCGAGTGGCTATTTTCGGCTTACCTTAGTAGGGATAATCTGTAAAAAAATAAGGGGGAAAATGCCACTATTTTGGAGCAGCACAATCACAAAGCTCACGTTCTTGTTGATCCATGTCTTGGGTCTAGAGACACCTTGGTCATCAGCTCCTTTGTTCAAAAAAAACGTAGATGACTGCTTTACCGCCATTATCAAGGCCAATGATACTGTTACGGAAATGATTGTCATTTGTCTGCATGTTAAATTTGAAAAATATAAATAAACCTCATTTTATTAGGTAGATTTCGTTAGAAAGCTAACTATTGCAATGGGTCCCATGTTTCGACTTCCGGAAAATTTCGACATATCTTCGCGTTTCACATCCCCCAGACCCCAAAACCACCGTCAGTTCAAAAGTGTATATATAATTTATGTATGTATATATATATATATATATATATATATATATATATATATGTATATCAGTTTCTTGTGGACACGATAACTGCCGTAATTTTTCACCAATCACTTTTAATTTTTTTACCGAATATGTATACCTATAAAATCTCGGTCGATTTCGTTACTAGGCTAAATCGGTCGAAGGGGATGAAAATGGGGGGCTTTTTTTCGAGAAAGAGAAATATTGCTATAACTCTCTTAAAATGTGAAATATCGAATCCGTTCAACGTTCTTACTATGTGTCGGATAAAGCCCAAAAATTTATGTTTGAAGAGTTTCTTATAGCACCAACCATTGACCAAAGGGGTGGGAAAAAGTGGGTTTTTCGGGAAACATTAATCATATCTCTCTTAATAGGCACAATATCAAAACCGTACAAAATGGACAATATTTCCCTAATAATTACCTAAAACTTTTGTCTGAAAGAATTTTTGATATGACCCACCATTACGCCAAGGGATGAGAAAAATGATTTCGGAATTATAAGAAAATGCCAAGAGCTATCAGAGGTTGACATGGCAACACTACTAAATTGATGAGGGATGAGCCATCAGACGTTGCCATGACAACGCACTTGCACGAGATCAGATTCAGTATTTCCTTCTGACTAAGTGTGAAGCGGCTTCGGTGACGTAACTGGTAGCATGCTGAATGTCTATGCCCAATGTCGCGGTTTCAAAGCCGGCCGAAGTCGTAGGATTTTCTAAGAGCGCTAAAATCCCTCAGTATGCTTTCCTTTGGAGGGGAAGTTCCAACGTTCGTTGCGAGTTGCTGGTTGGGGTGGCATCTAGTAGCCAAGTTCACAGCTAGGTGTCGTTAGGGGCAGATGACCTCGTAGTTCCGCCCCTTAAAACAACAATAACTAACTAACTAGGTGTCGTTGACGGTAGTACCTGATAGCAACATTAGGAACTACTTCTTGAAATTGACCGTCTGCAGTCCTTACCTGAATTAAGACTAATACAGCCATTACAATTCACACCGTTTATCAGACCGATTCTAGACTCACACAAAGTACACGGGGTTAGATGACCGCGTTGTCGCAGCCCCTAAACTGAGGAACCAACCAAAATCTCTGCGGGAGATATAATTTTGCGTGAAGAAGTAACAGACCGTTACATAGTTAAACATCAGTGTCGAAACCTTGCTTAAGGACAGTGTGACCACAAGTATAAAAATGGACCCCAAATGACAAGAAGGTTACCGTTCCCATAAGACAATAAAATGTTTAAAATAAGCATAAAATGACGAAAAACAAAGTTAATTAAGCTACAATTATAAAATACATTCTCGCAATAAATGAGGTCTGATCCTTCTACGAAAACCTGCATATTCTGTCTATTTTCGCCTATCCCCAAGTTTGTCCGGTGAAATCTACCTCCGCCTTCCGGCGTGCCGAGAGGACTTTTTTTTTATAGTGGGAATAGTCCATAGGATGACACCAGTTGTAATATTACTTCATTAAAATACGTACGACTACGTCAAAAAAGGGAGTGACACACTATGGGTCAAAATGACCCGGCACCAGTCTTCGTTTTATCATTTTCACGCCAGCTCTCATGGGTTAAGATACAGTAGATATATTGTTATGGACTATTGAAGAAGGAAAACACTAAGGTATGACATGTCAAAGCAGCATTATCAGTTCGAAATCCAAATAGCTCTGCAAAACTTTATCAAACCTACAATGACATCCACGCATAACCTCTCCCCTCCGAAAACAAAAAGAAAACAAAAACCGCCAGAAAATATAGTTAGTAAGGGAGAGTTGGGCAATTGTGCGCAGCGGGTAATTCGAGTTAGTAGTACAACTAGTAACTCAGTTCACTCCTACCCTCAAGCTATCATCGTTCCTATCAGCATGATGCCAGTTGCTACGTGATTGCCGTGAGGCTTGGATGAAGAAACCTTACACGTCGCATGTTATTTTCTGTAGCCAGCCAATAAGAAGGTAAGCCTACAACAGTTGCGATTCAATTATTGAAAATTAACTGTAGTCTTAAATGGCAGTGTTTACTGTGTTTTTACATGTATTTATTTTTCAATATAATAGAATAGTTTACCGCGATTCAGTGAGTGGGGGTAATGGTGCTCAGAACTTATGATTGATGCGCACGATTCCTCCACATACAAGTAAATACAACGCGACATTAATCGCAACATATTTCGTGTTTGTTCTCCAGAGTCCAAGAAATTATGTACGTGGAAAACGGAGAAATAGTCCTACCAAACAGAAAATGTGCAGAAAGCTCTACGTGCAAAGGGATGATGGGAGGAAAATAAGGGAGTGGGGAGAAGTTTCAACATTTCCGAGTCAACCCAACGAAAGCAGTTGCTGCAAAATAGGCTTTCTCCACGTCGTCTACGCCGTAAACTTGTTTTTACCACCGAAATGGAGTCACAATTATCTGAATATCTTATGGCAAAATTATTTTGCGGCCTAACGCCCACCGAGCTTAGACGGTTAGCGTTCAAGTTTGCAGAAGAGAATAAGATTCTCAATAATTTCAATAAAGTTAAAGGCATAGCAGGCAAGGATTGGTTGTATGGGTTCTTGAAGATAAATCCTGCATTAACGTTGAGACAACCTGAAGGGAACAAGCCTAAATAGGATTGTCTATTTAAATGCTGATGAAACGAAGATATTTTATTCTAATATCCAAACCTGCAGAATATTAGTATCATTGTACTGTTAAACTATTGTCAAATGCATTGGAATGTTCTAATATTGCACAATGCACGTTTCAGCCATTTCACATTGTCTTATCATGGCTATCCAACATTCATCCCAGCAGGGTGGGTAATCGTGGGCAAATGCATATTTGCGAGATTTTGAATCATCATCATCATCATTTAACCACCTCCAGTTTCCCGGGTGCGGTGTAAGAGCGCTCTCCATTTCAGTCTATGAAAGTACAATTCTTCTTATTATTATTAATCTTCTACTTCTTCTTCTTCTTCTTCTTCTTCTTCAACTTTACACAATTCCACTCCTCTATCTTCCAGATCATCCTTTATTTGGGACATCCATCGTGTCCTTGGTCTTCCCCTAGGTCGCTTTTCTGTTATGTCCTTATCAAACCATTTCCGTGCGACTCTCTTTAGATCCATCCTCTTCAAGTGACCAAACCATCTCAACCTTGATGTTGCTCTAGTTTCCTTAAGTGGTTTCACTTGTATATCTTCGCGGATCTTTTCATTCATGATCTTATCACGTCTCGTTTTCTGAAGCATTGCCCTCAGAAATTTCTTTTTCCCAGCCTGAAGTCTGCTGTTTTCCCTTCTATTAATGGTGCACATTTCCAGGCCATATATTGTTGTTGGTACAAAGTAGCTCCCTTCTGAATGCTATTGGTAATTTCCCCTGAGCAACAACCATCTCGAGTTATAATGCTGCCAAGGTATTGGAACTGATCAACTTCTTGCAAGTTCCTTCCATCCAACATGATATTCAAATTAGCCTTTTGTCAACTAACCTTCATGGCTACTGTCTTTGTAGGACTAACTTTTTGTCCAAACTCATTAAATTGGTTGTTCCAGGTATTTAATTTCTTCTGTACTTCATTTTGAATAAAAGTCCCCCAAATTTATTTTTGAATTACATTTGTTTCTGTACATCGAATATAGAGTTACTAAGGCTCCCTTATTCATAACTGCAGTTGTGTTATCGATTATTTGATAATCACAAGACCGATTCTTGCTTAAGTGACGCAATTATTAGACTACTGATAAATATTAAGTCACTAAGAACCGGAAAAATGAACTATTTATTTTTATGTTGCAAAACGATCACATCAACAAAGAGACTCTTCCTCTCCCAAATGATCTACGAATACTCTATGATACACTTAAGAAAGAGAAAAACAATAATTTTGAAAAAGAAAACAGGCTACGTGAAAAGAAGAAAGATAACTTTTAATTTAAATGTTTGGCAATGATGAAATCTCCTTTGTTCGTAGAATCAACAAGATGTTCAGTAAAGAACATATAGCCTACTTTCTCCTAAATGCATGGGTATTGTTATAACTCTTTGTCCTTTTCAAGGAGTATAATTGAATGTTGGTTGTAGTAGCTTGTTGAAATACAACGTGCTATAGGGATATTAAACATGAATATGAGGTGCCCTTTGCTAGTGCTACCTCTGTAAAAAAAAATCATTCAATTCGGTTTCACCGTGTTTGAATTGATAGGGGGAATCGATTTGCACACATACTTGGCCACCATCTGCAAACTATTGGGCTGATGATCTAGCAGTTTGGTCAGAATATGCTTCCCACATAAAGATTTGTTGTTGCAAAATTTGGTAGAGACTAGATTATTAGGTTGGTCGTAATTACATTTTAGCCTTTAACATTTGGGTGGCCGCGATTACGTTTCCGTCAAGATGGCGGTGATATAAAACATGACACTGAGGTGGCCTTTTCTAGTGCTACCTCTGTACCAAATTTCGTTCCATTCGGTTTCACCGTGTTCGAATTAATAGGGGGAATCGATTTTCACACAAAGATGGCCGCCATCCGCAAAATATTAGGCTAATGACCTATTAGTTTGGTCAAAGGATGCTCCCTCCATAATGGTATGTTGATGCAAAATTTGGTAGAGATCGGATGATTAGGTTAATCGTAATTTGATTTAAGCTTTGAATATTTGTGTGGCCGCCATTACGTTTCCGTCAAGATGGAGGCGATATAAAACATGACACTGAGGTGCCCTTTACTAGTGCTACCTCTGTACCAAATTTCATTCCATTCGGTTTCACCGTGTTCGAATTAATAGGGGCAATCGATTTTCACACAAAGATGGCCGCCATCCGCAAACTATTAGGTTGATGACCTATTAGTTTGGTCAAAGGATGCTGCCCCCATAAAGGTATGTTGTTACAAAATTTGGTAGAGATCGGATGATTAGGTTAGTCGTAATTTGATTTAAGCTTTGAACATTTGTGTGGCCGCCATTACGTTTCCGTTAAGATGGCGTCGAAATAAAACATGACACTGAGGTGTCCTTTGCTCGTGCTACCTTTGTACCAAATTTCGTTCAATTTGCGCTCACCGTGTTCGAATTGATTGGGGGGGACAGACATTCAGAGTACACACACACTCTCTCTCTCACACACACACACACACACACACACACATACACACATACACACACACAGACAGACACACTTTTTTTCGCCCTGTAGTGATCTCATAAGTCGACTTTCATTTTTTTCAAAAATCGAAAGTAGGCTAAAAATACTGATATGGCTTTCATTCAGAACTTCTGACATGTATTGACGTCTAACTTAAAATTAGCTTTGACTCCCAGAGGATGTCTAATTTTTACATTTTCTTTGCAAAGAGTTGTCTTATGAACTATTTTAGACAGTGGTACGTTTTAAGGAGATTTAAACCAGATTATAATATGGTTAAATTGTCCGTGGTGTAATAATATAAGTTTACTGTTAAATATGATACTTTTTATTTGAATGAGACAGTGTTGCAAACGCCAGCAAGAATTGACTAATTTGTAATTTTTACATATGTTTTGGTCTTAAAATAACATGAATTTAGCATGGTTTGAATGGGGATTCAGTGAGTTTTCTAGCTCCTTAAGTGACACAATATGTATGACACATGAACCTAGCGACGTTTGGTTATTCCGCACTAATTTTCAGATGAAAACAATAGATGGCAACACTGGCAGGGGAATCCTTCCGCACCAGCACTCCTCTTTTGTTCCTCAAGGTGTATTTCTTTTCTCTACTTATTCTCCGTCTCATTGTTTCTTCTGTTCCCCCTCTCATCAACTTTCCGCTTCATTTCCATCCTTTTCCGCCCCTTCATTCTAGTGATGGCGAGCTTCTTTCACCACCATTCCTTCTTCCACCGTCTTGGGACTGTCTTAAGGCGACTTCTTCAATTTTGGAGTAACAGCGCAGATTAGACTCAAGCGCTCGGTGACTCCAGCCAAATTGCTCACTGAGTATTCTGTCTCAGGAAGAGCGTTGATAGACTCGAGAGCGGTTATGCAGAGGGTGTACATTATGCTAAACATGGAATTAGTGTGGATTTTGAAACCAGTGTCCATCCCTTCAAATGTCATCGTTATTTCACCCACTCGTAAATTCCGGTCAAAAATTCAATATTTCAGAAAATTAAAAATATAAGACTTTCCAAAATTGAATCATAATTGAATATCACGTTCCTAAATTAATAGAAAATCAAAATTAAATAGCCAATGACACTTTTAATGTTACCATTATGCGATGTTCTATTTTCGTGCCTCATAAAACTGAAGCATTTCGTATTTTGTGGGATGCTATTTTATTACTAAACAGAATAGCTACTTCATGTTGTTGTTCTTGATTGATTGATTGATTTTGGGCCTTTGCAACATCGTGGTCATGAAGCCCCATGTATTGGGGTGTGTGTAGAATTTGTCTGATACTTGTGTCACTGTGATGTCTGTAATAGTATGTGCATTTGTAATTGAGGCAGGAAGCGGTCGTGGCCTTAAGTTAGGTACCATCCCGACATTTACCTGGAGTGGAAGTGGGAAACCATGCAAAACCACTTCCAGGGTCGCCGATGTAAGAATCGAACCCGGCTGTTTTCAGTTTTGCCTCAATACACTGAGTGTACCCCATTCCAGAATTAAATTACTTGACAGAACCGGGAATCGAACCCGGGCCTCCGCGAAATCAGTCAAGAATGCTAACCTCTACACAGCGAGGCGGATTTCAATTTCAACAAGATGTTTAGTAAAGAACATATATCCATATATGTGGTGCTATAAGTACATATAAAATATTTTCTATTGCAAATACACACTGTATGCTTAAAATTATAACGTGTGAGTAGTTATAAATCAATAAATACAAAATAAATCAAGTAAGGAAATTTTAACCTGCTTGGATTTGATCCAAGGACCTATAGACTATGAGTCTAGAACACTACCACTACGCTACACACGCCCAGTACTAACATTAGGTTAAGAACTGGTTTAGTATAACTGCATACCATATTTTATCATGGAATGAACGATTTAATTAGCGTTTTCTGACGTTTTTATAAACCATTTAATACTAAATATGTATTATTTTGTTCAGTACATTCCTAAAAGGATATAAACTTACGATGTTACTGAAATGTGGTCTAGCCAGCAAATAATAGCCTCCTTTTTGACCCAACGGGACGGCACAGCAAAGCACGAAATGGCACAGTCTGCCTGACCTGTTAGTAACTTCTACGGTTACATAGTCTATTATAAAATGCTAATATCCTACCGGTTACATCCTCGAGGACAGTTTAAACATCCCTATGTACGATAAGTTGATTTGTTGAGGCCAGGCCTTGTTGAATCGTAAGTTACGGTTAGGCTGTAATACTTGTATGATTCATACATCCACCATCTTGAAACCATTTGGCTGATGACCTTGTAGTTTGGGCAAAAGACGCTTCCAATATCGAGTTATATTGTTGCACAATTTGGTAGAGATCAGATGATTAGGTAAGTCGTAATTTGGTTTAAGCTTTGAACATTTGGGAGGCCGCCATTACGTTTCCGTCAAGATGGCGGCGATATAAAACATGACACTGAGGTGCCATTTGCTATTACTACCTCTGTACCAAATTTGGTTCAATTTGGTTTCGTCATGTTTGAATTGATAGAGGGGACATATATTCACAATCACACACATACACAGACAGACTGACAACTATTGACCCGTGTGGATCTCATAAGTCTACTTTTTTGTTGTTGCAAAAATCGAAAGTAGGTTAAAAGGGAACAAGTAGTTCCGTGAAGAACTAAATAGCCTATTTTCATATACCTTCCTTATGTTAATTGTCTCTATCAGCATACAAAATTTCACATTGATTGCTGTAGATGGAATCGTAGATATTGAGAACCGTCTAAATATTTCGGAAGGTAGCCATTTTTTTCAGGATTAGGGAATAACGCATCTCATTTGGGTACAATCGTGTTGACCGACTGAAAAGCATCAAATTATTGTTTTCAGTTAATAAAATGATGATGCATTTGGTCCAGGATAAACACCAAGCATTCAAGCAAATTGTAACTGTACAGACAGAACGACAATATTGTACCTACATAGAGGGAGCTAAGACATAGCCTAGCAGGGACTGTACCAGGTCAGCGGTTCTTTTTGTGTGTGATTGCACCTTGTTGGCGGGCTGTAATTGAGCGCCTCTACCTGTGTCTCCCTCGCACGCTACATCTGTCTGCGCTGATCCCCTTCCTTCCATACTCAATCTCCGTCAGGACCAATCATGGCTCCACCCTCCTTGACTTGAGTTCAACCTGGCACGGCCAGGAAAACAAACCTGCAGCCACTTAGAGGACACTCCCCCGCAAGAGCTACTAGCCTCCTTCATGTGCGGCCTCACCTCAAATTAGATTGGTTAATTGTTGCAAGCTACTCTGGTTCTAAATAATTACGTGAGTCAATCAATATCTAATCTTCTTTTCTTTGTATTAAAAAAAAACTGAAAATTCTGGATGCGTTCGGAATTCAAACCTTGGACTTGAGTGATTCTAGACCAGACATGGCGGGCGGAAAAAAAAAGCAACACAATTTATAGATAGATTATAAACTTTTTATTTCTGAATTTAAAATCAAACAAAGCTTATAGGCTACAATGGATGAACTTTGGAAGGAGTATGTGACAAGTGAAACTGTGAATGTGCTTCTAAAAGTTTTTCGTAATCTGGTTGAAACTTAGATGAGCTGACTCTTAGTAGCGCAGCTAAATCTATTTCTGACTCTATTTTTGAGAAGCGTCATTGTAGATAAAACCTGTTCACAGATATAGTAAGATGCGAACATGGCAGTTATCTTCTGTGCATGAGATTTCAAGTTTGCGAAGTTTGATTTTGGTAGGGCCTTGTAGAACTCAATTTTCGAATCGTTGAGGAATAGTTGCTTCAATTCATTGTTACATTGTAAGTAAAATAGTTTTAGCTGCAATTCTGAATTTTACTGATTTACAGTCAATATTAAATGGCATGCTGAAAATGTCGAAGTTCGTTCTATAACTTTGAAGTCCTGAAATCTTCATTCAAATTGGTCGTGGAGTTTTTTCGCACAGAAAGATATAACACAAAACGCATAAACACAATGAGATTGACACAGTTTTCCACTTCTAGGTGGGTTGGTTGGTAGGTTCCCCAGTTTAGGGGCTGCGACAACGCGTTCATGTAGCCCCGTGTACTTTGGGTGTGTGTAGAATCTGTCTGATAACCGGTGTTAATTTTGATGGCTGTATTAGTGTGTGTATTTGCTTTTAATTCAAGTAAGGACTGCAACTTTGAATTTTTCATATAGTTCCTACTTTTGCCACCAAACGCCACCGTCAACGACTACTAGGCCTAGTTCAGAACTTAGCTACTAGACGCCTCCGCAGTCGGCTCTTGGCAACGAACGTAGAAACCTAAGAGTGTTGTTTGCATTCCTAACCTATACAATTTAGCTTCACATAGGTATAATTAGTGGAAGGTTCTTTAACATGCCATAAATCTATGATTTGGGATCGCAGGCTTTACTTCCCCTCCGAAGAAAGGCATACTGAGGGATTTTTAACGCTCTTAAAAAATCCGACTGCTTCGGCCGGGTTTGAACCCACTATCTGGGGCTTAGAAGCTCAGTATGCTACCGACTACGACACCGAAGCCGCCCACTTCTAGGTACACAGAACAGGAATTATGACCTATGTGTAATTTAAGGTACCGGTAGTATAATTCGAAACCATGTCACAGGCCGAATTAGACTAGCTCAAGGGCCGACTTGGCCCGCGGACCGTACTTTGCCCATCACTGTTCTAGACGGATGTATTAACCATTTACTCTAAAACAACCATCATACTTAGACTTAGCATAACCAGCACTTGTTGCTGCACAAATAAATTAAAGTTTCAGGGTCTGTATTAGAGACAGCAGGCGGTGTCTCTTCATTGAGCAAGGAAGAGTGTGAATTAACAATAAAACTGTCTCAAGACTTGAACTTGAATACTCTTCAGTCCAGTCGGTTGCAATATCGAATTCCGATAGAATTGCCACCGCACCAAGAAGTCATATTTCTAATTCTTAGATGCAGCCTACAAGTCACCTTCGAATAATAGGAGTTGCAGGAAAGCTAATGATAAGATCTTGGCAGGAAAACAGACAAATAAATAAATAAAATAAATTTATAAATTCAAAGTGTTCCAGGAAAAGCAAAGTAGAAAAGCCAAGAACATCTGGTCGGAAGAGAGGAAGAGGAACCACGACGAAAAGATGAAGAAGTTCAGGGGGAAAAGAAAAATGGACTAACCAGCAAGTCAATTGTTTCTCGTGGTCCAAAGTAGGCCAAATACGGAAAAAGAAGGAGTAAATAAATAAATTAAAAAGTAAATGAATTACTATATGCCTCAGAATGCCTAAATATGGTCAGAAATGGACAACCCTGGAAATTGGAGCTGAAGGACCGGAAGATTCTGTGAAAAATAATGGGCCCTATTAAAGAGGAAGGCACAACAATGAACTGTATGAACAAGTGAAGAGCATTACAACAGCTATGATGAAGAGGAGGCTTGTCTCCTATAGTCATATTGTGAGAATGGATAATCAGAGCTTCACCTGCAGAATTGTCAACACTGTCTCTAGAGGGAAAGCAACCAACGCCAAGTGGACGAAACTAGTCAGGAAAGACCTTGAACAATTGGATATTGACCCCAGTAACATCTAAAACAAGAATAAATACAGAAATTTGATCAGAACGTCAGACTCTCTTCAGTCACTAATAACAAAAGGAGTAGGTGTGAAATGGGCTCAGGAGCGGAAGGATATTCACAGTGCCGGGATCAAGGAATACTGGGCTAAGACGAAAGCTGCCAGAGATTAGAATTACGTGGGCTAGAGCCGACCTAAACGGAACTAAAGAAATTAAAGAATGAATGAATGAATGAATGTGAGTGAATTCGTTCGGAAGTAATCCCGAAGTATGATCGGATCCTCAAAAGAAACCACTAAAGGTTATTTGGATAGAAAACCATGTAACCCAAGTCAGAGGCAGTGTTGGGTACTTAGGCGTGCTAGATAAATTGGGGTAGTTTGCTATTGCTTTTTTCACTGAACCAGTGCAACAGCACTGTTCGTATGAGCAGCTCCTTTAACAGCAACCACAAGTATTAACTGTCCCTTGCATTTCATACATCAGTAGCTTCTATACGGCATGAATGCAACTCTGATACCAATGAGAAGCTCAACTTTACTCTAGATTGTGCATTCGTTAAGACAATAGTTAATCAATTAAATCATTAATTAATAACTATGACGTCTTCTGATTAGACTGAAGTCTCCTCACTTCTATCATCGCCATAATTCCGGAATTTCCTTCAAGGTAACGTTTTTAAAACTAGTTTATATGAGACGTTAAAAGGTGTAGACTATTTGTAATTGAGGCCTTTTTTCATGCTAATGTGTAATTTTCTTCTATTACAGGTAAGATTCTGAAAGCAGTTCCCCCTTCTCTTGCTGTTTGTACGAAGATGAACAAACCCTCAGCGTAAGGTAAGACACTAATGTTAAAAAATTACAAATGTGGTTCAAAGTATTCTAGTATGGCTTCAGCGTGTTTCAAAATGAATTCTCTCCTTTTGATTGCAAGCCTGATGGAGAAATATCTGTGCAAATCTGACTTTTCGAAGGTCTTGGCATATCTTATGTGGATATAATCACAGTATTTTATATGGTGGTTTGAACGATTGACATAAGAGTACATTTCAAATGTATTCTAGAGATGTTAACTAGAACACAAATTAATTTTCAGCGCTGAAAAATGCCTCCTAGTTCACGAACATTAGCGTCGATCCTTTGCCATTTTCGTTACTAAATTTAGACTAGTTTCTGATGTAACGTGTGCACTATTGGTGGGTGTAGAAGATAGGAAAACTATGGTAAAACTCTTCTATGGTGACTCAGGTAGGAATCAAACCCACCTCAAGGTATCTTTCTCTGGATCGGAGGTTCGAATCCTGGCGTTGAGAGCGGCCATCCTGAGCTCGGATTATCCTTGGGTTTCTCCACACTCCCTGCAGGTAAATGCTAGGATAGTACCCTACTTCAAGTCCCGTGGCACCTATCGTACCTCATCCCTGTCTTTAACACAGTTTCACACACTATTACAGTCATCACATAATTACAGGTTGCCAGGAAAGTTCAACACACGCCCAACTACACGTGGCCGATGACCAATATGTCCAAACCTCTAAAATGAATTAACAACAACAATCCCTGGATTCGATGAATGCCGTGTGCCTGTCTACACGGTCCGCCTCGTTGCGTAGGCCTACTGGCTAGCATTCTTGACTGTCACCCGGAAGCCTGGCTCTGCGAAGAAATTTAAATCTGGTCTGGGGCCTGGAATGGGGTACACTCAGACTTGTAAGGCAAAACTGAGAATTCCACAGTACAGTACTTTTGAGAAATAAATTATCAATTTGTAAAAATAAAAATAAAAAAAATAGATGTATCAAGCTCCTTCAACCTGATAAATCAGCTGTTGCTGATCATGCTGTAACACCTGGCCATGATGTCATGTTCCAAGGAGTGGATGTTCTTGCCCCTATAAAGCAATATCGCCCCAGAATCATCAGGGAGGCGGTTGAAATACGTAAACACCCAGATAATTTCGACCGCGACACCGGCTACAATCTCAGTGAATCCTGGCTACCTATTATCAGAACCATGAGAAAGTAATACACTGCTGCTTTCCGTTGTCCCTAACATGGGGCTATAATGGCGTCCATCTTTGGGCACCTTCTATATGTTCTTCGTTGCTTTCTCTTAGCAATATTGTCGTATTCCAGATTATTCCTGACGAAGAAAGGCATGGTTTCTTTCGAAACCCGTCGAATTTTAATATAATAATACACGGCATAAGCCCAAAATTCAACATTATGAATAAAAATAAACCTGTTTACCTTTCTGATTAATAAATATTTAGATGTTTGCCATTCATACTCCATAGGCCATAATAGAAAATTCATTAAGTATAACATTTTATTTTGTGTTGTATTTTACAACTTTTTTGTATTGTCACTAATTGTAGGCTAAATAAACTTGGAATTCTACAAGTAACTCTTATCTAAAATAATTACACAATGTTATATGCTCTAAGATATTGGTTGATATTTCTGGATATTTTGCGGTGACAATCCCCTGAGAATACTCACAATACCCCCCGAAAAAAATTGTATATACGCCCCTAACGTCAATTACAAATACACACGCTAGTACAGATATCACAGTGGTAGAGGTTATCAGGCAAGTTCAACACACACCCAACTACATGGGGCTGCCTTTCTACCCACACTGTGAGCAGCATCATTCAAGGCCCAGATCCTGTGGCCGTGTAATGTTTGGCGGGGAAGGAAGTCTGCAGTGGCTTAGTTTTATCAGGAAGAGGGCAGTAGAATTTGATGGGCTCCATAGCAGAATGGAAAACAGTAAGAGCAATTTGGCAACAACGCAGTACTGTTTATAGGATTCATAAAGTATTGCGATATGACTGCTTTGTCCGAAAATAGAAGATGACGTTGCCAAATAGCGTACATTATTTGGTCGCATGACAATTGTAAAATGTTTCTATGACCTCCTGTGGCGAGTTAAACCAGATTCCTTTATATCACCTAGCTGATACGTTTTGTTTTGTTTAGTATGTGCTTGTCGATATGGACCGCACAACATTACTGCTATGCGGTTAACGTCACCTCTGAAGACTTTAAAAATAACTGATATATTTATTTATTTATTTATTTATTTAATTCTTCGATTTTGACCTACATTGAACCACGGGAAACAATTGACTTGCTGGTTAGTCCTTTTCTCTTTTCCCAGAAATTCTTCATCTTTTCACTCTGGTTCCTCTTCCGAGTTAGCTTTTCTTGGAACCCCTTGAATGTATCAATCGTAGCTCGAAACACCAGTCTAATCCAGATCTCTATTGGACTGACAACCCAACTTTCTTGTTGTATTTCATCAAGCTACTACAACCAACATTCAATTATACTCATTGAAAAGGACAAAGAGTTATAACTATATCCCTGCATTTAGGAGAAAATAGGCTAAATGTTCTTTACTGAACATCTTGTTAAGTTTGTTAGAGCTCTGCAAGACTCACAATTTGAAACCTTTCCGAGCCCTTTAGCCCTTAACGTTTGCCACAATTGAGGGAAGTGTTTAAGTTTACGTTCTTGGTAAGATGAGGACCCCTACTTTGTCTACTAAGATGGGCTCCCCTACTTCGTCTATTGATATGGGGACCCCTACTTTGTCTACTAAGATGCGGACCCCTACTTTGTCTATTGATATGGGGACCCCTACTTTGTCCACTAAGATGCGGACCCCTACTTTGTCTACTAACAAGGGGACCACTACTTTGCCTACTAAGATGGGTATCCCTAATTTGTCTACTAAGATGAGGACCCCTACTTTGTCTATTGAGATGGGGACCCCTAATTTGTCTACTAAGATGGGGACCCTTACTTTGTCTACTAAGATGGGGACCCCTACTTTGTCTACTAAGATGGGGACCCTTACTTTGTCTACTGAGATGGGGACCCTTACTTTGTCTGCTAAGATGGGCATCCCCACTTTGTCTACTAAGATGGGCATCCCTACTTGGTCTGCTAAGATGGGCATCCCTACTTGGTCTGCTAAGATGGGGACCCCTACTTTGTCTGCTAAGATGGGGATCCGTACTTTGTCTACTAAGATGAGGACTCCTACTTTGTCTGCTAAGATGGGGACCCAAACTTTGTCTGCTGAGATGGGCTCCCCTACTTTGTCTATTGAGATGGGGACCCCTAATTTGTCTACTAAGAGGGGACCCTTACTTTGTCTACTAAGATGGGGACCCTTACTTTGTCTACTAAATGGGGACCCTTACTTTGTCTACTAAGATGGGGACCCCTACTTTGTCTACTAAGATGGGGACCCTTACTTTGTCTACTAAGATGGGGACCCCTTACTTTGTCTACTAAGATGGGGACCCTTACTTTGTCTACTAAGATGGGGACCCTTACTTTGTCTACTAAGATGGGGACCCCTACTTTGTCTACTAAGATGGGGACCCCTACTTTGTCTCCTAAGATGGGCATCCCCACTTTGTCTACTAAGATGGGCATCCCTACTTGGTCTGCTAAGATGGGCATCCCTACTTGGTCTGCTAAGATGGGGACCCCTACTTTGTCTGCTAAGATGGGGATCCGTACTTTGTCTACTAAGATGGGGACCCAAACTTTGTCTGCTGAGATGGGCTCCCCTACTTTGTCTACTGAGATGGGGACCCCTACTTGTTTACTAAGATGGGGACCCCTACTTTGTCTACTAACCAGGGGACCGCTACTTTGTCAACTAAAATGGTGACCCCTACTGTGTCTACTAACAAGGGGACCGCTACTTTGTCAACTAAAATGGTGACCCCTACTGTGTCTACTAACAAGGGGACCGCTACTTTGCCTATTAAGATGGGGATACCTACTTTATATACTGAGATGGGGACCCCTACTTTATCTACTTAGATGGGGACCCCTACTTTGTCTGCTAAGATAGGGACCCATACTTGTCTACTAAGATAGGGCCCCTACTTTGTCAACTAAAATGGTGACCCCTACTGTGTCTACTAACAAGGGGACCGCTACTTTGACTATTAAGATGGGGATACCTACTTTATATACTGAGATGGGGACCCCTACTTTGTCTTCTAAGATGGGGACTCCTACTTTGTCTACTAAGATGGGGACCCTTACTTTGCCTACTAAATTGGGCACCCCTACTTTGTTTCCTAAGAATCGTTTTCAACATTAAAAAACGGCCACTTGCTGCACTTATAAATTATTATTTTTGATTATTATTATAATTATTAGTTTTATTTTTTGTTTAACAGGATTTCTCATATGTAGGCATCCATCTCTAAATTTCGACCACTGTAAATGTGTATATTTAAACTGTGTTACGAAGGGCTGATGATCTCGCTGCACTAACAATCATCATCAATAATGTGTACTAATTTTGTCAGGTGTGGTAGCTCAAGGTGTGGTAGCGTCTTGCGCTGAAGCTGGAGACCCAGGTCCGCCATCGATCCGGTCAGTTGTCGCTACTCCTCCTCTAGCGTCGCCCATAATGAAGACAAGAGCTGCGGTAATTGATTCAGGATTAGATTACAGCCGCCTGCCGCCTGCCCCTGCCCCTACTACCTAAAAATGCAAATTTCCATTACTCGGCACATAATCAACAAGCAGCCAGCAGCGCACAGTGGTGGCGACTCTTCTCGTGTTACACGGTGCGTGTCGTGTGGTCATTGTGACATACCTACCGGGGGACAATCCACCTTCACCGCGCCGCAGTAAGGGCTTGGTTGTCAAGTCCCCCAATACATTCCCTCAATGAGACTCCATATAGTCATCATAACATACCGGTACCTACCTGGATACCAAGGAGCATTCAATAAAAACAGAGGCAGCACTCTCTACGTTGCTACGAAGCGCATACTATATTGTTTTAGACTTAATATTTTACTATCCAAATGAAATATATTACACTTCAGTCGTCACGTCCACCATCTCAACATAATCTCCTTGTAACTTTGTGCACTTTTGCCGTCGATGTGTCAGTCTCTCCAGACCTTCCTGAAACAATTCCTTCGGAGTGCTACGTACACATGCCTTGACAGTGACCACGCAGATGTTTCTTCATATTCCCGAACAGGTGATATTAACTCGGTGCCAAGTCGGGAGAGTATGGTGGGGATGGCAGCGTGAATCCCATGTGATCAATGGTAGCGGTGGTCTCTCGGCTAATGTGGGGGCGGGAATTGTTATGTTGCAGAAGCACACCTTTAGCCCATTCTCCTAGCCGCTTATTTTTTAAAGTTTGAATGGCACCACGTAAGTGCTTAAGGGTTGCCACATATGCTGCACTGTTAATCGTGGCCCCCAATTCCAGCCAATCAATGAGGATGATGTCCTTTGTGTCCCAGAACGCCGTCGCCAACCCTTAAGCGCTTATGTCGTGGCATTCAAACTACGCGGTGTTGAAAAATGGGCTAAAGGTGTTCTTCTGCAACATGACAATGCCCACCCCCACACTAGCCGAGAGACCACCGTTGCTGTTGATCAAATGGATTTAATGGTGCTGCCACACCCACCATACTCTCCCGACTTGCCACCAAGTGATTATCACCGCCGTTTTGCGAATTTTGCAGAACTGGACAGAGCTGTCAAAGCATAGGTACGCTGCACCCCGAAAGAATGGTCTCAGGAAGGTCTGGAGAGACTGACACATCAATGGCAAAAGTGCATCAAGTTACAAGGAGATTATGTTGAGAAGGAGGACGTAACAACTAATGTGTAATGTACTTCATTTGGGTAGAAAACAATAAAGTGTAAAACATTCGAGTTACAGAAGGCTACTTCTAGGATTAAAATCGTTGAGCACAAACCTAGCAGCCTTCCATTGTGCCATAAATTGCAAATACACATGACACACTACTGCAGAAGCAACAATAACACAAGTTTAATGCTACACCATTCATATAGCTTGCCACGGTGGATGAGTGGTTATCGTGTCGGACTACCAACCCCATTCTTGCAGGTTTGCTCCTGGCCATGGTAAGTGATTTGTGAAAGGCGACAAAAATCACGACACGCATGTCATACGTTGTTGGCATGTTAAATAACCCATTTGAATTCAGTAGACCGTGTTCATAATGGCAAAATTAATCTCGGGAGTTTCCTCCAACACAAAAGTTCCTTCTTTCTCTACTAGAAAGCGCTATAGTGTTCAAGGGGTTAGATATATAACCTGTCCGACTTTCATAGCGCTCCAAGGAACAACATAATTCTCCCCCAGGGGCCCACATCTTGTGAGACGTGGGTTGGCGACCACGGGACCCCAGCTGAGTCCGGCATTGCTTCCACTTACTTGTGGCGGGCTCCTCTCTGTCTTCTTCCCTGTCGAACTCCCTTGGTCAACTCTTGTTCTTTTCCGACCCGACGGTATTAGGGTATCCGAGGCCTAGGGAGTCTTTCACTTTACCGCCTTAATTGGCCCTTGTCTCATCTTTCCTGATCCCTCCTTCTTCGAGGGGTCAGACCTCTTGTTTTCTCTACATTATATTTCCTTTTCTCTTTAAGATTCCCGCACTATTTTTAGCCTACTTTCGATTTTTGCAAAAAATGAAAGTAGACTTATGAGATCTACACAGGGCGAAAAAAGTGTGTCTGTCTGTGTGTGTGTATGTGTGTGTGTGAGTCTGTGTGTGTGTATGTGTGTGTGTGAGTCTGTGTGTGTGTGTGTGAGTGTGTGTACTCTGAATGTCTGTCCCCCCCTATCAATTCGAACACGGTGAATGCGAATTGAACGAAATTTGGTACAAAGGTAGCACTAGCAAAGGACACCTCAGTGTCATGTTTTATATCGCCGCCATCATTACTAAAACTGAATGGCGGCCACTCAAACGTTCAAAACGTAAAATCAAATAACGACTAACCAAATCATCCAATCTCTACCAAATTTGGTAACAACATACCTTCGTATAGGATGCGTCTTGTGACCAAACTACAAGGTCGTCCGCCATACCATTTCAGGATGGCGGCCGTGCGAATTATGCAAACTTTATAATCCATATCATGGGACCCACCAGTTCCGATTATCGAGCCGAGAATCGTTTTAACTGTTCTAAAGGAAGAGGCACGTACGAAATTAAAAGTTTATTTTGTAATACTATAGTGCAGACGTGATTTTAAAAAGCTCAGCTGATTCATTAATAAGACAAGATGGCAGCGGATATCTTGTGCCTGACTTATATTTCACTAATTTGAGTATTCCATGCAATATAGCGTACTGAAACAAAATAAATAAACTTTGTATGAAATGCTTTATATATAAATAATATACTTCAGTGATGAAATCGTTTAGTATAAATCATTATTTGCTAACAAGTTCTATGTAAGTCATTTTATATGGATCAATGTTCGTTGGCACAAATGGCTCAGTGGTAAAGCGTTAGTCTGTCATTCATATGCCTATGGTTCAAACCCCATAAGAGACATGTTTTTTGCTTGACATTTTACATATTTGTTGCTTTGTAATGACTCAGACGTTTTAAAATTAAGCGTTATATTGTGCATATTACGGTGCAAAACACATACTTAATTAAAACATAATTCGCCAGCAGATTTAATCGAGACATCTAGCTGACAAAAAGGTAACAGATTTTATTGAAAAGTTTCTTCTTCTGGCCGCTAGAATGCACTCGCTCTGTTAGGATTATATTGTTCGATATTTCACAACTAGATATCACGACTAGTTTTTATATTTATTGTTTCTTGAGTACTGAGACGTTATAAAATAAAGCTTTATATGGTGCTTTTTGCAATGGAAATTATATATTAAAAAAAACGACATTCTCCACTGGAGTGACATCTTCCAGCCTTCAGTTGTACTATGCAGAAACTATAGATTCGAGCAGCGCTCTATACCGGCCAGTTAGTGAACCCAGTCTTAACGACTGCTAGGAGTAATAAGACAGTAACATTCGTTTATTCCTTGTGCACAGAGGCGTTGTTGATAATCTCAAAACTTGCAATATGGATGATTTGGAGATGGATTATTTTGTTATACCGTGTATTTAAGATTAGCCTATAAATTAACGGGTTGCGAAGTTACTTCACTTAGTTCTATATCATTCGTACACGACACAGAACAACAACGTGACGTCAGTTTCTGATCTGCTCTGATTGGCTATTACATTGCTGCAGTCGGGTAGTTGGCAGTCAAGGATAAAATTCTCGACTGCCAACTGCCAGCTACCAACTGCAACTTCATGTTGTGTATGGTGCCTATAGTATACACGGAGTCGATCGCGACTGCCGACCGAGGACTACCAACTACGGACTGCCGACTGCGCATTGTAGATGGGCCTTATTAGAGCAACGAAGTTTCAATTATTGTAAGTAGTCGGTGTTTGGAGTGTTTGCTGATGAAATTGCAAAATGCTGGGGTAAATTATAAACTATGGTTTGAACGCCACTGTTCAAATCCTGTGTGCCAATTTGCACTTCAAATAGGAAGAAATTAGGAGATGATAAGGACAGAGAGTTATAACTATACCCATACATTTCGGAGAAAGTAGGCTATATGTTCTTTCCCGAACATCTTGTTGTTACTTGGTTCCCCGTCTCTCCAAATTCCATTTAGCATTTTTTGTATGTATTAGCCTACTTTCGATTTTTGCAAAAAATGAAAGTAGACTTATGAGATCAACACAGGGCGAAAAAAGTGTGTCTGTCTCTGTGTGTGTGTGTGTGTGTGTGTGTGAGTCAGTGTGTGTGTGAGTGTGTGTACTCTGAATGCCTGTCCCCCCTATCAATTCGAACACGGTGAACGCGAATTGAACGAAATTTGGTACAAAGGTAGTACTTGCAAAGGACACCTCAGTTTCATGTTTTATATCACCGCCATCTTGACGGAAACTTAATGGCGGCCACACAAATGTTCAAAGCTTAAATCAAATTACGACTAACCTAATCATCCGATCTCTACCAAAGTTTGCAACAACATACCTTTATGGGGGCAGCATACTTTGACCAAACTAATAGGTTATCAGCCTAATAGTTTGCGGATGGCGGCCATCTTTGTGTCAAAATCGATCCCCCCTATTAATTCGAACACAGTGAAACCGAATGGAACGAAATTTGGTACAGAGGTAGCACTAGAAAAAGCCCCTCAGTGTCATGTTTTATATCGCCGACATCTTGACGGAAAGGGAATGACGGCCACCGAAATGTTAAAATCTTAAATCAAATTATGACCATCCTAATAATTTGATCTTTACCAGATTTTGCAACAACATGCCTTTTTGTGGAAAGCATCTTATGACTGACTACAAGGTCATCAGCCCAATAGTTTGCAAATAGCGGCCATGTATGTGTACCAATCCATTCTCCATATCAATTCAAACACGGTGAAACCGAATTAAATGAAGTTTCTTACAGAGGTAGCACTAGCAAAGGGCACCTCATATTCATGTTTAATATCTCTATAGCACGTTGTATTTCAACAAGCTACTACAACCAACATTCAATTATACTCCTTGAATAGGACAAAGAGTTATAACAATACCCATGCATTTAGGAGAAAGTAGGCTATATGTTCTTTACTGAACATCTTGTTTTTAATCTACGTTGCATTTTGCAAGTTATTTCGATCTAAATTACCTCTCGCGATTGTTTTCAACCTCAATTGCATTTTGTAAAGATTGACAATCTAAATTGCTCTTTAGTAAGTCTTTCAATGTAGATGCAGGACATTTTAGTGAGTATTTTGAATTTAAATTGCATTTTGTAAGTATTTTCAACCAAAACCGCATTTCGCAAGAATTTTAAATCTAAATTGCATTTTGTTTGGTGTTCATTTTGCAAATATTTTGATTCTCAATTGCATTTTGTGGGTATTTTGCATCTAAATTACATTCTGTCAAGTATTTTGAATCTAAATTGCATTTTGTAAGTATTGTCAATCCACATGAGTCGTTTGAATCTACCGTATATTTTGTAAGCATTTTCAATTTCAAATGCATTTTGTAAGTATTTTGAATTTTAGTTGCACTTTGTGAATAACTTGGATTGGAAGTGGGATATTTCAATCTGAATTGCATTGTGTATTTTCAATTTCATTTGCATTTTGTAAGTATTTTGAACCTCAATTGCATTTTGTACGTATTTTCGATCTCATTTGCATTTTGTAAGTATTTTGAATTTCTATTGCATTTTGTAAGTATTTCGACTCTACATTGCATTTTGTACGTATTTTGAACCTAGCCTACATTTTGTGGGTCTTTTTCAATCTATTCTTTTTGTGCATTTTTTCGTTCTAAATTCCCTTTTGTAAGAACATTTTGTGAGTTGTTTCAATCGGAGTTCCTTTTTGTAAAAATTTTCCGTCTCGCTTAATTTTCGTTCTGGTTTCCATTTCATTAACATTTTCGCTATCACCCAGATCATTAGGGGCCGATAACCTAGATGTTAGGCCCCTGAAAACAACAATTATCATCATCATCAACAACATAATTCAACATGGAAGCTGACCTCTGGGCGTCAAATAACAAAGCTTGCACTCGGCACCCGAGGCCATACGATATTATTATTATTATTATTATTATTATTATTATTATTATTATTATTATTATTATTATCATTATTACCATTTATATATAGGCTATAGGGATAAATGATCACGGTGTCACAAGTCCTTAATGCTGTGTCTGGAGTTCCTGTGCCGACTGAAATAAGCTTCTCGACTGGACGCACAGTTACCTTGGAGAAAAAGGTTGGGGTTTATATATTTGATGACGTCCTGTGTGCCGGTGCGGAACGAGCTAGGTGACCACGGCGATCGGCCCGACACGGTCAAGCGGGTCGCTGCTTTATGTGCCGCCTGCTGCCGGCCGCCCGCAATACAGCCAAGATCCCCTCTTTCTTCTACGTTGTGAATTCCGTTCAACATATAGGCCTAAACTTACTGAATTCTCTGTTTCTCCCGAATTTGCGTTTAATATACAGATTTCCTTTACAATATGTTCGATATTCAATAATAACAAAACTTCTAGGATTTTCTGTATATTTTGTGACAACGCTTGGGTAAGCCAATATACTGTATTTATGGGTTTGCTAACATTTTTTATGGGCAGTATTTTTGGTATCACGACTGATTTTCTTCCCATAGTAATTCCATGGCAAGATAGAAGATTTAAGTTGGTTTCTGTGAATAGTTACAAGACTAAACAAGTTTTGGTTTTAATGCTATTGTTCAACAAACTCACCTCACACACACCCAACAAGTACACGGGGCTGATGAAAAAGGTGGCCAATGTCCTTGAAGTGATTAATAATAATCTATTATATAATACACTAACTTCATCCAACAAGAAACTCAAGTTCCTAAATCAGAGGGAGTTAGAAGGTGCGGTTTATACGAAAATCCTCCAAATCGTCTCAATAGTACAGGAAAATTCCTGCATTTCTTGAAAAGTAACGGAAATGTATTTATTTGTTTATAAAGTGTAACACTAGGGCTGGGCGGGTAGTCTGTATACATGGGACGCACACAACCCATTGTGCATTGAAAAGAATATTCAAACAGAATTACCCGCAACAGTGACGAATTGCACTCTGATTTCATAAATATGGCAATATAAAAAGTGCATTTAAACAAATAAACAAATCTATAGAAGCTCGCATAACAGTAAAGCCGGGCGGGTGGTTGGGTGATGAACAAGCGAGATTTCTCGCACAGGTCCCCTAGTAATAATAATAATATCAGAGCGGATAAGATACATAACTAACAAGTACACAAGGCTAATTACCAAGATATCCAAAGGTCTTGAAATTATTATTATTATTATTATTATTATTATTATTATTATTATTATTATTAGAGACTGTTTTTCCTTTCAGCGTCCAGTCTAATCTGCAAGCCTCTGTTTGCGGGCGGCTTTGGTGGCGTAGTCGGTAGCATGCTGAGCTTCTATGCCCAAGATAGCGGGTTCAAACCCGGCCGAAGCCGTCGGATTTTTTATGAGCGTTAAAGATCCCTCAGTATGCCTTCCTTCGGAGGGGAAGTAAAGCCGGCGGTCCCATGTCATTGATTGATGGCATGTTAAAGAACCTTCCACTAATTGCACCTGTGTGAAGCTTAATTGGATAGGTTAAGAATGTAAACAACGCTCTTAGGTTTCTATGTTCGTTGCTAAGAGGCGACTGCGGTGGCGTCTAGTAGCTAAGTTGAACTTGGCCTAGTAGTCGTTGACGGTGGCGTTTGGCGGCAAAAGTAGGAACTATTTAAAAAATTCTAAGTTGCAGTACTTAAATAAATAAGAAAAAACAGATAACACACACGAATACAGTCATCACAATTAACAGCGGTTATCAGACAGATTATACACATACCCAAAGTACACGGGGCTACATGACCGCGTTGTCGCAGCCCCTAAACTTAAGAACCAACCTCTGTTTGCGAACAAGTCGCCTTCACGATCCCCTATTAGCATTTAGCACTGTGACCACCTCTGCTTCTACACCTGTCACTTTGAAATCGTTCAACACTGAATCTAACCATCACCTTCTAGGTCTACCTCTACTACTCTTACCCTCTACAGACAAACTCATTAACAACTTAGGTAATGTCTCCTCCTCCAATCTCTTCACATGACCCCACCATCTGAGTTGGCTAATACGACAGCTTCATCTAGCGTGCTCATTTCTAGCTTAATCTCTTCATATCGAGTAACTTCCTGCCATTGCTCCCATCTTTTTGTCCCAGTAATCATTCGTGCTACCCTCATAACAGTTACTTCTAGCTTATGTAGTCTATCAGATATCTTGAATCTACCAAGCTCTCACTTCCATACAGCTAGGTTGGTCTAAATACTGACATGGTGGCCACTACTCCTGGAAAACTCCTGGGTTTTAATAGGTCTGGAAAACTCCTGGAAAATGACGAAAAATTTGAAAACTCCTGGAAAATGGCCACTGTTAATTAATTATAAAAATCTTTCCATCCACTACTAAAATTCCCAGTCCGCTCTTAGTCCTCGACGTCATGATATCTCGGATGGGGTAGCAAGGGCCATCTAGCGGTCGCTCTGCAAACCCTGCTTATTTTTAACCGGAAATTCACGCGCCATGTTTTATCTTAAATCATATTCCCGCTGCGATTTTGGGTGAGCACTCTATCGTTAACGAAAGAAATTTCCTCAGGCTACCTGTTTCTATGTGTGAGAACACGCAATAGTACTTATATTTTTGTAAAATATATTGAGTATAGACAACTTCACCGCAATAAAATTGCAGGCGGCATTCCTTTCTCTTTTTATTTTTAAAGCGGATATTTGAGTCACAAAAGCTTGTTTTAAACAATTAAATCATTTGTGTGCAGGCTTGCGTATCAATAATGCAATCACCACAAATTTTTGTCCACATCTGTGTAAGTAAATCCAACACAACTGCTTTATTTTGGTCTCGAAGTAAGCAACATATAAAGCCCCCCCCCCGGACTCATGCTTATTTTTAAGTCTGGGAAAATGAGAATTACTCCTGGAAAATTCCAGGAAATCTCCTGGAAAATCGTTGACCGATTTGAGTGGCCACCATGTACTGAGCTATATGAGGAGAGTTTCGTCTCTACACTAACTTCTTTCTTGCAGAATACTGTAGATCGCAACTGAGATCTCACTGCATTGGCCTTTCCACACCTCGACCCTATTTCCTTCCCCATAACAGGCCTACCAACCTGAGAGAATACACAGCCAAGTGCTTAAAATATTCCACCTGCTCCAATTTAGTTCCTCCTATCTGGCATTCTATCTCCTTGTGTTTCTTCCCGACCAACCACTGATTTTCTTCCCATCGTAATTTAAGATTTAAGATTTAAGTGGGTTTCTATAAATAGTTACCAGACAAAACAAGGTTTGGTTTAAATAAATGCTTTTGTTCAACAAACTCACACACACCCAACAAGTACACGGGGTTGATGCCAAAGTTGCCCAATGACCTTGAAGTAATTATCAATAATAATAAAATAATAATATCAGAGCGGAAGACACATACCCAACAAGTACACGAGTCTGATGACCAAGATATCCAAAGGCCTTGAAATCATCTATATATTTAAAAGACTAAGGTGATTTTTGTTACCGCGAGATTGAAAAAAAGGCTTAATCGATTGACTTCGTAAAGCATTCTGACGAAAGCACTTGGCATGTAGATTTGCAGAGTGTCTTTAAAAGGAACATATATGTTAGGGTATATTTTTAAATTATTAAAGAAAAATGTAATTTTTGTTGCTTGAAATTATTACGGACATGACCTCCGTGTTTGAAATACTGATCTTCATACCATACTGCCTCAGGATGCTCGGCATCTTCTCCCTGGGTACTCTATAGTATACTTTTTTCTAGACCTACAAAACACAAACACAGCTGATAAACAGAAGAAAATACAAGTGTGCAAGAGAAAGGTACAAGCTGTAGAGGATGGAAATACTATAGGCTATACGAACGTTGGGCCTGGAAAAGATTTATTTCCTTGTTTAATGTTTCATGTCCACAGCACCGTGGTGTCCATAATTGCTATAGTGCAACAAACAGAAATTCTTTAGCCCTGTGTCCATTAGTTTATAGACTGCGCTTCGATTAAGTGATAGTAATATCATACTAATGTATTGCCTCGGGTACTGGGTGCATGCTTTGTTATTTGACGCCCAGAGGGCCGCTTGCATGTCGAATTTTGTTGTTCCTTGGAGCGCTATGAAAGTCAAGGTGATTAGATATGTAAGCTCCTTGATACTATAGCGCTTTCTAGTAAAGGAAAAACTTTTGTTTTGGCGGAAAATCCCGAGATTATGAACACGGCCTACTGAATTCAAATGGGTTCTTTAACATGCCAACAATGTATGGCATGCGTTTTGCGACTTTGTCACCTTTCAAAAATAACGCACCACGGCCAGGAGCAAACCTGCAAGCTTGGGGTTGGTAGTCCGACACGATTACCACTCACCCATCGTAACAAGCTAATTCCAGAAGTGAACTATGACGTTTAACAACTACAGTAAGGCATAGAACTTTCTGCGTTATATCAAATCTTATGTGTGGAATTTTATGGCCTTTTGGCTGAAACATATACTCGCCTATAATGGTAACTAAGACACTTGTATGGAAATTACCCACACACAGGCAGAAGAGTGTACACATGACATTTTTAGACCTAGAAAAGAGCCTTCAGTCGAGTTCGCACAACTTCATTTGGCGGGCTCCTCGTTGTCATGGAGACCCCGAGGCTTATGTAAGTTAGGTACAACTTCTGTATCGCAATGCCACTAGTGCAGTCCGGTGTTCAGCCGGTATCTTTCCGCCTTTTGATATCACTGTGGGTGTACCCCAGGGTTCTGTTTTATCACCATTATTATTTATCTTCTGCATGGTTACAGCAACAGCTGACTTACAGACATCTCACTCCTGGACTCTGCTCTACGCGGATGATGTGGTACTTGTCCAAGAAACGCGCCTTAAACTCCAACACCACACGCAAATTTGGAATGACAGACTGGCTGAAAATGATCAGCACCTCAACATCCCGAAGACACAATACCTTGAATGTGGCCCGCAAACCAGCCGTACACTCAGAATCAGTGATCAAGACCACCAGAAGTCAATGCACCATCGTCCATCGTTACATCAAGCTGCGATGCTACAGTACTTCTGATACACGAGCGAGAGTAAACCCAGTTTGGTTCAAGTGGAGACAAGTAACTGGAGTTTTCTGTGATAAAAGGATGCCTCCATATTTAAAGGCATACGATTATAACACAGCGGCAATTTACGGGGCAGAATGACAAAGAAAAAAAGTAGTTCCGTGAAGAACTATACAGCCTATTTTCATATATCCTACTCATGTTAATTGCCTCCATGAACATACAAAATTTCAGTTTGAAGGTTGTGATAGATTCGTAGATATTGAGAACCGTCTAAATATTTCAGATGGCCGCCAGGTTGGATTTTTATTTTGTACTATTACATTAAGATCGTTGTGTACGTGTGGTATTCAAACTTCAATCGCATGATTAGAACACAAGAAGTAAAAACAAGATTTTAAAATTTCGCACGGCTGCCATCTTGTGATTATGCAAACAATTGAAATAAATTAGATGCCAGTGGATTAACATTTGTATAATCATTTAACGTGCAACGTTTCACTGCACTCGGATAGTTAATTCGCGAGAAACGTCCTTTTAAATATTTATACTTCGCGTCGCCGCCATATTGGATTTGTGCTCACCAGGTTACTGAAAGTCCTATAGGTGAACATAGTTCATAGCCTCTATGAACATTAAAAATTCAGTTTGATTACTGTAAAAGATTCATAGATATTGAGAACCGTCTAAATATTTCGGATGCTCGCCATTTTGGATTGTTATATGTATAGGCCATAGAGTTATGTACCATTCAAGGACAATTATTGCCTAGGTTCATTATTCAAAGTTTCACTTCGATCGCATGATTACGACACAAGAAATAAAAACCTAATTTAAAATTTTCGCACAACCGCCATCTTGAGGTTATGTAAACAATTGAACTAAATTAGATGCCAGTGCATTACAATATGTAAAATCATTTACTGTACCAAATTTCACTGCGCTTAGAGAGTTAAATCACGATAAAAGTTTATTAAAATGTTTCAAATTTGCTTGGCCGCCATGTTAATTTTGTACTTTACAGGTTTATGAAAGTTACATAGGTAAACGTGTATGAGTACCCTTTATCACCGTACAAAATTTCAGGGTGATATCTGTAATAGTTGCGGAGATATAGAATCTCAGTGAAATATTTCGCACAGCCGCCATTTTGAGGTTATGTAGACAATTGAACTAAATTAGACTACAATGCATTACAATGCGAATAAACATTTGTTGTACAAAATTTCATAACGTTTGGATGGTTAAATCGCGAGAAAAGTCTATTTAAAATCTCAAGTTCGCTTGTCCGCCATGTTGGTTTTGTAGTCACCAGGTTTTTGAAAGTCTCATAGGTGAACTTCTAGTTGTGCCTGTTATCACCGTACATAATTTCAGTTCTATATCGGTAATAGTTTCGGAGATACTGAATGCTGGTGAAATATTTCGCACAGCCGCCATGTTGGATTGGTGAGTCACAATAAAATTTAAAGAGCACGGTCGGGGTCGGCCAGAATAGTGCTATGATCTTACCTAGTTTCATAGTAATCGCTCCAGCCGTTTAGAACTTATTAGGGGACACACACACACACACACCTCACACACACACACACACGCACACACACACGAACAAAAGGTGATCTCATAAGCCCATTTTTTTCATAAAATGAAAATAGGCTAAAAATATACGAGCCTTACATTAGTCGCATATGATGTGTAACATGTGCCATGTTATCCTACTATGTGTGTCCCGGGTGCGCAAATCCCTTGTTAACAGTGAACTCTGTTGGCCATTGAAATAACTACTTATAAAACTCCAGTGCCAAATCCTGACCGTAATGAATCATAATTGTTATTTGCCGTGGCGGAAGCAATCCACTGCCTGCTTGATGCGAGCTGCGCTCTATACCGGCCAGTTAGTGAACCCATGCCAGCGATATTATTGAAAATGGCCTCGTTTTGCCGATCAGCGCACTGCCAAGTATAGGCGCGATTAAAAATTAGGTGTGTTGAAGGTGTATTAAATGTGTTCCTTCCAGTGATATGTTTAGACCAACGAAGTTTCAATTATTGTTAGTAGTATTGTTAGAATTCCTACGTTGTATGGAGTGTTTGTTGATGCGATATAGATTCCACATAGCCACATGGCCGACAGTACATCGAGTGCTTACATTAAATACGAATACAGCAAAAGTATGAAGGTTTAATAAATTGTAATTGTTTTCAGCAAATATGATAAAATGAATATTTTCACACCAGAGAACGACAACTTGAAGATGATTTACTGTAGGAATATCATAAATGGGGTCTCCAAACCTTGAACTAAACTGTATGCGATATACATTCCCCATAGCCTCATGGCCTACAGTACGTCGTTGTACCGATCTCCACCATCACGCGCGCTCATTGTTTCCGTCCCATGCACTTCCGTCCCTTTTCCAAAATCACTCCCATAAAAATGTCCAGCTGCCGAGTGGAAAGATGTTACACATCAAAAAGCATCAGCAGAACATACAATGCAGATGAAGATGCTGGGATGGGCCCGAGGACTGACTCGATGTAGCTGAAGTGCGGAATACGGATGTTCGACGAAGATTAGGCAACGCTCCGATCGTGTAGGACAGGCTGTTCCAAATCCACGAGTTTGAGCATGCGTACACGCGAGTACTCAGCAGTAATGCTCGGAGCACGGTTGGAGAGGAACTGGGGGTCGTAGCCAATACGTCACTGGACGAAGGTCATAACACAAGTCAATGCGCTTCCTGCCAGTCTTGATGTATCCACCAAGCAGTGACGGCAGCCCCCACAGCAGAGCTGTATTGCCTGTTGCAGGTTACTCACGCAAGGCGGCGAGTACTTCTCTGCTCACTGGCGAGGAGGCCATGGTCAAATACAAGGTATTCTCTGCGTCCCATGGGCTCTGTTCAGTACATAAAACTGGTGAAATCTCGACAGATATTTATGAATAGTTATATTAGAACATAAAATAGTTATAATTATCGTCGAACATAAACAGTCGTATGCAACTCACCTATAATTGTAATTAAGACACGAGTATGTTTATAAAACGAGCGTAGCGTATGCTCGTTGCATAAAGTATTAAAGCAACACATTTAGACATTTGAGGAGAAATTCGTTCCCCTAGGCTGTGTGTGAATCGTAAGACAATGTTGACTGAGTTTTGCCCTCTGAGTATCGCCATGTGCAACACCGGATGGCTACTAAGTCGTCGGATATACCCATGCAGGTATAAAGGACTTTTTTTTGTTGCAAAATTCAACACTATACTCTGATTTACAAAAGATGAACGGTGGAAGCTGTCATCCGCTTGAAGGGTGAGGTGAGGAGTGGATACGAAAGGGGAAACGGTGTCCATGGCAACAGAGAGCAGTGTTGCAATGTATGCACATACAGCAGTGAGCACATGGTTTGACTGTGTCCTACTGTGCCTTCTCTCGTCACGGTCATTAGACCGCCAGGCAGGGGGGCTAACTTCCCCAGTATTTGTGTCTTCCTGCAAGACTCTTGGAATGTTATGAGTCGTAATCTGCCTCAGTGGCAACGCAGCATTTCTCCATATTCTAGATTTGACAGCTATCACCGTTCATTATTGGTAAATGAGAGTATAATTGAGGGTGGTATATTGGCTTTCACGACCAGTGAATTAAAACTCAGCGATTCTTCTAGGTTTGTGCCGTGTCTTGTGTGGGGTTTCACCTAGGACACCAAGCTGGCTCATCGGCAGGCTCTTGGGGTTCCCGCCAGGACCCCCACAGGAGTAGCAAACTGCACGCTACCTCCCCTTATATAGAGTGCAACTGCAACTCTTTACTGCGAGAACTAAAAGCTCAAGCAGCCTTAACTTCCCTGTGAAGGCTTCCAAAAAGATGGTATATTGGCTTTCACGGCCAGTGAATTAAAACTCAGCGATTCTTCTAGGGACACTAAGAGCCCGCCGATGAGCCTGCTTGGTGACCTAGGTGAAACCCCACACAAGACACGGCACAAACCTAGAAGAATCGCTGAGTTGTAATTGAGGGTATTTCCATGATTGGCTTCTCTCACTTTTCTATTATTTTCGTACAATTCAAGCTAAAGCAAGTAGGGAAATAGAAAGAAAAGTGAAATACGCACATCTTACGAAGCATCTCGTAGCAAAAACTAAAATTATTAAGAAAAAATCCAGTTCAACATTGTATTCTAAAAGCTATCCGCAAATTTACTCTACACATTATCCGCAGCTTATCCGCACAGCCATGCAAACTAGAGGGCGCCCGAGAATGTTCTCCGCTGTGGGTACGTGCAGTTGCGAGAGGTTGATTCATAAGTTTAGTTGGCTGCACTGTGTTCTTGAAAGGGGGACTCCCGCGTGTGGTCTGTCAGTGTGTATAAGCGAGCGAGCCTGCATGTCTTCAGTGTGTATTACAGTCAGCGAGCGTTCAGATAGATTATTGGAAGAGTGCAACAGTATACAGGCGGTAATGCTTACTACTGAAGAGAGATGTTTTATTGGTGGAATACGTTTTTCGCGTAGGCGATCGGTTTACAGAAAATGTAAAATTAAGATTTCAGGCGCGGTTTCCTAATTCAAAGTGTCCAAACCGTGATACCGTTCGGGATTTGGTAAGTAAATTTCGCGTGACTGGCTCAGTTCACGATGTACCGGGATCAGGCAGGCCTACGCTTTTATCAGACGAAAAACTTGATTAAATCTCCGATGTAATGCTGCGTAGTCCAAGTAAATCAACACGAAAATTAGCTCAACAAACAGGAATCTCTAAGTCGACCACACATAAAGCTGTAAGAAGCAAGCTTCAGTTGTTCCCTTATAAAGTTACCGTGGTTCATGAATTAAAACAAACTGATTACGGAAAAAGAGTGATGTAATCTAAATGGTTCCAGCATCTGTCATGAACGGCTGTTATGAGTACAAAGTTTACTGTTTATTTGTTATGATGCAGGTGGCAGCCATGCTACCAACGTAACTGCTGTAGCTAGCTCTCGCAGACGCATGTAGGCGCTACGGAGAACATTCCCGGACTCACGGCGGAAAACTTGGTGGATATTCGCAACCGCGCAGGGCTTTACCTATGAGAATCACGACAGCCTACCCACTAACGATTAGGCCTACTGTGCGCAGGCCACAAGGCTCCCCTCTCTCTAAGATGTAGCTTACTACTGGAAATTGTAATAAAAAGAATCTGAGAAGAGGTGGGGGGGTCGAAAAGTGCCCTATAAAACAAGTATACAGTAAAGCAAGCCTCTTGCCTGTCTCGTTGAAAGTGACGACATTCATCATATCCAAGCATCTGCCATCTCTGTTGCTCTCATGCGGGTGTCGCATGATGCCATCCTTGTTGCACCTATCCATCAATAGAAATGTCTCACTTTCGTTGACCACCGTGGCTTCTCTTTCTCCCTTCCAGCATCCATCAATCGCCTTTTATCCCTCCCTTTCGCTGTTTTGTCCTTCTCGTCGTTTATTTGGCGCCAGGTCACTTTCATTCGTCTGTGTCTCTCGCTATTTTTCTTGGGCGTCTACCTCTCCCGTGCTGTGTCTTATTGCGGGTAATGTGTACACTCGCAGCCAGGAACACTGCTACCATCTTTATTGTAGGACCGCAGTTTTGTAAAAATCAAGATGCGTGGATAATTTTTAAAGTTAACTCTTTTGCAACGCCCCTATTTTCTCTGTCCTGTTGGTGTACTCATAAGTATAGCTTAAGGGGGAACATATAGTTTAAGGAGCCAAAACAATAACTATTATTATGTTCGACTATGTCGTTATGTAAATATTATATGTCAGAAAACTATATCATAATGGGGGTCATTAAAGTACTGCTATTCATTATAACACAGTTTTTCTAACCAATCAGAGCTCAATATTTTCATTCATTGACCAATTAGGTAAGGATATCTTCTGACATGCACTCAAAATCCATCATGTCGGATATTATTTGAAAGTTGGCAATATAGCCTATATTGGATCAACCATTGTAGTTACAATGCACAAACAAACTGGGCAATAAGATGGTATATTGGCTTTCACGGCCGGTGAATTAAAACTCAGCAATTCTTCTAGATACGTACCGTGTCTTGTTTGGGGTTTTGCCTAGGACACCAAGCTGGCTCATCGGCGGGCTCTTTGTATCCCCGCCCGGTCCCCCACAGGAGTAACGAACTGCTAGCTACTTCCCTTTATATAGAGTGCAATTGCACTACTTGGCTGCGAGAACTAAAGGTTCAAGCAGCCTCAACCTCCCTATGAAGGCTTCCAAAAAGAACTAAGCTCTCTCCCGGCTTTCGGCACCAAAAGTGGGGAATTAATTTGAGTAACAATACACTTCTTGCTATCACACTAATAATCCATCTTCCGTTTTATTGGCAAATAACTACGACTACGTAGATATGTCACACACATTATAACATTTATACAAATGTCCAAAGTCCTTGACCCAGAAGAGAGCTTAGTTCCCGATATCCTCCCCACCCAGGTCCACCTCCAAAGGTGTGACCAGCTGGAAAGGACGGCTGATCTCGAGTCCCTCTGGTGTGCGGAGGACCAATGTTCGTGTCTTGCCAAATTCAGACCGGGGGATATCGTTTCACCCCACGACGATTCACTACCAGGACACTTCAGGAGAGCCAGGATAGAAAGACTACTAACTTTTGTGTCGTTGGAAAATCCCGATATTAATTTTGCCATTATGAACACGGCCTACTGAATTCAAATGGGTTCTCTAACATGCCAATAACGTATGACATACATGCCGTGATTTTTTTCGCCTTTCAAAAATCACTTAGCACGGCCAGAAGCGAACCTGCAATCTGGGGTTGGCTGTCCACGATAACCACGCACCCACCGTAATGATAGTTTGTATCTACACACATTTTAAGGCGGAATCCATGAATCGCGAGTCCTATGATTGCATACCTCTGTGCTTGATTACTATTGGTCCATTGTCTATTTGTCCTTTCTTTTATTTTCTCCTTCTGTTTCCTTCTTTCAATTACTAATTTGTAACAACCTGTAGCGAGAGCCACCAAATATTTTTTCATTATTGCACTCGAGAAAATTAAATTGTTGAAAAGTAAAATGATAGCAGTAAAATCAATTAAGTAGGTGATTAATTTTTTCAGTTATTTTGTGACGGACGAGTCTTCCTTGCAGTGGACCTCAGTGAAGTGCACTGCGCCATTGTGTTTCCTGTTTTGTAAAACACTACTACTGGAATAGGAACAATCAGTGGTATCATAACGATGTATTATTGACCTAACTGTAATTACAGCTGGACATTTGGAACACAGCAATTATAGAAACGAATGAGAGTCATATTGCACTGACTGAAACAGATGTCACCAAATGTATACCTTCATAAGTTCCTAAATGAAACTCCTATCATAATGGCAAGCTCAATTAATTTCTTTACGAATAGCCATTGTTTTAAAGCAGAAAAAGCTCGGACCGCAACAAGAGAGGCACCTTAATATGACATCTGGTTTATACGTCGTTTAAAATATTGCGCAAAATGACTGCTATTCAATGTGGTTAGGCAGACGATATCCAACACTCACGAAATGAAATAATTCAGATAACATGTACGTAGATCCTCAGCCCGGTAACATACAGTCGTAGTGATTGTAGGTCACAGGAAAATGTTGAGCAAAACTAAAAACACATGTATTTGTTCATATGGTGAAATATTGTGATTTTTGCCAATTCAAGCTTCGACCAGTGTTTTGGAGCGGATTTACGAGTTAACTGTCCACTGATTCTCTGTGTTTTGATGGCTGAATATCATCGCTGTTACATATATGTTTTTAGTTTTGCTCAACATTTTCCTGTGACCTACTTATATGGTGCACCATATTAAGTTAAATAGCCATTTATTTTTTGAGTCTACGCTATCTTATATCTTTCTTCGGATATTTGTCTTGGCTGATGAAGGGGATAAAAGCAATTAATCCCCGAAACATGTACCAGGAGCAAGTGTAATTATAATTTATTTTCGTTTATGTATTGACTAAAGCGGATATACAATTTGTTGTTAAAACTATTTAGTACGTCAATACGGAACCATCATGAAAACTAGTTTAAATAATAGAAACAATCGAAGTAGATAACAATGGGTATCTGATAATGTAAGTAGAAATAAATAATGAGCATATGTACTGACAATAGAAATAAACAATATACTTGGTCCAAACTACAAAAACGGGATCTACGTAAGAAAATCCAGGCAAGAAATCTATTCTAAGATAGAGAAGATCACAGATACAATGCGCAAAGGCAGGGCTCGCTTCTACGGCCACTTGCGACGGATGGACGACTCTAGATGGACAAAACGTACAGAAAGTTTAGTTCGTATGTAACGGAGACCCTCGCTTGCCCACTCGCCCGCGTTGCGCGCCTGTCTCCCGCCAGGCACTTTGCCGTTATGCGGCGCTCGCGCAGCACGGAGTCATTGAGTATAGGAATTTGTACTTAAATTTGTACTTCAATGTGATCCTTGACTAATTTTTTGACGAACTGACTTACGGAGAGCGATTGTCAAATTACTTTCATCAAGATTCTGCCACTGCTCACACTGCCGAAGCATCCATGACAGAATTGCGTCGCATTTTCGGTACGAGGATTGTAAGTTGGAACGTGTGGCCCCCGCGAAGCCCAGACTTATCACCATGTGACTTTTATCTGTGGGGGACGCTTAAAAATAGTGTATGCGTGAAACCCTCACACTATAAATGAGCTTAAAGACTATATTACAGCTGAAATACAGTCAATCGGTGTTGAGGAACTTCAGAAAGTAAATAACGATTTCATAAAGAAGTGCCAGTGATGTGTAGCAGTGAACGGTGAACATTTTCAGCACCTGCTGTGAACTAGGTAAGTACAAATTCCTTTACTCAATGACTCAGTGCCGCGCTGGCTCCGCATAACGGCAAAGTGCATGGCGGAGACAGGTTCGCGCCCCGGGCGAGCGGGCAAGTGAGGGTCTCCGTTACATACAAACTAAACTCTCTGTATATTTAACAATTTCGAATCAACACCAAAGCAACAGTTCCCTGGTACGTTAACGTCAAGAAAGACCTCCAAGAAATGGGCCTACAAACCAGATAACTCGCACAAACGAGATCTTTTCCGAACAAGCAACGTGACTTTTGAGACTTTCCGAGATTAGAATTGGACAACCGGTGCAAAGTGGTCGGATGAACGCCGTGCTCGACACAGCAAGCTAATGAAAACCTACTGGATCAATCGTAAATTGAATAAAAAACAGAATGTATAGTGGAACTTATCGTGGCCCCTAGTTGGCCTATTAGCGATAATAATAATAATAATAATAATAATAATAGACATAGACGATCGAATGACATTCCGACATAAGATCCACAGTTGGGAAGTCACACATGAAGATCGACCAATGAGACCAGGGAAAGGATGGACGGAGGAACGTCGAGTCCGACACAGTGAGATGATGAAGGAGTTCTGGAAGAACAAGAAGAACAACACCAGAACATAATTTGCTTAATGTGATCCTTTGGGTCTAAACAATGTAAATAAATAAATAATAATAATAATAAAGCAACAATGCAAAATTCTTAGAATAATATTCGGTCCTACTCAAGAAAATGGAATTTGGATCAAGAGACGAACTGCAGACCTCTATATGGTCTCACAGACAGTTTCACAAACACTGTACGCAGGAGACGGTTAAATTTATTTTAGGATGGACAACAATAGACTAACAAAAAATTCAATAATTAATCCAAAAAGAAAGAGTATAATTTGGCTTGAGGAAACAATGGGGGACCTGAATGAGTTGAACATCGGAAAGAACATGATGGAATATTCAGAGCCACTGCAATTAAGCACACATTTAGGGTGAAACCTATCAGCAGCCGAGATGGACAGAAGCTAGCCTACACAGTGAGTTCATGAAGAGGTTTTGGGAGAAGAAGGCAAAATTCGTCAAGCTAATAAACAAGTTCCTACGTGCTCTATGAACGGGCATAACGAAGAATAAAAGAAAGAAAAAGAAAGAAAGAAAGAACGAAAGAAGGGAGGAAAGAAAGAAAGAAAGAAAGAAAGAAAGAAAGAAAGAAAGAAAGAAGGAAAGAAAGGAAAATGAAGGAAAGGAAGGAAGAAGGAAAGAAAGGAAAATGAAGGAAAGGAAGGAAGAAAGAAAGAAAGAAAGAAAGAAGGAAAGAAAGGAAAATGAAGGAAGGAAGGAAAGAAAGAAAGAAAGAAAGAAGGAAAGAAAGGAAAATGAAGGAAAGGAAGTAAAGAAAGAAGGAAAGAAAGAATGAAGGAAGGAATGGAAGAAAGGAACGAAGGAAGGAAAGAAAGAAAGAAAGATGAAGGAAAGGAAGAAGGAAAGATAGAGAGAAAGAAAGAAAGAAGGAAGGAAGGAAAGAAAGGAAGAAATAAAGAAGGAAGGAAAGAAAGAAGGAAAGAGGGAAGGAAGGAAAGAAAGAAAGAAAGAAAGAAAGAAAGAAAGAAAGGAAAATGAAGGAAAGGAAGAAAGAAAGAAAGAAAGAAAGAAAGAATGAAAGAAAGAAGGAAGGAAAGAAAGACAGAAGGAAAGAAAGAAGGAAAGAAAGAAAGAAAGGAAGAAAGAAAGAAAGAAAGAAAGAAAGAAAGAAAGAAGGAAGGAAAGAAGGAAGGAAAGAAAGACAGAAGGAAAGAAAGAAGGAAATAAAGAAAGAAAGAAAGAAAGAAAGAAAGAAAGAAAGATAGAATGAAAGAAAGAACTAATAACAATAATAATAATAATAAAGACATTCTAAAACAAGAAATAAATATTCTGAGAAAAATTTACGGCGCTGTTTTCAGAGATAATTTCTGGCAAAATAGACCCTCAAGAGAATTATACAGAAATGCTGAGACTATCACGACACTCATCAGAACAGGCAGAGTGAAGTTCTTTACACACATCGCCAGAATGAACGACACCAGAATGACTAAAAGAATATTCAACATAATTTCTACGTCGAAATTGGGTACTTGTTGGTACAAAGAAACTATGGAAGACTAAAACAATCACCTATCACCATAGAAGACATTCACGCCCGCAGCATTTGTAGAGAACAAATCAGAAACCAGAAATTTGAATTTAGATCACAACCCAAAAGAAATAGGCGTAAATGGACAGATGAAGAAAAGAAGGCGAACAGTGAACGGATGAAAGGTTTTTGGGAGGATAAAAAGAAGAAAAGAGCCACCACCAAAAACTAGATTTTTAGCCTATTTTCAATTTTGAAAACATAGGCTTATGAGATCACCTTTTGTCCGTGTGTGTGCGTGCGTGTGTGTGTGTGTGTGTGTGTGTGTGTGTGTGAGAGGTGTGTGTGTGTGTATCCCTAATAAATTCTAAACGGATGGAGCGATTTCAATGAAACTCGGTAAGTTCTTAGCACTATTCCAGGCAACCCCGACCGTGCCCTTCAAATTTTGTTACGTCTCACCAATCCAACATGGCGGCAGTGCGAAATATTACACCAGCATTCAATATCTCCGTAGCTATTACCGATATCACCCTGGAATTTTTTACGGTGATAAAGGGAACTACTAGAAGTTTACCTATGTGACTCTTGAAACACTGGTAACTACAAAACCAACATGGCGGCCAAGCGAATTTGCGACGTTTAAATAGACGTTTCTCGCGATTTAACCATCCAAACGCAATAAAAATTGGTACAGTATATGTTTATACACATTGTAATGCACCGACATCTAACTTCGTTCAATTGTTTACATAACCACAAGATGGCGGATGTGCGAAATAATTCACCGGCATTCTATATCTCTGAAACTGTTAGCGATATCACCCTGAAATTTTGTATGGAGATAAAGGGCACTACTGGAAGTTCATCTGTTAGATAAAAAAAAAACGGTTAACTACAAAACGAACATGGCGGCCAAGCGAATTTGAAAATTTAAATTGACCTTTCTCGCGATTTAATGTTCCAAACGCAATTAAACTTGGTACATGAAATATTTATACACATTGTAATGCACTGGTATCTAATTTATTTCAATTGTTTAAATAACCTCAAGATGGCGGCTGTGCGAATTTTAAAATTAAGTTTTTATTTCTTGTGTCGTAATCAAGCGATCGAAGTGAAAGTTTGAATAATGAACCTTCGCAATAATTTTCCTTTAATGGTACATGACTCTATGGCCTATACATTTAACAATCCAACATGGCGACCATCCGAAATATCTAGACGGCTCTGAATATCTACGAACCTATTATAGCAATCAAACTGAATATTTTTATGTTCATAGGGGCTATCAACATAAGTACACCTATAGGACTTTCAATAACCTGGTGATCACAAATCCAACATGGCGGCGACGCGATGTATAAATATTCACATGGACGTTTCTCGCAATTTAACCATCCGAGTGCAGTGAAACTTGGTACAGTAAATCCTTATACGAATGTTAATCCACTGGCATCTAATTTATTTCATTCGTTTCTATAACCATAAGATGGCAGCTGTGCGAAATTTTAAAATCTCGTTGTTACTTCTTGTGTCCTAATCATGCTATTGAAGTTTGAATGCTACACGTACACAATAATCTTCATGTAACAGTACATAACTCTAGGACCTACATATATAAAGTCCAACATGGCGACCATCCGAAATATTTAGTCGGTTCTCAATATCTACGAATCTATTACAGCAATCAAACTGAAATGTTGTATGTTGATAGTGGCAATTAACATAAGTAGGATATATGAAAATAGGCTGTATAGTTCTTCACGGAACTACTTGTTGTGTTTGTAGCGCTCTCCATACAGGGGAATGTACGCAAATAATAATAATAATAATAATAATGAGTAAGGGTATATGGACTTTGTGCGTACACTGTATAGGTATTTTTTTCAATCATATATTTGAATAAATAATTAATTTTTATGTCTCTGAATCTCAACATTGAATCACTGTCACGAACTCGCTTTTCACCGGGAACGACAATTCATAAATGATGATCTTCCTCTTCCTCTTCCACCATGTAAATGTGTATATAATGTGCAACTTGTGCCGTTGTCAGCTTCCACCATCTCCCTTTCTTTCTATTTCGATTGCATTTTTAAGTATTATCAACCTCAACCACATTTTGCAAGTATTTTTAATCTAAATTGCATTTTGTGCAGTGGACATTTTGCAAGTATTTCGTTTCCCAATTGCATTTTGTGAGTATTTTGAATCCAAATAACATTTTGTAAGTATTTTCAATCTAAATTGCATTTAGTAAGTATTGTCAATCCAAATGAGTATTTTGAATCTACCATACCTTTTGTACGTATTTTCAATCTGATTTGCATTTTGCAAGTATTTTGAATTTCAATTGCATTTTGCAAGTATTTCGAATCTACATTGCATTTTGTACGTATTTTGAACCTCAACTACATTTTGTGCGTATTTTTCAATCTATTCCTTTTGTGAATATCTTCCTTCTAAATTCCCGTATGTAAGCATTTCCACTCTACTTTTTTGAGTCGTTTTAATCTGAGTTCCATTTTGTAAGTATTTTTAGTCTCACTTAATCTTCGTTATGGTTTCCATTTCATTGTCATTTCCACCCAGACCATAACCTAGATGTTAGGCCCCTTAAAACAACAATCATCATCATCATCATCATCTTTCTTTCTTTCTTTCTATTCTTTCATCAGAGTGGTTCTTGAATTCCAATTGTGTGAAACAAATGTCAACTTCTCAACTCTACCTGAGCTCAATTCTAAAGTAAAGCTGTGTGTAGAAAATACCGTTTGAATTAGGGAGATAGAGCTTGTATTTTTAAGTAGTTGAAATTTTTAAGTTGAATGAATTTTTAAGTTTTAAAAACTTGAAATTACTTTGTAATTGATGCCTGAAGAGCTGAGAATACTGACTAGTGGTCTGCGGCTAGAGCTGATGACCGTCAGATTCGCAGTGGCATTAGATGGTATTTTTCGTTCGCTCGTTTGGCTTAAGTACAACAGCTTCAGTAGTTAATAATAATAATAATAATAATAATAATAATAATAATAATAATAATAATAATAATAATAATAATAGTAATAAGAAAATTGTGATATCCTTCATAGACTTTAAAAAGGCATTTGATTCAGTGGACAGAGAGACCTTAGACAGGATCCTAAGGGAATTTGGAATCAAAACCAAACTAGCAAATATAGTCAAAGAGACCCTAACAAACACAACTTCCAGGGTGAAGTTCATGGGAGAGCTTTCTCGGCCGTTCGAAATTAAGACAGGAGTCAGGCAAGGGGATGGCCTATCACCAATCCTTTTCAACTGTGTCCTAGAGAAGGTTGTGAGAATTTGGAACTCGGAATTGGAGAGTCGAGGAATAAACCCAATCTGCCTCGGGAGGAAGTCGGTAGGAATTAAAGTCAACTGCCTGGCGTTTGCAGATGATTTTGCAGTACTATCGGAAACCACGGAAGAAGCAGTCATACAAATCAACCTCTTGGAAAAGATCGCTAGCCAAACAGGACTAAGGATATCAGTTGAAAAGACAAAATTTATGACAAATGACAAACATGGACCAAAGTTCCTTGACACGGAGATAGGACGGATTGAAAGGGTAAAAAAGTTCAAGTACCTAGGAGAGACTATACAGGAGAATGGGTTAGAAAAAGCAGCTGTTGGAGATCGAATTATAAAAATGGAAAGAGCGTATGGATTAACAAAAAATATCTACAACAAAAAGTGCATCTCCTGGAATGCCAAAATAAGGCATTATAACACTGTCGTAAAAAGAGTGTGCCTCTTTGCCAGTGAATGCCTCTCGATGAACTATAGCCTCGAAAAGCTAGAAGTCATGGAAAGGAGAATTCTTAGAAAAATCATGGGTGCAGTTCAGACTGAAGATGGATGGAGACTGAGAAGCAACGGAGAAGTCTACCAGAACGTGGAAAGAATCTCCGCGTCTATGCGGAAGAGAAGGCTGACATTCCTCGGACATCTCTATAGAATGAACGACCATAGATTAACTAAACAAATATTCGACTATCTCTGGAAGAAAAAGACTACCACAACATGGATTAAGGAAGTTAGGAAAGATTTAGAAAAGTTAAACATCACAGAATCTCAAATGCTAGAAAGAAATGTATTTAAGAGCAAAGTGAACAATCTGGAAGGGTTTCAAGATGAAGGAAGACCTAAGAGAAGTGGACGAACTTGGACAGAAGACCAAAGAAAAAATGCCAGTGAACGCATGAAGGAATATTGGAGACAGAGGAAACTCCAGGCAAAGAATAAGAAAAAGAAATAAAGTTGTTGCGTGATCCTAAGTGGTCAATTCGCGTGAAAAAAAAATAATAAAAAGATTGAATGTGGACGGAAGAACGAAAAGAGCAACACCGGCAACGTGTGAAGGAACACTGGGCAAAGATCAAAGCCCAGAGAAGCCTGTTGAAATAACGTGGTCCTTAGTTCTCCGATACGATTACAGAAGAATAAAAAGATTGATTTGCAGTTGAATTGAAGTGTTTTAAGTAGTTATTTGAAATTAGAAAGGCCTCGAGAAGGATGGTTTTGGAAGTATGAAGATTTATAGACCAATAGTAGGTTGAAGGTTTTGAAATTGATAATAATAATAGCCTCAGGTGTGTAGATTGGTGATTTAAGTGCGTAGAGAATGTGAAATGTCGGTGAATAGTGTAATTAATGTTTAATGCGAGTCTCAAGGGCGGGGAGTATGAATTTAAAGGTGCTGTGCTCTGATTGGCTGGAGGTGTGATGTGATTGGCTATTGGATTTGAGCTGTTTAAATGTGGTTGTTGTTGAAATAAGTGATATTTTAAGGTTTGCAATTGTTGTTATTGTACATTTAAAGCGGGGGGGGGGGGGGGGGGTTACCTACAACATACTGTACAGTGAATATTCCCACATTAATGTCTAGCCACGCCACTCTGTCGGTACTGGAGCCCGTCCGTCCGTCATCTGATACCTACAGTACTTTCCTCTGCCTACTTTCCTCTTCATTATCATTACATATAAACGCCATTAGCGATTGCCATCTGACAGGGATTATTTTTGCTTCCTAACCCAGTCACTCTTTTAAAAGATTTACAATTTCTGCGCAACTCACATTGCTTTATAATACCTCCAGATGAATTGTAGGCGGTCACATATGTGGCGAATACTATTCAAATATTGGTTTTCACTGGTTTAGGTTGATGGCATTCATACCACTTTAGGGTAACTGTAATTAATAAAATCGTTAACGGTTTAGGTTGATCTTAGTTAATGGTATTGATACCAGTTTAGGTTGATCTTAGTTAATGGTATTGAGGACGGTTTAGGTTGATTGTAGTTAATGGTATTGATACCAGTTTAGATTGATCTTAGTTAATGATATTGATACCGGTTTAGGTTGACTATAGTTAATGGTATTGATGCTGGTTTAGGTTGATCTTAGTTAATGGTATTGATACCAGTTTAGGTTGATCTTAGTTAATGGTATTGAGGCCAGTTTAGGTTGATCATAGTTAATGGTATTGATGCTGGTTAAGGTTGATTGTAGTTAATGGTATTGATACCAGTTTAGATTGACTGTAGCTAATGGAATTGACGACGGTTTAGGTTGATTGTAGTTAATGGTATTGATGCCAGTTTAGGTTGACTGTAGTTAATGGTATTGATACCAGTTTAGATTGATCTTAGTTAATGGTATTGATACCAGATTAGGTTGATTGTAGTTAATGGTATTGATACCAGTTTAGATTGATCTTAGTTAATGATATTGATACCGATTTAGGTTGACTGTAGCTAATGGTATTGATGCTGGTTTAGGTTGACCTTAGTTAATGGTATTGATACCAGTTTAGGTTGATCTTAGTTAATGGTATTGAGACCAGTTTAGGTTGATCTTACTTAATGGTATTGATGCTGGTTAAGGTTGATTGTAGTTAATGGTATTGATACCAGTTTAGATTGACTGTAGCTAATGGAATTGACGACGGTTTAGGTTGATTGTAGTTAATGGTATTGATGCCAGTTTAGGTTGACTGTAGTTAATGGTATTGCTACCAGTTTAGATTGATCTTAGTTAATGGTATTGATACCAGTTTAGGTTGATTGTAGTTAATGGTATTGATACCAGTTTAGATTGATCTTAGTTAATGATATTGATACCGATTTAGGTTGACTGTAGCTAATGGTATTGATGCTGGTTTAGGTTGACCTTAGTTAATGGTATTGAAACCAGTTTAGGTTGATCTTAGTTAATGGTATTGAGACCAGTTTAGGTTGATCTTAGTTAATGGTATTGATGTTGGTTTAGGTTGATTGTAGTTAATGGTATTGATACCAGTTTAGATTGACTGTAGCTAATGGAATTGACGACGGTTTAGGTTGATTGTAGTTAATGGTATTGATACCAGGTTAGGTTGAATGTAGTTAATGGTATTGATACCAGTTTAGATTGATCTTAGTTAATGGTATTGATACCGGTTTAGGTTGACTGTAGTTAATGGTATTGATGCTGGTTTAGGTTGACCTTAGTTAATGGTATTGATACCAGTTTAAGTTGATCTTAGTTAATGGTATTGAGACCAGTTTAGGTTGATCTTAGTTAATGGTATTGATGTTGGTTTAGGTTGATTGTAGTTAATGGTATTGATACCAGTTTAGATTGACTGTAGCTAATGGAATTGACGACGGTTTAGGTTGATTGTAGTTAATGGTATTGATGCCAGTTTACAGTAGGTTGACTGTAGTTAATGGTATTGATACCAGTTTAAGTTGATTGTAAATAATGGTACTGATATCAGTTTAGGTTGATCCTAGTTAATGGTATTGATGCCGGTTTAGGTTGATTATAGTTAATGGTATTGATACCAATTTAGGTTGACTGTAGCTAATGGTATTGATGACGGTTTAAGTTGATTGTAGTTAATGGTATTGATACCAGTTTAGAGGCTGCGACAAAGCGGTCATGTAGCCCCGTGTACTTGGGGTGTGTGTAGAATCTGTCTGATCACCGGTGTTAATTGAGAAGGTTGTATTAGTGTGTGTTATCTGTGATTCAGGTAAGGACTGCAGATGATCAATATTTCAAGTAGTTCCTACATTTGTTACCAAATGCTACCGTCCACGACACCTGCGGACTTGGCTACTAGATTCCATCGCAGTGAGCAACTGGCGGTGAACGTTGGAACTAATAAAGCGTTATCAAATAATCTAACTTACAAATTTTGGCTTCACACAAGTGTAGTTAGTGGATGGTTATCTTCATGCCATAAATCTATGACATGGGACCACCAGCTTTACTTCCCCGCCGAAGGAAGGCATACTGAGGGATTTTTAATGCTCTTAAAAATCCACGACTTCAGCCGGGTTTGAACCTGTGATCTTGGGCATAGAAGCTCAGCAAGCTACCAACTACGCCACCAAAGCCGCCCCAGTTTAGATTGGTTGTAGTTAATGAGATTGGCACCAGTGCGCCAAAGTTGAGGGTTTTATGTGGAAGTTGGCATTGAAATTTTCCTGGTTTAACGTACTCCATTTGATGTATTTGCGATATAGTACATTACGCAACGAGCCTATAAAGGCAGTAATTAAGACACGAGTATGTTTAGAATTTCCATACGAGTGTCTTAATGACCATTATAGGCGAGTTGCATAAGACTGTTTATGTTCGACGATAATTATTATAACTATTTTATGTTCGACCATAAATATTCATAAATATCTGTCGAGATTTCGCCAGGTTTATGAACTGAACAGAGCGCATGAGACGCAGGGAATGCCTTGTATTTGACCATGGCCTCCTCGATTACCCTACTATGACACTAGGCCACGCAGTGAAATTCAAATTAGAAGGCCGTGGAACTCAGTGCAGGTGCGTTGCTATCAGTATCTAATTGGTCAAACAACTGTTTCTTGAGCTCTGATTGGTGGGAGAAACGGTTTCATAATGAAAAATAGTGTTATAATGAGCCTCATTATAGTACAGTTTTCGGACATACACATATCAAAAAAAGTTTTGCATCACCTCGGTTCCCAGATCTCCGGCATATAGACGTTGACTGTGTATATTGTATCAAAGATACAGTCCCTTTGACTGTTCATAGATGTCACTAAAACTGCTCAAAGATGTAAACAACCATGCATGAGCAGGGCCTATTAGACGGAGGGGGTACGACAGCCGATCAGTTCCAGTCATTCCACCAGGACGAAGGTACGCTGCTCATGTTGTCTGTAGTTCTACCATGCCTAGAAGGTCAATACCGCAGTTCGATCGCGTCCGCATTGTTACTTTGTGTCAAGAAGGGCTCTCAACAAGGGAAGTTTCCAGGCGTCTCAGAGTGAACCAAAGCGATGTTGTTCGGACATGGAGGAGGTACAGAGATACAGGAACTGTCGATGACAGGCCTCGCTCAGGCCGCCCAAGGGCTACTACTGTAGTGGATGACCGCTACTTACGGATTGCCGCTCGGAGGAACCCTGACAGCAATGCCACCATGTTGAATAATGCGTTTCGTTCAGCCACAGGACGTCGTGTTTCAACTCAAACTGTGCGCAATAGGCTGCATGATGCGCAACTTCACTCCCGACGTCCATGGCGAGGTCCAGCTTTGCAACCCCGACACCATGCAGCGCGGTACAGATGGGCCCAACAACATGCTGAATGGACCCCACAGAATTGGCATCACGTTCTCTTCACCGATGAGTGTCGCATATGCCTTCAACCAGACAATCGTCGGAGACGTGTTTGGAGGCACCCTGGTCAGGCTGAACGTCTTAGACACACTGTCCAGCGAGTGCAGCAAGGTGGTGGTTCCCTGATGTTTTGGGGTGGCATTATGTGGGGCCGACGTACGCCACTGGTGGTCATGGAAGGCTCCGAAACGGCTTTACGATACCTGAATGACATCCTCCGACCCATAGTGCACCCATATCGGCAGAATATTGGAGAGGCATTTGTCTTCATGGACGACAATTCTCGACCTCATCGTGCACATCTTGTGAATGCGTTCCTTCCAGATAACGACATCGCTCGACTACAGTGGCCAGCATGTTCGCCAGACATGAACCCTATCGAACATGCCTGGGATATGTTGAAAAGGGCTATTTATGGACGTCTTGACCCACCAACCACTCTGAGAGATTTACGCCGAATTGTCGTTGAGGAGTGGGACAATTTGGACCAACAGTGTCTTGATGAACTTGTGGATAGTATGCCACGACGAATACAGGCATGCATCAATGCAAGAGGACGTGCTACTGGGTATTAGAGGTAGTGGTGTGTACTGCAATCTGGCCCACAAATGCTGAAAGTCTAGCTGTATGATGGTACAACATGCAATGTGTGGGTCTCATGAGCAATAAAACGAGCTGAAATGTTGTTTGTGTTGATCTCTATTCCCTTTGTATTTAACGGTTCCGGAACTCTTGGAACCGAGGTGATGCAAAACTTTTTTTGATGTGTGTATAATAGTCAGGGTCGAATATAATAGTACATTATGCAACGAGCCTATAATGGCTATAATTAAGACACGAGTATTTTTTATAAAACGAGCGTATGCGAGTTTTATAATTTCCATACGAGTGTCTTAATTACCATTATAGGCGAGTTGCATACGACTGTTTATGTTCGACGATAATTATAACTTTATTATATGTTTTAACATCAATATTCATAAATACCTGTTGAGAGTCATCCACTTGAATTTTGTGATTGGAGAGCGAGCGCTGGGTTTGATATCTCTGTCTTTCAAGATCTCTGAACGACCGACGCATGCGCTCTGTGTGCTTGCAATGCCATATTATGCAGGCCATATGTTTACTCATGCCGTCCCTCAGTAATATTGTCACCGGAGTCCTTTGAAGGCTGTGTAGAAATTAGAGTTGGTGATATTAAGGTGCAGTGCTATTTCTTGTCTCATATTCGCCAGTTTATTTACGCGAACATATGTACGGTGCGTATTCCATGTCGGTAATTTATTATAGTTCGATGTTGTGTTTACGTACGACATGTTGGATTTTGAGCACATGCGCGAAGGTATCGTTACCTAATTGGTCAATGAACGAGCTCTGATTGGCTGGAGAAACTGTATCATAATGAAAAACAGTGTTATAATGACCATCATTATGATACAGTTTTCTGACACATAATAGTGAGGGTCGAACATAATAGTACATTATGCAACGAGCCTATAATGGCTATAATTAAGACACGAGTATTTTTTATAAAACGAGCGTATGCGAGTTTTATAATTTCCATACGAGTGTCTTAATTACCATTATAGGCGAGTTGCATACGACTGTTTATGTTCGACGATAATTATAATTTTATTATATGTTTTAACATAAATATTCATAAATATCTGTTGAGAGTCAGCCACAAGAATTTTGTTATCGGAGAGCGAGCGCGAGACATCTCTCTGTCTTTCAAGATCTTTGACGCATGCGCTCTGTGTCCTTGCAATGACATATGCAAGCCATATGTTTACACCTGCCGTCCCTCAGTAATATTGTCACCGGAGTCGTTTGAATGCGCTGTGTAGAAATTAGTGTTGGTCATTTTAAGGTACAGTGCTATTTCTTGTTTCATATTCGCCAGTTTATTTACGCGAACATATGGACGGTGCGTATTCCATGTCGGTAATTTATTATAGTTCGATGTTGTGTTTATGTCCGACATGTTGGATTTTGAGCGCATGCGCGAAGGTATCGTTACCTAATTGGTCAATGAACGAGCTCTGATTGGCTGGAGAAACTGTATCATAATGAAAATAAGTGTTATAATGACCATCATTATGACACCGTTTCCTGACACATAATAGTGAGGGTCGAACATAAACATAATTTCTACATACCCTATGAATTTTGTATTTTCGTTTACCGAAGTGTACATTAGTAAAGCCACCGTTAAGTTGCAGAAGGGTTAAGCAAATATCGGCATTTTGAAGGACTTAGACAGTTCCTGTAAAATATCGAAATTGTCGGAAATCCTTTTTTAACATCAAGTACTCCGCGGCGATCCTTTGAGGGTGTAGCACTATCCAGGGTGCACCATGGATAGCTACAAAGCCTCAGCTTAAAATTGAAAATGTACAGACAGTAGTTTTGCGATTATTCCCAAACATTCTAGGAAGGGGATTGATGGATAGACAAAGTCACATTCTAGGAGCCAAGCTCACCCGATTGTGACACCCTTGGATCGATACCACGGAGACCATTTTATTCTTCTGTGGCAATGAGAGTGAGATGATCTTCAAACTGCTTCAGGAATTGACTGCGTGGAGGTTATTTGCGATCGTCTACTTTCATTAGTGGAAGGGATTTACTTCTTCAATAAAATGATCTCTTTCTCTCTCAAGACTAAATAGGTTAAGAAGATTTATAATTGCAGCGTCATTGATACGCTCTTCATTACTGTTACACGTAAACGCCATTAGTAATGGCTAATTGTTATCACGTGCGTATCACCGAGCCATCTTATTATGGGGCTGAATCTCATCAGGAGGCAGGATCATATGAGGTGTTCGCGACCAGTAGGCAGAACTCGACATGTAAGGTTCTTTTTAGCCTATTTTCATTTATGAAAAAATATGCTTATGAGATCACCTTTTGTCCGTTTGTGTGTGTATGTTCGTCTGTGTGTCCACTAATAACTTCTAAACGGCTGGAGCGATTTCAATAAAACTCGGTGAGGTCATAGTACTATTTTGACCAACCACGACCGTGCCCTTCAAATTTTATTACGTCTCACCCACCCATCATGGTGGCTGTGCGAAATATTTCACCGGCATTCTATATCTCCGAAACGATTACTGATATCACCCTGAAATTTTGTACGGTGATAAAAGGTACTACTACAAGTTCACCTATGAGAATTTCAAAAATCTGTAAAGTACAAAACGAACATGGCGGTCAAACGAAGTGGAAACATTTAAATAGACTTTTCTCGCATGTAACCATCCTATCGCAGTGAAACATGGTACAGCAAATGTTTATACACATTCTAATGCACTGACATCTAATTCACTTGAATTGTTTACATTACCTCAAGATGGCAGCTGTGCGAAATTTTAAAATCAAGTTTATATTTTTTGTGTCATAATCATGCGATCAAAGTCAATGTTTGAATAATGAACCTACGCAATAATCGTCATTCAATAGTACATAACTCTATGACCTACTTAAATGAAAATCCAATATGGTGACCATTCGAAATATTTAGACGGTTCTTAATATATACGAATCTATTACAGCAATCAAACTGAAATTGTGTATGTTGATATAGGCTATGAACATCAGTAGGATATATGAAAATAGGCTATTTATTTCTTCGTGGAACTACTTGTTTACTTATGCGTTCGTCTCGATTGGCAACAATGAACATTTTTGGAGATGAATGTAGTTAAGTTCATCCTGATATACTATGAAAAATAGACAGATGCAAATCAGGAGAGTTCGGCTCGACCAGTAGCTGCGCGGAACGGAAGGGCGTGGTGTCCCCACTCCAAACCCACTTTTCACCAGATACTCCAAGCTCAATCAAGGGTACACTCATCCTCGTGAAGCAAAACTGAGACGAGGAAGATTATTTCCCACCTCAGTCATCCGTGGTTTTCCACTTCTACGCCAGGCAAATGCCGGGATGTTTCCTAACGTATGGCTTCGGCAGCCTCCTTCCCAATCCTATCCCCTTCTCTCCTTGCCTATTTAGCCACATTGTCCTCGTCGTCTGAAGCGAATCGTCGACCACCTAGGTGCTCCTTCAGGTGAGGAAACAGGTGCAAGTCACTTGGAGCTAGGTCCGGACTGTAGGGAGGATAGTAACTCATGTCCCAGCGAAACTGCTTCAACAGATTGGTGGTCTTCTGGACCGTATGAGGTCGCACGTTGTCATGAAGGAAGAAGATGCCCTCGGTGAGAAGTCGTGGCTGCAGTTAAATATTTCGCCAACGGAAATTGAATAACTGACCGGATCTCTTAGCGATACCAGTTTTCCAAACGTGTCGCCATTAGTTGTTTACCTACAATTAGCGCTGTGGGTGGCGAGTGGCTGAAACTCTGCAGTTACCAACCGTTTGTATTCGAACTACCCCACACTACTAATTTCTCTATAACAGACGAAACTCCAGGAATATTGGCCTCGTAACCTGAGCTATGAGTGTTGCTTAGTAATGACCTTCAGGGCACCACTAGTGTCTGTGGATGCTGCGAAAGGTTCTACTCGTAGGGTTGGTACTGCTGTACCGACTCAGTGAGGAAAGCAATGGCAAACTACTTCACTCCTCACCTCATTATAGTGCTCCCTTTGGTTTTTATGGGTTTCAGCCCAAATAACCGATAGTGGCACTTTTTGAGGATCCAACCAGCCTCCGGGCTGACTACATAACAGACAACCTTAGTTACTGATCACCCCTCGTACATGTATTTCTTTTTTGAGTATTTATTTATTTTTAGCCTACTTTTCTTATTTTGCAATGAGATCGATCCGGAAAAATGTGTGTCTGTCTGTCTGTCTGTCTGTCTATGTGTCCCCCCATATCAACTCCTAAACGGCTGCAGCTATCGAAACCAAATTCGGTAAGAATAAAGATCTATACCTGAATATCTCACGGCCATATTTGAAATTGACGTCTGTGGTAACAACTGCTGAAGAAGCGCAATTGAAATTTGAGTTCTACGTTGGATATTTCAGAAGTTATGCAGGCAAACTATTCCTAAATTGGCACACATATAGACAATAACATTCCAGATTAATTTTCAGCAGTCCATACATGCCAGTATTGCCAACTTGATTCTAAGCCTGCCGATAAGTCCAAATTCTAAATGCATGTAACTTCTATACTATCGATTGCATTTCAGCCAATTATCTTATGTGGCTGAGATTTGCTGATGACATCGTCATCTTGGCCGACAAGCCTGAGGATTTGAATGAGTTTTTGAATGGTATGGACTCCGTCTTACGGAAAGAATTCATGATGAAAATAAATAACTGTAAAACAAAAATACTGGAATGCAGCCGAAATAAATCAGAAACCTCTATGGAGATGAAATTGGCAGGTGAAAAGCTGAAGGAAGTAGGAGACTTCTGTTACTTAGGAAGCAGAATAACCAGTGATGGACGAAGCAAAGAGGATATTAAAAGTAGGTTGGCTCAGGCAAAAAAAGCATTTCTACAAAAAAGGAATCTGCTGACATCGAATATAGATTTAGGTATTAGGAAGTCATTTTTGAAAGCCTTTGTCTGGAGCGTGGCGCTCTATGGAAGTGAAACTTGGACTATTGGTGCAGCAGAAAAGAGGAGAATTGAAGCATTTGAAATGTGTTGTTACAGGAGAATGATGAAGATCAGATGGGTAGATAGGGTTACAAACAAAGAGGTATTAAGACGAGTGGGAGAGGAGAGATGTTTCTGGCGACTGCTATTGAAGAGAAGAGATAGGTTGGTAGGACACATACTAAGACACCCAGGAATAGCAAGCTTAGTTATGGAAGGAAGGGTCGAGGACAAAACCTGTAGGGGTAGACCAAGGTTAGAATATGTTAAACAGATTGCCTCGGATGTAGGGTGTCGGAGCTATGTAGAGATGAAACGAATAGCTCAGGACAGGGAGGCATGGAGAGCTGCATCAAACCAGTCAAAAGACTGAAGACTCAAACAAACAACAAACATCTTATGTACTATGTGTACTACAACATATATGACTGTGCGTATTCGTAAGAGCCAGCAGGGCTAACAACAGTTAATAAATGCTCTTGTTGTATATAAAACATTGTACCCCACCCCGCCCAGTCATGTTGGGCTAATTTGCGTTGACCGACTGAAGACTTAAATTACAACTGTTAGACAGCACATTGAATCCAAGCAAATTGTACGAAGAGCATACTACAGTATATTGTTTTACACTTTATTTTTTTCTACCCAAATGAAGTACATTACACATGGCAAAAGTGCATAAAGTTACAAGGAGATTATGTTGAGATGGTGGACGTAACAACTGAGGGTCATTATCTATGTGCGCCCCAGTAAACACGGCAAGCTAAGCCGGCGTTGACTGGCGCTGATCGTGAGCGCGCGTATCTGGTTCAGTCGGTGATGGCCCGCACTTTGACACTTTTACCAAACATGTTCAATAATGTGTACTTACAGTGCTCATAGTCGATGTTGAAAATGTTCTATCTCTCTTGTAACACACACCTGACATTTTCTGATGAAAGAATGGACAACAATCTCATCTAATTGTTGTTCTGTAAGAACACAACGTTGTCTGTTAACGTTTTCATTATTTACGGAGCCTGTTTCCTTGAATCGTTTAGCGAGCCTCCTAATTGTACTGGCATTAGGCACAGGTCTTCCCGCGAAACGTGATTCGAAATTTTCGTCTTGTTTCAGAACAAGGCTTTCTGCTTTTCATATACGAATTATTGGATACAGGCTACACATGTTTACGCAATGTGAACTGGTGTCTAGGCATGGCCAACAATCACAGTAATCACAATACTCACTAAACGTGCAATACTAACGTCTAAGCTTTGCAGATACACGTCCATATGAATGACAAAACAGGTGTGAACTAATGATATGAGTCAGCGGAGGTTCACTCGCTCCACACCTGGACAGCCAAATGACGCCATATTTTGCCACGATTACCGGGGCGCACAATGATAATGACCCTGTACTTCATTTGGGTAGGGAAAAAAATATTGTTACGAATGCTAGACAGCTTCGTCGCCCCGCGCGTGACTCAGGCCACCCCAGCCTATCCTTACTGTGTGTTACCAGCTATTTGCGCAACATTGAAGACAGGCAGTACAAAGAGACCGTCTCGAAAATTCGTGGCCCTACTGGTGTTGGAATTCTCGAGAAGGTGTGAACCCTGGTCAATTCTGGAAACATCCATCGAGTCACCAGCCTCGCTATATAAAGCGGCCTCACCAGCGAGGGACGAACAGTGTTTTTCAGCGAGTGCGACAATAGTTGGTGACGTGACGTGGGAAATTACGAAACCCAAGTGAGGCTATTGCAGTGCGGTGAAGTGCTGTGTGGATTGCGAAACGCAGTGGACTGTTTTCCTAGCCTGTGGACGGCGAGACAGTGTACATTCAGAGCAAGTGAGGGTGACTTGTTTACTTGAGGGAGAGTGCCGTTACTTCTAGCCAGGACTCGGGTCCACCTCATTAGCGAGAGGATTAACTGCAAGACCGAGTGAAAGGGTGAGTCGAGCTTCATAGAGGTAGCTTCTGTAAGACAGCTAATTGTTTCTATCTGCTTATTGTACGGTGTATATTTCTGGCCGGCAATAAACCGAACATTTCTTTAAAGGAACAATTGTGTTTTGCTTCTACCCACCGTAATCTAGTTAACGAAAGTGCCACTAGGGGTGGCACGTTACAATATAGTACGCCCTTCGTATTTGACACATAACAAAGGTTTGCCTCAAATTTGTTAAAGAGATTACAGTCCATGAAATTCAAATGTTTCTTCCACTGATGGCTTTCGAAATCCATTAATTTTAGCGTGTATTTCGCAGCATTGTTCTCAAACATTTCATATACTGTATAGACTACACTTCGCAGGACTTATTGTAAATTACTGCAATACCTTTTATGTGTACGTTGGCAAGTTGTTCTAAAACACACGGCATGACCGTTGGCTGAGAGCACAAAGTGCTCACCTTGGGGCTATTGTCCTGTGATTGTCAAGTTAACTTTCATTTTATATTTTTCATTCGGAAGTTTTAACCCTGTTTGGTATGTTCAGTAGAGAAAGAGTGTGAAACCTCGGGGTACGTGCAGTAAGGTGGATGGATACAGATGATAAATAACCTTTGTCCGTGCTGTTTGCCCCAAGCAAGCACACAAATCGCTCGCTGTGTGGAATTTATATATTACGCTATATGGCAAGAGAAGCGAGTCCTCACACAAAACTGGTGTGAAATTAGAAAGTAGCGTCACAAATGTCAGGTGTATCTAAAAATAATGTCCACAAACTTTGTAATTTATCATCTCAATTTTATTTGAAACGTGCTATTTTGTTGGCACGCCTGGGTCTCGTGTCCATTGAAATGGAGTCGCTCTCACCTCGAAAGTTAGTCTGCGCTGCAGCTGATGTTGCGGTAGAGATCGCTGTAGCAGGTGCGAGATCTGCCAGGAGAAAACAGGGGTGTCCATTCTGTGATGTCACAATAGGGTGTATGTGAGGCTTATTGGTAGAACCTCCTAAATAAGCCATCTAGTAACCAAGGGACATCTGGTATTTCAGTGGACACAATCTTACCGTCAGCTAATATTGTGCTAAAATTACAATAGCTCACGTGTTTACTGACCTTAAGCAATAATTCCTTTATGTATATTAAGGCTTTCACGGCCCGGATTACTATATAAATAATTAATTTTTTGGGCTAATGCCGTGTGTATTTAATTAGAACCATACCTTTCCGAGAAACCTTGCCTCCTTTTTCAATGGAATCAAACAATGTGGCTAAAGAAAGTACAGGTATATCAATGAGATTACAAAAAAATACAAAAAATATAGATAAATTCCTCTGTTCGTCACCAGAGAGCAGCTGCCAGAAATTACTGTATGGACCATGGTAGAACGGCGGACAGAGTAGTGAGTAAGGAGAATGTAAAGGAGGCGGGGTGAAAATATAGAGACTCCTCGAAGAATGAGGATGTCGAAAAGAAAGGGGGAGGGGGGGGGAGGTGGAAGGGTTAGATGGATATAAGGAAACATAAACAAAAGGGAAGTGTATCTGAACGATACCTAACGTCATACAGGCTACTCTGTCCCCCGTTCTACCATGGTCCATACAGTAATTTCTGGCAGCCGCTCTCTGGTGACAAACAGAGGAATTTATCTACACACATCAAAAAAAGTTTTGCATCACCTCGGTTCCAAGAGTTCCGGAACCGTTAAATACAAAGGGAATAGAGATCAACTCAAACAAAATTTCAGCTCGTTTTATTGCTCATGAGACCCACACATTGCATGTTGTACCATCATACAGCTAGACTTTCAGCATTTGTGGGCCAGATTGCAGTACACACCACTACCTCTAATACCCAGTAGCACGTCCTCTTGCATTGATGCATGCCTGTATTCGCCGTGGCATACTATCCACAAGTTCATCAAGACACTGTTGGTCCAAATTGTCCCACTCCTCAACGACAATTCGGCGTAAATCTCTCAGAGTGGTTGGTGGGTCAAGACGTCCATAAACAGCCCTTTTCAACATATCCCAGGCATGTTCGATAGGGTTCATGTCTGGCGAACATGCTGGCCACTGTAGTCGAGCGATGTCGTTATCTTGAAGGAACGCATTCACAAGATGTGCACGATGAGGTCGAGAATTGTCGTCCATGAAGACAAATGCCTCTCCAATATTCTGCCGATATGGTTGCACTATGGGTCGGAGGATGTCATTCAGGTATCGTAAAGCCGTTTCGGAGCCTTCCATGACCACCAGTGGCGTACGTCGGCCCCACATAATGCCACCCCAAAACATCAGGGAACCACCACCTTGCTGCACTCGCTGGACGGTGTGTCTAAGACGTTCAGCCTGACCAGGGTGCCTCCAAACACGTCTCCGACGATTGTCTGGTTGAAGGCATATGCGACACTCATCGGTGAAGAGAACGTGATGCCAATTCCGTGGGGTCCATTCAGCATGTTGTTGGGCCCATCTGTACCGCGCTGCATGGTGTCGGGGTTGCAAAGCTGGACCTCGCCATGGACGTCGGGAGTGAAGTTGCGCATCATGCAGCCTATTGCGCACAGTTTGAGTTGAAACACGACGTCCTGTGGCTGAACGAAACGCATTATTCAACATGGTGGCATTGCTGTCAGGGTTCCTCCGAGCGGCAATCCGTAAGTAGCGGTCATCCACTACAGTAGTAGCCCTTGGGCGGCCTGAGCGAGGCCTGTCATCGACAGTTCCTGTATCTCTGTACCTCCTCCATGTCCGAACAACATCGCTTTGGTTCACTCTGAGACGCCTGGAAACTTCCCTTGTTGAGAGCCCTTCTTGACACAAAGTAACAATGCGGACGCGATCGAACTGCGGTATTGACCTTCTAGGCATGGTAGAACTACAGACAACATGAGCAGCGTACCTTCGTCATGGTGGAATGACTGGAACTGATCGGCTGTCGTACCCCCTCCGTCTAATAGGCCCTGCTCATGCATGGTTGTTTACATCTTTGAGCAGTTTTAGTGACATCTATGAACAGTCAAAGGGACTGTATCTTGGATACAATATACACAGTCAACGTCTATATGCCGGAGATCTGGGAACCGAGGTGATGCAAAACTTTTTTGATGTGTGTATATTTTTTGTATTTTTTTGTAATCTCATTGATATACTTTCTGTGGCCACATTGTTTGATTCCATTGAAAAAGGAGGCAAGGTTTCTCCGAAAAGTATGGTTCTAATTACATACACACGGCATTAGCCCAAAAAATGAATTATTTATATAATAATTCCTTCACTGTAATAACACACATAATATTGATCCACAGCTTTGTATCTCCTGAAATTAGAACAATGTAATATTAATTCATAAAAGAAACAAATAATTTCAGTGAGTTGTTTCCTTTCTCCTCGTCATCAATCGGATGTATTTTCAATATGCTGTAAAATTTCTGGACTTTGATGACTCAAAAAGTTTTTGCCAGTAAGTTTGATCTGTAGTTCCAATTCTTATCAAATCAGATTTTACGTGAAACGATTCTGTTCCTGTAAATTTTCGGTCGATATTTCAATTAATTCCAACAACATAGCCTATAGCTTGTTTCCTAAATGAAGTGCTCCACATATGGAGAATAATATAGACTTGATCCAACAGAATGCGCCTTAAAACATTCCTCTACCTGTTTATCTCATCCCATTTAAGTTAAAGGTTTGAAACTTACATCGATCAAAACTCAGCAATTTCCCTAGGTTTGTGCCGTGTCTTCTGTGTGGTTTCACCTAGGACACCAAGCTGGCTCATCAGCGGGCTCTTGGTGTCTCCACCCGGTTCCACACAGGAGTAGTGAACTGCGCGCTACCTCTCTTTTTATGAAGCGCACCTGTGCCTCATTACTGCGAGAGCTAAAAGCCCAAGCAGCCTTAACCCCCCCTATGAAGGCTTCCAAATGGTATATTGGCTTTCACGGCCTGTGAACTAAAAGTCAGCAATTTTTCTAGGTTTTTGCCGTGTCTTGTGTGGGGTTTCACCTAGACATAGACACAGCACAAACCTAGAAAAATTGTTGAGTCTTTTTGGAACTCTTCATAGGGAGGTTAAGGCTGCTTGAGCGTTTAGCTCTCGCAGTAAAGAGGCGCAGGTGCGCGTAGTTCGCTGCTCCTGTGGGGTCCGGGTGCGGACACCAGAGTCCGCTGATGAGCCAGCTTGGTGTTCCTTAACCTTGCTTTGGTGTATTGAAGTGGCACATAGCCTTAATTACGCCGTGCCAAACACATAAAAATAAATAAATAAGTTAGTCAACAAAAATTAATGATTAGAATATACAGTATACCATAGTTAGTATTCCGCGTGTGTTTGTATTTGAATTTAGAAACCTCTGGTGTGCATAAATAGCAAAGGTACAATCACCCACAAAATATATAAAGCGTGGTAAAAAAATCCGTTTGAGGGCGTTGCTGCATCGATACCCCGAGCACACCGGGTGGTTGCTTGCCTGCAGCACCTGATGCGCTTCAGTGTTGAAGGCAATACGTGCCTGGATCACATTGTTGCTGGTACCACCACTGGGAATCGAAAGCGTTGACAATACAGTGGTTTCATCCATTGCCCCCTCGTCCCAAGAAGTTCAAGAGTTGATCATCCGCTGAAAAGGTGATGTTCACCTTGTTCTTCGATTACTGAGGCCAATTGCTTGTTGATTGCAAGGAACCTGGTGTCTCCATCACTTGGGAAAGGTACTGAGCAACACTGGAGAAATTACGGCGTGTAATTAAGGTGAAACTTCCGGGAAAACTGCGACAAGTGGTGCTTCCTGATAACGCACGTCCCCATACCGCAAAAGTCGTAACACAGAAGATACAGCAACTCAAGTGGGAGACAGGAAGTGCTGCAGGTGGTTAAGGACTTCTTGACGCAGCCTGACACGGATTTTCACCACACGAGGATTTTTAACCTGATGCGTCAGTGAGATGAATGCCTCAATGCTCACGGCAATTTTGCCTGATTGGCTTAATGATTCTGGACTGCACGACCGTCCAACGAAAATCCTTTGGATCACGCCTTATACAGAGCGCCAGAGAATGTTCTTCGCAGTGCTTACTTGCTGCTGCCTGCGCTAGAATCAGCAGTTACGTTGGCAGCACGGCTGCCGCTTGTATCAAAACAAACAAACACTAAACGTTGTACTCACCACAGCCATTCATAACAGATGCTGGAAGTGTTCGAAGACAGACTTCAACACGTCTACACACTTTGTCGAAGACTTTCTTGAGCTAATTTACGTGTTGATTTTCTTGGACTGTTGTTGTTGTTGTTTGAGTCTCCAGTCTTTTCAATGGTTTGATGCAGCTCTCCATGCCTCCCTGTCCATAGCTAATCGTTTTATCTCTACATAGCTACCACGTCCAAGGCAATCTATTTAACATATTCTAACCTTACTCTACCTCTACAGTTCTTGTCCTCGACCCTTCCTTCCATAACTAAGCTTGCTATTCGTGGGTGTCTTAGTATGTGTCCTACCGACCTATCTCTTCTCTTCATTAGCAGTCGCCAGAAACATCTCTCCTCTCCCACTAGTATTAATACCTCTTCGTTTGTTACCCTATCTACCCATCTGATCTTCATCTTTCTCCTGTAACACCACATTTCAAACGCTTCAATTCTCCTCTTTTCTGCTGCACCAATAGTCCAAGTTTTACTTCCATAGAGCACCACGCTCCAGACAAAGGCCTTCAAAAATGACTTCCCAACACCTAAATCTATATTCGATGTCAACAGATTCCTTTTCTTGGACTACGCAACATTATATCGGAGATTTCATCAAGTTTTTCGTGTGTTAAAAGCGTAGTCTAACCTGTTACCGGTACATCGTGAACTGAGCCGGTCATACGAAATTTACTTATGAAATCCTGAATGGTATCCCGGTTTGGACACTTTTAATTAGGAAACTGCACCAGAAATTTCAGTTTTACATTTTCTGTAAACCGATCGCCTTCGCGAAAAAAAAAGTATTCCACCAAAAGAGCTCTCTCTTCAGTAGTAAACATTATCGCCTGTATACTGACGCTCTCGTCCAATAGTCTATCTGAAAGCTCGCTTACTGTAATACACAATGACGATTTCGACCGACCGGGTGAAACTTTATAGGGTGTTTTGGTGCCAACGCTAGCTTGCCTTGTAGTAGTACCTGCTGACAACGTTAATAACGCTAGCAGTCATCGCGTACGACGATGTAGTTGAGTTGTACTTCTATAGATGGCAGCAAAATCGGAAAATTGGTGAGTATTCTTGTTAATGTTGTATATTTAATTAATATTTGAATATATGTCAATAGTGCATACATATTGCAATGCTTAGAAAGGAATACAATCGGTTTCGAACAATATTATACGAAGAAATTGAATTATATTGAATCACACATCGATTTTAGTCGATACACTGCACTCGAAAACGATATCAGATACTATCGATATAATTCAAAGTAAGAGCTGGTGGCTGGTTGTTCCAACGCTTCCCATAATTCAAACGTGATATTTCTTAATTCGATTTGTAGGAAGTACAGCACGGACAATTAAATAATACTGGTGTGTGATAAGTGCAGCTGTAATTTTGTCTTACCATTCATTTTAAATATTGTAGTATAGTAGCCTACTCTTTCTATTTGTACATATCTGTGGGGTAGGCCTATGTCATGCTATGTGCTTTGTGGAAACATCCACAACTATTCTGATAGAGCCTATGTTTTCTTCTCTACCTGATATCACAGGGGGAAGATATCGCCTATTATTAGACCAATTACTAAAATATGAAAGAAAGAAAGAAAGGAATATAAAGTAGAGGTGGGGGGGGGGGGATAGAGTAGGGGAAAGGGAGGGGTAGGCACGGGCCGGGAGGGGAGAGGAGCGAGTAGGCCAGGTCGGGGACGGATCGCGCTCGAGAGTACATCGTCACGCCATCTCATATTGTCAGTTGGAACTATTTGCGTCGAGCAATAGGTTGGGGTCAAAATTTTGCATTAAGTTGCAGCTCTACCCATATATCCTCCTTGATTTCGACACCCTACAACCCACACGTGTGGCATTCACTGTACCGCTGTCCTGTCAAGGACACCGTACTGCCAACTTAACTGCTGATACTATCCCTGGCAGCAGCACGTACTGCGGAGAACTTTCCCTGACACCCTGTATATAGTTTACTGCTGTACCATATCGCATGAAATGAGGAGCCGTATGTTAATACATTTGTCTAGGAAACTGGAGATTCAAGTTCGACCCTCATGTGTGTGTAACTTTTTCCAGTTGAATTACATTCTGGGCATCTATTTAAGACAGATGTCCAGCAAAAATTGCATTATACTCACGAAGTCGCTCTGGCCACTGTAATTGTGTTAGCTTATTTTTTTAAAAGAGAAGAATAGAAATTCTTCATTCATTGCAATAGAGAGTTTATGGATGGCAATAGAGCGCGGGACTCATGTTAAAATTGAAATTAAAATTAAAGCTAAGCGGACGGGAGAAGATGAGTATTGGTTTATGAAGCTGAGTGCGCGCTTAATAACAAGGTGGCTTAAAATGCATGCGCCAGCCCTGTTGAGTGCCATTAAAATACATGCCTTTTAAAATGTAAATGAATAGCACGGGTGCAAATTCCAGCCATTCCAATGACCGAATTCTGTGTCTGTCTGTGGCGAGGGTCACGCCTGTCGTCGTGTCATGGTCGCACCGCCCACCGCGTTACAGGGTGCCTCGTCAGTAGTGTCCCAATAGAGGGATGCGATGATGGGGATAACAAGACATCTACTACAACGCTTTAAAACTGGCGTGAAATAATATAACACGAGGATTGGCGCCGTAGTATGTTACTCTCTTTTTGTCGTAGTCGTACAAATTTTAATGAAGTAATTTTACACCTGGTGTCTTCCTATGAACTATTCCCAATATAAAATGAGGTTTAATTATATTTTTAGCCTACTTTTCACATTTTACAAAAATGAGGAAAAAGTAGACTTATGAGATCGATCCGGGAAATTGTGTGTCTGTCTGTCTGGCTGTGTGTGTGTGTCCCCCCCTATCAACTCCTAAACAGCTGCAGCAATCAAAACCAAATTTAGTATGAGTAAAGATGTGCACCGGAATATCTCACGTCCATATTTGAAAATGATGTCAGTGCTACCAACTGCTGAAGAAACGCACTAGAAATTTGAGCTCCATGTTGGATATCTTGCAAGGTATGCATGGGAGCTATTCCAAAATTGGCACACATGTAGACAACACTATTTCAGTTTAATTTCCAGGAGGCCAACCATGACAGTGTTGCCAAAATAATTTTAAGCCTTCTGACAGGTCCAATGTATAAATGCATATAACTTCTACACTATCAATTGGATTTCAACCAAATTTTGTATGTAATATCTGTACATAAACAGATATGACTGAGCGTATTCTTAAGAGCCACCAGGGCTGCCATCTGTTAATAATTGCTCTCTCTATTTTTTTTATCCAAATACCAATATATCAGAAAGTATGCAAGCCAACAGCTTTAAACTATGCACACGTATATTCTGACATTTTAGATTAATTTGGAGTAACTTATATACGTCAGTTCTACCAACATGATTATAAGCCTGCTGATAGTACCATTTTTTAAATACATGTAACTTCTATACTATCAGTTGGATTTCAACCAAATTTCGTATGTGCTATGTGTACCATAACAGATATGACTATAAGTATTGTTAAGAGCAATCAGGGCTGCCAACTGTTAATAAATGCTGTCTATATTCTTCTTACCCTAATATCAATATATCAGAAAGTATGCAAGCCAACAGCTCTATACTTTGCACACGTAGACTATAGCACCTGACATTCTAGATTAATTTGGAGTAATTAATACAAGGCAGTGCTGCCAACATGATTCTATGCCTGCTGATATGTCCAATTTAAAAATACATGTAACTTCTATACTAACAAATGGATTTCAACCAAAATTGGCACAACAAGATATCATAATATTTCAGATTATTTCTGATCAGCACACACATGGTATTGTTGGCAACATGCTTTTACGCGTGCTGATATATCCAGTGTCTAACTGCATGTAACGTCCATTGGACTTCAACCAAATTTTGTATTCTGTACCTTAAGAGATGGAACTAAGAATATATTCCGTCACCAGGGCTGCCAACTGAAGTGCTCTATTAGGCTACATTTTACCAGGTATATTTTGAACTAATTAGATATTTCGATATTACCAACTTAATTTTGTCATTATTCTAGATAGGTTCATACTCTGTAGAATAATCATTGGCATGAAAAGTAGGCTGTATAGTTCTTCACAAATTTAGCATGCTGAAAAGTGACAACAATTATATAAAGGGAGGTGGCGCGTAGTTCGTCACTCCTGTGGGTGTCCGGGCGGGGACACCAAGAGCCCGCCGATGAGCCTAGCTTGGTGTCCTGGGCGAAACCCCACACAAGACACGGCACAAACCTAGAAGAATTGCTGACTCTATGTAAGCTTTCCATCTCTCAACCTTTTCTTCCCTATCTGTTACAGGCTTTCCATTTGTGTCCTTAATATTACAGCATTTACTCTTCTTTTCCCCAAAAGTATCCTTAATCCTTCGATAAGCTGTGTCTACTTTTCCTAATTTCAGACAATTTTCTATACCTGCACATTTCTCCTTCAACCATTCTTCTATTCTTCAGTTCTTCAACTTTAATCTGTATTTCATTACAACCAGATTGTGGTCAGAGTTTATGTCAGCACCAGGATATGTTTTACAATCCAAAATCTGGTTTCGAAACCTCTGCTTGACCATAATGAAGTCGATTTGGTAACGCCCTGTATCTCCTGGTCTCATCCATGTGTATATTCTTCTATTGTGGTTATTGAATAAGGTGTTAGCTATGACCAATTCATGCTCGGTGCAGAATTCCATCAGCCTACTTCCTCGATCATTCCTTTCACCTAATCCGAAATCTCCTACTATCTTCCTTTCTCTTCCTTTTCCTACCAGAGCATTCCAATCTCCCATTACAATAACATTTTCATCACCCTTGATATACCTCAGAATTTCATCTATTTCTTCGTAGACCTTTTCAACATCTTCATCATCAGCTTGACTGGTAGGCACCACTGTGGTGCACGTAGGTTTAGTATTGATTTTTGCAACAATAATCCGTTCACTCTATTGCTCATAATATTCCACCCGCTGTCCAAGTTTCCTACTCAATGTGAGACCAACCCCTGCTTGGCCATTGTTTGATTTAGTGCTAATGACCCTATAGTCACTTGACCAAAAGCCCTGTTCTTCCTAGTCCTGCCAGCGCATTTCACTAATCCCAACCAAATCCAACCTCAACCTATCCATTTCCCTTTTCCAAGTTTTCTAACCTTCCACTTCCTAGCAGACTTCTAACATTCCACGCTCCGATCCGTAGAATATCATATTTCCTCTTTGTCACTTCTGTGGTGTTAACCCCCTCTCGAGTAGTCCCCACCCGGAGATCCGAACGGGGGACTAGTTTACCTCCGGATTGAAATTTTACAAGGGAGGAGGCCATCATCACATATAATTATGCGTAGAGAGGTGCAAATCCTCGGGAATAGCATTACGGCTGTAGTTTCCCGTTGCTTTCAGCCGTGCAGCAGAACGCAGTGTAGCCATTATTTGGCTTATATTATCAATATCTTAACCGTGGAATGCTGTGGTAGGAAAAGGGAGAGAAGGGAAGATAGTAGGAGATTTCGGATTAGGTGAAAGGAATGATCGAGGAAGCAGGCTGATGGAATTCTGCACCGAGCATGAGTTGGTCATAGCTAACACCTTATTCAATAACCACAATAGAAGAATATACACAAGGATGAGACCAGGAGATACAGGGCGTTACCAAATCGACTTCATTATGGTCAAGCAGAGGTTTCGAAACCAGATTTTGGATTGTAAAACATATCCTGGTGCTGACATAAACTCTGACCACAATCTGGTTGTAATGAAATGCAGATTAAAGTTGAAGAAACTGAAGAAAAGTCAAAAGCCAAAAAGGTGGGCAATAGACAGACTAAATATAAAGGATGTAAACGAAAGATTCAAGAAGAGTATAAAAGAAGGACTAATGAAAAACCCTAAACAAACTTCAATTGCAGACGAATGGGCACTTTTGAAGAATGAAATAACAAAATCCGCAGAAGAAAACATTGGTAGGAAAGAAAGAATAGGTAGAAAACCGTGGATCACTCAGGATATACTAGAACTGATGGATGAAAGGTGGAAACACAAGAATGTAAGAGATGAAAAGGGGAAAGCAGAATACAGACGTCTGATAAATGAGGTCAACAAGAAGTGCAAGGAAGCGAAAGAAGAATGGTTGAAAGAGAAATGTGCAGGTATAGAAAATTGTCTGAAATTAGGAAACGTAGACACAGCTTATCGAAGGATTAAGAATACATTTGGGGAAAAGAAGACTAAGTGCTGTAATATTAAGGACACAAACGGAAAGCCTCTAACAGATAGGGAAGAAAAGGTTGAGAGATGGAAAGCTTACATAGAGAGTTTGTATAAGGGAAAGGATATTGAGAATCATGTAATGGAGAGGGAGGAGGAAATTGATGAGGATGCGAAAGGAGATTTAATATTGAGATCAGAATTTGATAGAGCTTTGGAAGACTTAAGCAGGAACAAAGCACCAGGCATAGATGATATACCGATTGAGTTGTTTCGCTGCATAGGAGATGAAGGTCGGATCAGGTTATTTCACTTGGTGTGTAGGATTTATGAGACAGGTGAGGTACCCCCTGATTTCAAGAAGAATGTAATCATCCCTATACCAAAGAAAGTGGGAGCTGACAGATGTGAAGATTACCGTACAATCAGCTTGATTACTCGTGCTTCATAGGTCCTGGCTAGAATAATTTACAAGAGGATTGAAAGCCAGATAGAAACGGAGTTGGGTGAAGACCAGTTTGGTTTCAGGAGAAAAGTTGGAACAAGGGAAGCTGAACTAAGTCTTAGGCTGATTTTGGAAGGTAGAATAAGGAAAGATAAGAGAACGTTCATGGCATTTGTAGACTTAGAAAAGGCTTTTGATAACATTGATTGGACTAAATTGTTTGACATTTTGAAATCTATTGGAATAAAGTACAGGGATAGGAGGGTGATCTACAATCTATACCAAAACCAGACAGCAGTCATTCGAGCTGAAGGACATGAGAGAGAAGCTGATATTCAGAAAGGTGTTAGGCAAGGCTGCAACTTATCACCCATACTTTTCAATCTTTACATTGAACAAGCAATGAGAGAAATTAGAGAAAAATTTAAAGTGGGAGTGAAGATTCAAGGACAAATAATTTCAACTCTGCGATTTGCTGATGACATCGTCATCTTGGCCGACAAGCCTGAGGATTTGAATGAGTTTTTGAATGGTATGGACTCCGTCTTACGGAAAAAATACATGATGAAAATTAATAATTGCAAAACAAAAACAAGTAGTTCCGTGAAGAACTATACAGCCTATTTTCATATATCCTGCTCATGTTAATTGCCTCTATCAACATACAAAATTTCAGTTTAATTGCTGTAACAGATTCGTAGATATTGAGAACCGTATAAATATTTCAGATGGTCGCCAGGTTGGATTTTTATTTTTGTACTATTACATTAAGATTATTGTGTACGTGTGGTATACAAACTTCAATCGCATGATTAGAACACAAGAAGTAAAAACGAGATTTTAAAATTACGCACAGCAGCCATTTTGTGATTATGCAAACAATTGAAATAAATTAGATGCCAGTGGATCAACATTTGTATAAGCATTTAACGTGCAACGTTTCATGGCACTCTGATAGTTAATTCGCGAGAAACGTCCATTTAAATATTTATAATTCGCGTCGCCGCCATGTTGGATTTGTACTCACCAGGTTACTGAAAGTCCTATAGGTGAACATATGTTCATAGTCTCTATGAACATAAAAAAATCAGTTTGGTTGCTGTAAGACATTCATAGATATTGAGAACCGTCTAAATATTTCGGAAGCTCGCCATTTAGGATTGTTATATGTATAGGCCATAGAGTTATGTACCATTCAAGGACAATTATTGCCTAGGTTCATTATTCAAACTTTCACTTCGATCGCATGATTACGACACAAGAAATAAAAACTTAATTTTAAAATTTCGCACAGCCGCCATCTTGAGGTTATGTAAACAATTGTATTAAATTAGATGGCAGTGCATTACAATCTGCAAAATCATTTACTGTACCACATTTCACTGCGGTCAGAGAGTGAAATCACGGGAAAAGTCTATTAAAATATTTCAAATTCGCTTGGTCGCCATGTTCGTTTTGTACTTTACAGGGTTATATACATAGGTAAACTTGTATCAGTACCCTTTATCAACGTACAAAATTACAGGGTGATATCTGTAATAGTTTCGGAGATATAGAATGTCAGTGAAATATTTCGCACAGCCGCCATTTTGAGGTTATGTAAACAATTGAACTAAATTAGACTTCAGTGCATTACAATGTGTATAAGCATTTGCTGTGCTAAGTTTCATTACGTTTGGATAGTTAAATCGCGAGAAAAGTCTATTTAAAAGTCTCTAATTCGCTTGGCCGCCATGTTGGTATTGTAGTCACGAGGTTTTTGAAAGTCTCATAGGTGAACTTCTAGTAGTGCCCTTTATCACCGTACACAATTTCAGGGCGATATCGGTAATAGTTTCGGAGATATTGAATGCTAGTGAAATATTTCGCACAGCCGCCATGTTGGATTGGTGAGACGTAACAAAATTTGAAGGGCACGGTCGAGGTCGCCGGAAATAGTGCTATGAACTTACCGAGTTTCATTGAAATCACTCCAGCCGTTTATATTTTATTAGTGGGAAACACACACACACACATCACACACATCACACACACACACACACGTACACACACACACGGACAAAAGGTGATCTCATAAGCCTATTTTTTCAAAATTGAAAATAGGCTAAAATACTAGAATGCAGCCGAAATAAATCAGAAACCTCTATGGACATCAAATTGGCAGGTGAAAAGCTGAAGGAAGTAGGAGACTTCTGTAACTTAGGAAGCAAAATAACCAGTGATGGACGAAGCAAAGACGATATAAAAAGTAGGTTGGCTCAGGCAAGGAAAGCATTTCTACAAAAAAGGAATCTGTTGACATCGAATATAGATTTAGGTATTAGGAAGTCATTTTTGAAATCCTTTGTCTGGAGCGTGGCGCTCTATGGAAGTGAAACTTGGACTATTGGTGCAGCAGAAAAGAGGAGAATTGAAGCATTTGAAATGTGGTGTTACAGGATAATGATGAAGATCAGATGGGTAGATAGGGTTACAAACGAAGAGGTATTAAGACGAGTGGGAGAGGAGAGATGTTTCTGGCGACTGCTAATGAAGAGATGAGATAGGTTAGTAGGACACATACTAAGACACCCAGGAATAGCTAGCTTAGTTATGGAAGGAAGGGTCGAGGACAAGAACTGTAGGGGTAGACCAAGGTTAGAATATGTTAAACAGATTGCCTCAGATGTAGGGTGTGGTAGCTATGTAGAGATGAAACAATTAGCTCAGGACAGGGAGGTATGGAGAGCTGCATCAAACCAGTCAAAAGACTGATGACTCAAACGACGACGAACCGTCTAAAAGACAAGTAAAGAAGTGATTTATTCAGAAAGGCTGCTGCCCCCTTCAGAATAAGTAATGACCCCCAAGGAACTTTGACATCAAATGATGAAGACCAGTATAGCAATGACTACGATGCTCTGGACTCTACAGAAGACTCAAGTGACGAATGATCATTAGACACTTTGGGAGTGAGATTAATGAGAACATTACTTGACGAATGGGTGTTTTCTTTTTATTTGCAATAGGAGAAATAGGCCTAATATTCAATATATGTTGTCTTTATTTCATGATTTTCTAGAGAAATAATATTTTTTTCGTGTGTGAAGTGTGTTTACTAAAACTACGTCATTAACAGGGCTTTAAAATGACATTTTATTATAAAGAAATTGTTTGTATGATGTTGACGAATATATATATATATATATTTTTTTTAGAAAATAAATGTTATTTTTTGTGGATATTGCGTTGTTGTATGTTTAATAACAATTTATTATACGCTTTTAATTTGGATGATTTTACATACAGTGACTTCGTCGATTCCCTCAAATAAGGTGTAACAAGAATACTGGACTGAAAGTCTCATTGTTATTCATATTTTATCCAGTTTTAAATAATATGTTTACCACTGCCATAAACGATCATATACACATCCAAATCGTAATTTTTACTACCAAAAATGGATGATTCTTGTGTTGCTTTCAGTCATTTTTTACACCTCACCTTACCCCTCACCCCTATATATTCAACCGCCGAAGATCGTACACTTTAGACGATGCCAGAAATGAATTCAGCGACCTCGAAAACGGTATATTGCCAACTTTTAATAGAATCCCACCACTATTAACGAAGTTATTAATTTTTCCCATCTAGAATTGGGATTCGACACACTGTGCGCCATGGGTAAATTTGACTCGACCGTAAATAATATAGAAATAACTTGAGTGTTCCAAAAGCTATGGATATGTTTTTTTTTTTTTTTTTTTTCAGGGTGAAGTTCAAGGCTAGGAAGGAAGGTACAGTAAGCGACAGGAAAAAAGGGCTGACCAAAATGAAAATATAGAGCATTATTTAAGCATTGGGTCAAATAACCCTTGCGCCAGTCCTCGCGGGTTAAGAGACAGTGGCGATCAGGGGGAACAATCCTCCCCAGGGGCAAATATTTCAGATCTGTTTAAATTACAGTAAAACCTGTCTTGAAAGGAACTTCAAGGGACTGAGAAATATTTCCGTTCTAGACAGGACTCCAGTTGATATAGGTGATCATAAAAAATATTTACTTACTGTGGTTTGGTACACACCTCTTATTAATAATCCAGCTACAGGCGTTACAACAATTACACGATAAACACTTGCACAAACAGCAAACTACACGCCTTGTCGTCTACTTCATCATCGTCAACATCTTCACAGTCATCGCCGGCGTCATTCTCCGGTTTCTTTTCTCGGCGGTAATGAGTTTTTAAATGGTATGGAGGAAGGAATTCATGATGAAAATTAATAACTCAAATATAAGTTAAAACAAGAAGTTCCGTGACGAACTAAAGAGCCTACTTTTCTTAAAATTTAAGATCTATGCCAATCTATGTAGACCTATCAAGAATAATGACGAAATTAAGTTGCTAATATCGACATTTCTAATTAGTTCGAAATATACCAATGTAGCCTAATAGAGCACTACAGTTGGCAGCTCTGGTGACTGAATATATTATTAGTTCCATCTCTTAAGGTACAGAATACAAAATTTGGTAGAAGTCCAATGGATAGCATGGACGTTAAATGCAATTAGACATTGGATCTATCAGCGCGCGTAAAATCATGTTGGCAACAATGTCATGCATGTATTGGTCAGAAATAAACTGAAATATTATGATCTATTGATGTGCCAATTTTGAATGAAATCCATTAGTTAGTATAGAAGTAACATGCATTTTAAAATTGGACCTATCAGCAGGCTTAGAATCATGTTTACAGCACTGACGTATATTAGTTACTCCAAATTAATCTAGAATGCCAGGTACTATACGTGTGCAAAGTTTAGAGCTATTGGCTTGCATACTTTCTGATATATTGATATTAGGGAAACAAAAATAGAGACAGCATTTATTAACAGTTGGCAGCCCTGGTTGCTCTTAAGAATACGCATAGTCATATCTGTTATGGTACACATAGCACATACGAAATTTGGTTGAAATCCAAATGATAGTAAGGACGTTACATGTATTTAAAGTTGGACCTGTCAGCAGGCTTAGAATAATGCTGGCAGCACTGACGTATATAAGTTGCTCCTAATTAATATAGAATGTCAGGCACTATACGTGTGCATAGTTTAAAGCTGTCGGCTTGCATACTTTCTGATATATTGGTATTTGGATAAAATAAATTGTGAGCATTTATTAACAGTTGGCAGCCCTGGTGGCTCTTAAGAATACGCTCAGTCATATTTGGTTTTGTACACATAGCACATACGAAATTTGGTTGAATTCTAATTGATAGTGTAGAACTTATATACAATTAAAAATTGGACCTATCAGCAGGCTTATAATAATTTTGGTAACACTGCCATGTATGGCCTACTGGAAAATAAACTGCAATATTATTATCTATACGTGTGCCAATTTTTAAATAGCTCCCATTCATACCTCCCAAGATATCGAACATATTGTGGTTTGGTACACACCTCTTATTAATAATCCAGCTACAGGCGTTACAACAATTACACGATAAACACTAGCACAAACAGCTAACTACACGCCTTGTCGTCTACTTCATCATCGTCATCATCTTCATTGTCATCGCCGGCGTCATTCTCCGGTTTATTTTCTGGGCGGTAATGAGTTTTTAAATGGTATGGAGGAAAGAGTTATGGAAAGAGTTCATGATGAAAATTAATAACTCAAATGTAAGTTGAAAATATTGGAATGCAGACGAAATAAATGAAAACCCCCTGTGGACGCCAAATGTGCAGGTAAAGAAAGTAGGAGACTTCTGTTTCTTAGGAAGCAAAGTAACCAGTGATGGACGAAGCAAACATGCTATAAAAAGTAGGTTGGCTCAGGCAAGGGAAGCATTACTACAGAAAAGGAATCTGTTGGCATCGAATATAGATTTAGGTATCAGGAAGTTATTTTTGAAAGCCTTGGTCTGGATCGTGGCGCTCTATAGAAGTGAAGCTTAGACTATTGGTGCAGCAGAAAAGATGAGAATTGAAGCGTTTGAAATGTGGTGTTACAGGAGATTATGAAGATCAGATGGGTAGATAGGGTTACAAATGAAGAGGTATTAAGGCGAGCGGGAGAGAATAGATGTTTCTGGCGACTGCTAATGAAGAGAAGAGATTTATTTATTTAATCTTATGGTGAATCACATAAAAACAAATCACAAATCCAAGTTCAAGTTTTGGAGCCATTCCACAGTACATTCTCGAAGATGAAACAGATCACTAGGGCTCCCGGAGTAGGCGTGTAGAGGGCAGCGCTGGATGATATGGTCCATGGTCTGTTCCTCCTCATTGCATTGACACAATGGGGAATCTATCCAACCCCACTTATGGCATAGGTAATTGCAACGGCCGTGCCTGGTTCTCAGTCTATTGAGGCGACACCATAATTTTCTAGGAAGGTCAAATCCTTGTATTTTCACCGTTGGGTTGATCTCCTGGGCACTAGTTCCAGACGTTGAGTTTGGCCATTCGTCCTGCCAGCATTGGTTTAGGTTGAATCGATTTGCCAGAAGTTGGTCGGCCAATAAACTGGTTGGTCTCCTCGAATGAAGTCGCTTCGGTGGTGGGTGGCAGAATTCCTGGTGTATTGGTAATGAGGGAGAAGATAGATCTTCTTTGCTTCTCTGATCAGAGCTTCCTTCCTCCTCAGGTGAGGTGGTGGAATGTGGCTGAGTAATGGTAGCCAGTGGCGAGGGTTTGATTTTATGGTGCCGGTTATGCAACGCATAGTGCCATTCAGCTTGGTATCCACTTTATGCACATGTGCACTTTCCAACCATATTCGAGCACAGTATTCCGCTGCAGAATAGACTAGACTGATACCCGTTAATCTTAAGCAGTCCGCCGTGGCTCCCCATGAACTACCGCAAAGCTTGTGCAGGTTGTTATTTCTGGTGGAAATTTTGTGAGAGAGCTTGGTGAGGTGTTCTTTGTAGCTCAGAGTTTGGTCCAGCGTGACACCTAGGTATTTCGGGAATGGGTGGTATTTCAGTTTTTCACCACGAAATACAACATTTGGCTTGTAGTTTGCTAGTCGGTTGGCAAGATGGAAGCATGAAACCTCTGTCTTAGACATACTTGGGATCAGTCGCCAGGACTTGAATAACGTTGACATTTTCTCCAGATCGGTTGTAAGAGTGCCTTCTGCATAGGTTGGTAGGACACATACTAAGACACCCAGGAATAGCAAGCTTAGTTATGGAAGGATGGGTCGAGGACAAGAATATTGTAGGTGTAGACCAAGGTTAGAATATGTTAAACAGATTGCCTCGGATGTAGGGTATGGTAAGTATGTAGAGAAGATATGATTAGCTCAGGACAGGTAGGCATGGAGATCTGCATCAGACCAGTCAAAAGACTAAAGACTTAAACATCAACAACAACAATGCTCGACATATTCCGTGATGTTTTCTGACGCTAGCTTCAATAATTTTAATTTTAGCCATGGCTTATGGACTTAACAACAGCCCGATGTTCTACAATTTGTCACTGAATCACATTAAATATGAATTTATCAGTATTGTGTGAGAAGCAGTTCAGGTTTGTTCATTGGAACTGGCATTCCTCCTCATTACTCCTTTACGTTAATAATGTTGGGCATTCCCTTGCCAAATGATGGTCGCACAAGACTCGTGAAATCTCGCCTAGGGATGTTCAAACCAAGCAAAGTTAAAATAAAGGGTAGATCGTAAAAAATTCCTGCTCCGTAAATGAATTACTGTTAATCACATAGTCACGTTAAATAAACTGGATATTCAAAAACAATCGGATGTTATTGAATGTAAGTAAACGATATTTTGTTGAAATTTTGTATATACATGTATCTCATGTGTCTTAAAAATGTGAACTAGAACCATTGCTGTAACATTTGTTTTTTGTATTTTCTGAGTGAACACAACTCACTAAAATGTCAAAAGAATGTCAAAAATCTACTCTTATAAAACAGGCAGAAAACAATATTATTTCAAAAGATAGGCAAAAGATGTTAGTTCACATTGTTAACACAAGCATTATGAACATTCTAAAACAATAATCTTCCAGAAATGTGAAGTTTTGTGGAAATTATCAAGGAAAAGCATGATCAATGTATAAATTAGTCCAATGTTTTGAAATTATTTTTTAATAACTAGGGAAAGTTAATTTCAAATATTCAAGTTGAAAGATAAAGATAAATGACAGTTCTAGGAGTGTGCAAACTTTCATATCAACAAAACGAAGGGATACTGAGGAAAACTATTTTAAACATCTGTGGTTTTTACACTTGTAAAGGTGTACCTTCCCCCTTAAATGTATTGCATAATAACGTTTTGAAATTAACTGTAAGAGAAAACTTGACTTCCCCAGAAACTTCCTATTAACAATCCACCAACAATGACCATAACACCACATTCTTATTGTTGTCTGTGGCAAGATTCCAGCAGACCTTAAGTCAAAGTTCAGCGAGTGCCTCACCCTACAAATCAAAACAGGATTGCCAACAACTTGGGTTGAAGCCATAAATGGAGTGGGATAAACTATTGCAAATTGACATAAGAATTCCATTTCATGAACGGCCATCTTGAAATTAATTTAAAAAGAATGGAGGAAACTTGTTTCTTGAATAACAATCCGAACAGGTCTGTAACAATACGTAATTCGTTGAAATGTTTTTATTTTATTTTATAAAAGCAAACACTGGATTATGTAGGTTTATACTTAGTAATGGGAGAGCATTTCTCTTCACTCGAGTAAAACATTAATTTTAGTGCTACCTAAGCTTAACATTTGCTTTAACAAAACTGCTCATTATCGAGCTTTTCACATCGATAGGTGCAGATAAAGCGTATAAAATGTTATCGATATCAAACACGAAAACGTGTAGGTTTCTTTCGTTGGTTATGTCTCATTTAGCCCCACCGGATAAAGCAAAATATATAACAAGTAGTTCCGTGAAGAACTATACAGCCTATTTTCATATATCCTGCTCATGTTAATTGACTCTATCAACATACAAAATTTCAGTTTAATTGCTGTAACAAATTCGTAGATATTGAGAACCGTCTAAATATTTCAGATGGTCGCCAGGCTGGATTTTTATTTTTGTACTATTACATTAAGATTATTGTGTACGTGTGGTATTCGAACTGCAATCGCATGATTAGAACACAAGAAGTAAAAGCGAGATTTTAAAATTACGCACAGCAGCCATCTTGTGATTATGCAAACAATTTAAATAAATTAGATGCCAGTGGATCAACATTTGTATAAGCATTTAACGTGCAACGTTTCATGGCACTCGGATAGTTAATTCGCGAGAAACGTCCATTTAAATATTTATAATTCGCGTCGCCGCCATGTTGGATTTGTACTCACCAGGTTACTGAAAGTCCTATAGGTGAACATATGTTCATAGTCTCTATGAACATAAAAAAAAAATCTGTTTGGTTGCTGTAAAAGATTCATAGATATTGAGAACCGTCTAAATATTTCGGAAGCTCGCCATTTAGGATTGTTATATGTATAGGCCATAGAGTTATATACCATTCAAGGACAATTATTGCCTAGCTTCATTATTCAAACTTTCACCTCGATCGCATGATTACGACACAAGAATAAAAACTTAATTTTAAAATTTCGCACAGCCGCCATTTTGAGGTTATGTAAACAATTGAATTACATTAGATGGCAGTGCATTACAATCTGCAAAATCATTTACTGTACCACATTTCACTGCGCTCAGGGAGTCAAATCACGAGAAAAGTCTATTAAAATATTTCAAATTCGCTTGGTCGCCATGTTCGTTTTGTACGTTACAGGTTTATGAAATATACATAGGTAAACTTGTATCAGTACCCTTTATCACCGTACAAAATTGCATGATGATATCTGTAATAGTTTCGGAGATATAGAATGTCAGTGAAATATTTCGCACAGCCGCCATTTTGAGGTTATGTAAACAATTGAACTAAAATAGACTCCAGTGCATTACAATGTGTATAAACATTTGCTGTACCAAGTTTCATTACGTTTGGATAGTTAAATCGCGAGAAATGTCAATTTAAAAGTCACAATTTCGCTTGACCGCCATGTTGGTTTTGTAGTCACCAGGTTTTTGAAAGTATCATAGGTGAACTTCGAGTAGTGCCCTGTATCACCGTACGCAATTTCAGGGCGATATCGGTAATAGTTTCGGAGATATTGAATGCTAGTGAAATATTTCGCACAGCCGCCATGTTGGATTGGTGAGACGTAACAAAATTTGAAGGGCACGGTCGAGGTCGCCGGGAATAGTGCTATGAACTTACCGAGTTTCATTGAAATCGCTCCAGCCGTTTAGATTTTATTAGGGGGGACACACACACACACGCACACACACACGGACAAAAGGTGATCTCATAAGCCTATTTTTTTTTTCAAAATTGAAAATAGGCTAAAAACAAAACTACAGAACAAAAAACAAAGCAAAATTTAAACCAAAAACAAAATGAAAACAAAAGCCAAAAGCAACAAACACGAAACTATTAACAAAATAATAACAAAATAGAAACAAAACCAAAATCAAAAACAAAAACAGAAAACAAAATCAAAGGCAAAATCGAAAACAAAAACAGAACGCAAAATCAAAAACAAAAACAGAAAGCAAAATTAAAAACAAAAGCAAAAACAAAAAGCAAAATCGAAAACAAATGCAAAAATAAATCCAAAAACAAAAACAGAGAGCAAAAGCAAAAAAAAAGCAAACACAAAAACAGAAAGCAAAATCAAAAACAAAAAAGTAACGTAAAATCATAAGCAAAAACCAATACAAAATCAAAACACAAAACAGACACAAAACTAACACAGAACTTAAACTTAAAACAAACAAAAAAAACGCAAGAGGAAACATTCGAAAAAACAGTTACGTCCTATTAATAGGAAAGGAAGGAAGATTGTAGTTTTACGTGACAGTTAATCTGGAGATCATACGCCACGGGATCTCCTTTTAACGTGGAATCCGAACCACAGGACGTGGTATTTCACTTTGAAAATCTCACATGCATTGGCCGGGAATCGAACCCGGTCCGCCGTGGTGAGAGGCCAACAGCTTGACCGCTGCGCCACCACGCCCCACGCTTTCTATTAATAAATGGTTAGTCCATCTGTGGAGCGCGATAGAATTTACAGTATTTAGCTGATGATGTTGATGTTTTCTTCTCCACAAATCTCTTCATCTGGACACTGAAAAAGCTTCCTCCGTTCTTCAGTCCATCATGTATTGGTCCTGTTATTCATTTCCTCAGCCAAATGATGGTTGTAGATAACTGTTTATTATTATTATTATTATTATTATTATTATTATTATTATTATTATTATTATTATTATTATTAATCCTAATGTATGTGCGTGGTCCAGTCCCTCCGGCAATGTTATCAGGGTGCCTGTACTAGGAAATCTGTTTGGAGGTTGAAAGTTTGTGGTAAAGCCTGTACCTGGGCCAGAGAGCGCTGCACCGCACGTCCGCCTCAATAAATCCCGTGATTGTTGTAGCGCGATGGGATGAAAGTCCCGGGTTCGTTCGGGCGGAGAGAGCGTTCAGGTGCCAAACGCGTCGCTGTAATTGTAGATATAAACTGAATTATCGACCAAAAGTCGATTACAAGTGATGAAAAGTAGTGCATTATCCCCATTGAAACGGTGTCTCGACTCCAGGAAGCCCAGTAATTAGATTAATAAATGGTCTGGCTAATGTAGCAGCATTACGTGAAGTTACACATCAAATATTTCACGTTACTGATTTATACATCACGATTTATTTCGTTTGCTATTCAATAGATCATCCTGCCAACCAAAATAGAGTTCATTCCTGCTCCCTCACTACGAACTGGTTACTGAAACTAGTGCTGGTACATTTAATCGATTTATTTCAGCTATCGATTAATAATCGATTAATCAAAGTGGAAAAAACAATTAATTACTACAAATACCAATTAATCGATTGTGCGTTTAGTAGAAAGTGAAACACCCGGAAGAAATGGTTGGAGACACTCCCAGAACAGGGGTCGTGTAGGCCTGCAGTACCATACTAAGTGATTGAAATCGTAGAGAGATGGCGTGCACATTGGCCTACCAGTGCCCTCTGTCGCGGGACCGGACATGTCAGTGTTCCGCACAGCTCTGTCGGCGTGGGGCCGTCATACCAAGTGGAAACGTGTAAGCAAGTGCAACGATGCCTCGCCGACATCACAGGGTGGACTATCAACATGTTTGGGCGTTCACGTAAGGAATGATATGAAATGGAGTAGTCATGTAGGATGTGTAGTTTCTAAAGCTTACAAATCCCTGCACTTAGTAATGAGGGTATTAAAAGGAAGTAGTATCTCTGCTAAAGAATTAGGATATTTGTTAGTCGTAAGACCTATTCTGGAATATGCCTCGGCGGTTTGGGATCCATATCAAGTAGTGCTCATCAATGAGTTGGAAATGGTACAAAGAAAGGCCGCTAGATTTGTGCTCAGTGACTCTAATCCCAGGAGCAGTGTGAGCCGTATGTTAAAGAAACTTGGGTGGGAATCACTTGAGGCTAGGAGGATTAAATCTAGACTCTGCGCTATGTACAACACGTATACAAATCAACCAGCATGGGGTGAGTTTAGCAAACGTATGGGAAAGCCCACTTACATGGGTAGGAGCGATCATTCTTTCAAATTTAAGGCCCGACCACAGCGTACAAATTATGGTAAATATTCATTCGTAAACCGTGCCATTAATAACTGGAACTCTCTACCTACCGCAGTCTTAGAGCCTTTTCCCAAACATAGAGGTGTGTTTAAGAAAAGACTGATGATTTGTGTAAATACTCCGGTTTAATTGTCATTGAATCGTTATGTATAATTATGTATTTGTTATGTATATCCAATTTGCCACCGGGGGACTCACCCCCAATTGCAAAAAAATGAATGAATGAATGAATGAATGAATGAATGAATGAGCGCGGTTGAACGGGGCAGAATGCTTGGGGTCCGGGAGGCGAGTATGTCGTTCCGGGACATTGCGGCTCGTACAGGGCACGCTGCGTCAACAGTAAGGCGTATGTGGATCCAGTGGAGAGAGGAGGGCCGTACACAGCGACGACAGGGAACAGGACGACGCAATGTGACCATACCGCGACACGACCGCCATTTTCTCAGCATGGCCGTATCGGACAGAACAGCGTCGTCCTCGGTTTTGGCTCGACGTTGGAGCACTGCAACGGGGTTGGACATGTCTGCGTCGATGGTGCGGCGCCGTCTTTTGAGGGCTGGACTGGTAGCACGCATGCCAGTGCGTCGGTTTCCATTGACTGGGAATCACCGACGCCTCCGACTACAATAGACATTCGGACGAGTCCCGCTTCAACCTGTCCTACAGTGATGGCCGCATACGCGTTCGACGCCGCCGTGGAGAACGCAATCAGGCAGACTGTATTGTTGAGCGGCATAGCGGACAAACACCAGGTGTAATGGTTTAGGGCGCAATTGCCTATAATAGGCGATCGCGCCTCGTACGTCTTGCGGGCAATCTGAACAGTGACCGATACATCAGGGAAGTTTTACAGCTCTCGGCACTGCCCCTCTTGCAGGCCGTTCCACCGGCCACATTTCAGCAGGAGAATGCCCGCCCGCACGTGGCGAGGAATGTGCAGGCCTTGTTCGCATAACGACGGATGCCTTTGCTTCCCTGGCCTCCCCGTTCGCCTGATATGTCGCCCATTGAACATGTCTGGGATGTGGTCAGTCGGCAACTTGTTCGTTCAGGTCCACCTGCCACCACTGTTGATGCTTTGTGGACGCGCTTACAAACCGCGTGGGACGGTATTCCCCAGCAGCGTATTCAAGCGCTGTATGATTCCATACCACGACGTCTAGTGGCTCTGAGTGCAGCACGCGGTGGCGCGATGCCGTGTTGAAGATCGACCGTCAACGTGCATATACCAGACTGTCCTTCTAATCTAGGCTGTTCCAAATCCACGAGTTTGAGTAAGCGTACACGCGAGTACTCAGCAGTAATGCTCGGAGCACGGTTGGAGAGGGGCTGGTGGTTATAGCCAATACCTCACTGGACAAAGGTCATAATACAAGTCCATGCGCTTCCTTTCAGTCTTGATGTATCCAACGCTTAGTAACGGCAGCCCCTACAGCAGAGCTGTAGGCCTATTGCTTATTGCAGGTTTATTCACACAAGGCGGCGAGTACTCAGCTGCTCACTGGCGATCTGCTTGGCACGAACAGCCTGTTCTAATCAGTAATGTATTGTCGTGTCCCTAATCTGTGGTATAAAGTTTGTTTTTAGGGGCCTAACACCTAGGTAAAGTATAACTAACTACTAACTTATATACTAGAAGAAGAAATGTAAAACAAATGATGAGTACCGTAAATAAACGACAGGAGAACAAGAAATGCCCTCAACCCTCGAGGATTGAGGGACTTGGAAGGAAGGAGAGCCATCAAAGGCAGGTAAGAAAGGGAAAGAGCAGAGGGTCCGCCCCAAAGTCAGAGGAAAAAGGGGAAAACCGGACCCAGCTCAAGAAACTCTCAGGGTCGCCAATTCCCGAACTCACCAGCCGTGAGCCCTTGAGGGTGTAGCATTATCAAAGGTACACCATAAGTGGTGGGGCTACATAGCCTACACCCTGCTTCCTTGAGGGCCTTGTACAGAAGGCGGGAGATAACATGATGAGAGAAAGATGGCTGACCCCTCAAAGAATGAGGGTATCAGGAAAGATGAGACAAAGGCCAATTCAGGCGGGAAAGTGAAAGACCCCCTAGGCCTCGGATATCCTAATACCGTCGGGGTCGGAAGAGAACAAGAGTTGACCAAGGGAGGCCGACAGGAAAGAAGACGGAGAGGAGCCCTGCACAATTAAGTGGAAGCAATGTCGGACTCAGCTGGGGTCCCGTGGTCACCAAAACCACGTCTCACAAGTTGTGAGCCCCTGGGGAAATGTAAGTAATTAACATATATTCCTCATATAGTCTATTTTAAGAAATGCATCTTCTATGTGAAAACTAGGCTAACACTAAGTAAAACAAAAATATTCTTGACGTAAATTGTAAACATTGAACAAGAATTCAAAATCATTGCTGAAAACTCTTCGTTTTCTTTTATCGAAACCCTTCCCAATTTGGGGGCTGCGTGGCGCAGTCGGTAGAGGCGCTGAGCTTCTAACTGAAAGAGAATGGGTTCGATCCCTACCCAGGTAGTGGATTTTAGAAACAAAACTACCACTTTCGGAAACGTAAATAGCCCTGGGATTCACTCAGCCTACACCGGAAATGAGTACCGGGGTGATTCCTGGGAGCAAAGGCAGCCGGGCGTGGAGCTGACAACTTCATCTCATCTAGTGCCGATGTCACAAAAAGTGGAAGCCTCTACCTTCCACTACTCCCAGGGCCTCCATGGCCTGTACGGAGTTGGCTTCCCAATTTGATTGATGTTGGTCCTTCCTCTGTCACTCGTATTGGGTTATTGTTAACATAAACAAGGAAAAACACAATAATGAAAATGAAAATTGGAGAAAGTACAAGGAGTTCTTTAAAATTAAAATAAATTATGCGTTGCCATCCACAGCATAAGTGGCCCAGCGTAATTTTAGATTTTCAAGTTTCCCGCATGAGAGTAATCTGCTCCTCACCCATTTTGCATTAGAGCTTATAAGTACCTAAAATCTTGTAGTTTAACGTGACCGTCAATCTTGAGATCATGAGCCACGGGACCTCCTTTTTACGTGGAATCCGAACCACAGGACATGGCATTTCACTTCGAAAAATTATAAGTACCATCTCGCTGTCTAACAATACTGTGCGAAGGCGAATTACAGATATCTCAAACAATATTGAAGGGAGATTGTTGGCAAATCTTCACATGTGTGACATGTTTGCTCTACAGTTGGACGAGAGTACCAACATATTTAAAAAGGCGATAATGTTGGTTTTTACACGGTACGTTTTTTTATGTTATGACGAAATATATGAAGATTTTCTTCTTTCCTGTGAACTAGTTACAGAGGTTCCCTCTAAAAATTTAAATTTTTAAGTCTTGACTTAAAAGATTTTGGAGTAGGGGGTCCGTGCCTACATAACGATCGCTTTAGGGGGTCCGAGAAAAATTTCTAATGGGAACCTCTGGTCTAATAGATTCTTCGCTGAGTCAATTCAATTAATCGATTTTACTGTCAATCGATCGTAGTCTCGTTTCTCAGATGAAAGGAACGAAATTATGAATCACACATTTTCGAGCTGAACACTCAGAAGTTAAATTTATAGGTTCGCAAGATACACGCCCCGGCTTCGTACGAGAGCAGTTTGCTGGATAAACGCTCATTTAGTTGTTATTCTTAATTCATCCCCGTGTAGTTGGGTGTGTGTTGAACTAGTCTGATAACCTGTATTTATGTGTTGACTGTAGTAGTATGTGTAGGCCTAACTGTGTCAGGGATAGGCATGAGTAAGTGCATCGGGATTTTAAGTAAGTTACTGTACCTGTATCCGCAGTCGTGGTGTCCTAGATGAAATGGATCGCACATGCACAATGAACCCGGCTATAAGAATCACCGGATATCGATGACAACTCAAACAAACAACCATAAACATTATTTTTTTTGTTATTTATTTATTTATTTATTTATTTATTTATCTATCGTATGGCTTTTAGTTGGTTGGTTGGTTCCTAAGTATAGGGGCTGCGACAACGTGGTCATGTAGCCCCGTGTACTTTGGGCGTGTGTAGAATCTGTCTGATAACCGGTGTTAATTGTGATGACTGTATTAGTCTGTGCTATCTGTTTTTTTTTAAATTCAAGTAAGGACTGAGACTTTGAATATTTCAAATAGTTCGTACTTTTGCCGTCAAACGCCACCGTCAACGACTAGTAGTTCAGAACTTAGCTACCAGACGCCATGGCAGTCGACTCTTGCAACGAACATAGGAACCTAAGAGCTTTGTTTACATTCTTAACCTATAAAATTTAGCTTCACACAGGTGTAATTAGTGGAAGGTTCATCCCCTCCGAAGGAAGACATACTGAGGGATTTTAACGCTCTTAAAAAATCCGACGACTTCGGCTGGGTTTGAACCCGCTATCTTGGGCACAGCAGTTCAGCATGCTACCGACTACGCCACCGAAGCCGAATACTAACTATTCGGCAAGAAATTCAAATACGGAAAAGTGAGAAACTATAATAATCTTGGTCTCAAGAAGCTACCTGGAGATGGAAACATATTTCAACTGAGGTCAAACCAAGAGTTCTATGACAAGTTTGAAGGGATTTCTGTCAGCATGAGAAAGAAGAGGTTGATGTTCTATGGACATATTAAACGATTGGGGACCGAGAGATTGACTAACAAAATTCTCAACCATCAGGAGAAATTGAAGGTGCAACCTCCATGGCTTCAGGAAGTCCATCAGGGCTTAAAAAGGGCAAACATTGGACCGGCCGAAGACTGGGACAGGACAGGATTCAGAACCAAAATTGCAGGTCTGAAGGATCCCCCCAAAGAAAGACCCACGCTTTCAGCCGAAGAATGATTGAGTAGGAGCCAGAGGCAGAAAAGGGGGCAGATGACCTCGTAGTTCCGCCCCTCAAAACAACAATAACTAACTAACTAGAGGCTGAAAGATCTTTGGCAGGAAGCAAAACGATAAGGAAGAAACACCTTAAAGAAGAAACCCTGAACGGTTGTTGTGTATTTGTAGTCCATCGGTAATAATAATAATAATAATAAAAATAATAATAATAATAACCCCTGGCACTACAGCCCGTGAAGGCCTAGGCCTACCAAGCGACCGCTGCCCAGCCATGTGGCCTGCAGATATTGGGGCGACGCGTGGTCAGCGTGTTGGGTCCCCTCGGCCGTTAACTTTGGTGTTCGTGACCCAGGCCCTGCTTCACTGTCAGACAGCTACTCAATTGTCCTCACGAGGCTGAGTGCACCCCGTTCCAGCCCTCACGTCAGTTTCTAAAATCCCTGACGGAGCCGGGAATCGAACCCGGGGCTTCCGGGTGAGAAGCAGGTGCGCTACCCCTACACCACGGAACCGGCCGTAGTCCATAGGTGGCTGTATCAAATAATAATAATAATAATAATAATAATAATAATAATAATAATAATAATAACATCGTATGGTCTCGGGTGCCGGGTGGAAGCTTTGTTATGTGACACCCAAAGGGTAGCTTGCATGTCGAATTTCGTTGTTCCTTGAAGCACTATGAAACTCAAGGAGGTTAAATATCTAAGCTCCTTGAACACTATAGCGCTTTCTAGTAGAGAAATGAGGAACTTTGTGTTGGTGGAAACTCCCGAGATTAATTTTGCCATTATGAGCACGGCCTACTGAATTCAAATGGGTTCCTTGACATGCCAACATTGTATGACATGGTGTCGTAACTTTTGCCGCCTTTCAAAAATCACTTACCATGGCCAGGAGCGAACCTGCGAGCTTGGGGTTAGTAGACCGACACGTTGACCACTCACCAACTGTGGCAAGCTATAATGATAATAATAATAAATATTCTAAATTAATAAGTGGGCCTACCAATCCGTCCAGTCCGTCCAATGCAGACAGATGTGCGCGTTCTTTTAAGAACTTGCCATGAAATTCATTTCTTCAAGTAAGTAAATACAAGCTATCCGTCTTGTCTAATTGCCATCCTCAATTCACGTGTAACTTGAAATTGGAAGGGGTTGAAACAGTTTAAATACCTTGCGTTAATTAAGAATTCTTTTGTTCAGAATAAGAAGCAGGATTCTAAAGAATCTTAAAGCTATTGTGATCTTCCATTCATTTGCTAATTAACCCCTGAGTACTTACACTGTTCAATTGATGCTTAATACTAATAATCCCTCCCTATATTATTCTGTTAAGATCGCATTCCAGTTTTGTACCGAAAATAAGGTCCCATTAACACCAACCTACACATAAGGAGTACCTACAGGTTCAGCATAACACAATGCGTAAGCGAAACGCACTCACTTACTCTTTAAATGCCTCACAATTAAATAAATACCTTAAAACATGTTTATTTACAATGAAATAATGAAAGAATGCAACACGGTAACCATGGTAACAGAATCTCACAGGTCCATCTATTTCTGTAAGAAGCAATGCAATTCAAATTATTACATTACTGTGAAAGTTTCCAGACGGATATAAAATTATCACTGAACTAATTTAAGCTGTAAAATTCATCAATACGTACAGTACAATGCGCTTAAGGGGGTCAAGGGGCACTCTAGAATTTTTTCACGCAATTTTCACGTGTGAGTGTGGTACGGAAGGTCTTTTTCACCCGACTATAAAGGGTCTCCGAAAACCACATTTAAAGGCCCTTAAATTAACAGTGTCTGTGATATTCCCAGAACACTAACTTCGCTCTGATATACCTATGAAGGAATTACAAACCCCTAACCACTGCACCAGTAGCTGAATTGATAAAATCTGATTATTCATACCAAGGATAAATCAGTCATAGCATTCATGATTGTGATTTTGCTAAGTGTACTCTTTACAACTAGAATATTCGCGGGCGAAGCCGCGACGGGTAATGCTAGTACATAGAATTTACGTACATTACGAACTTTGTGCTAAGGCACCGATTAGTCAAATGGTTGAAATTAATATATATTTTGTATGGTACACTGAATCCTCTGTGGCCTTTGAAGTTTAATACGCTAAGTTACATCTAAAATACAACAAATACAGAAGTCGTTCACTTTGACTTAAATAGCAGTACGTAATCTTTCCAGCCTCTTATACTGACTCTGGTTTTTATGAGGTTGTTTTTATAATCCCTCTTAAGTAATGAGACATATCTACATCAAATTCCCCACCTCTTTGTCATTGCCATGGAGAAACCAATATGTTGTAAAATTCAAGGATAGTTTCCAGGCGATCATTTGCCCAATGATTATGCCTCTAGAACTGATTGGCATTAAGGGACACTGGGACTGAGTTTTTGTCAGAAATCGCAAAAATATTGATTTTTAGTCTACTTTCGATTTTTGCAAAAAAATGAAAGTAGATTTATGAGATCAACACAGGGCGAAAAAAAGTGTGTCTGTCTGTGTATGTGTATGTGTGTGTGTGAGTCTGTGTGTGTGTGTGTCTGTGTGTCTGTGTGTCTGTGTGTGTGTGTGAGTGTGTGTACTCTGAATGTCTGTCCCCCCCTATCAATTCGAACACGGTGAATGCGAATTGAACGCAATTTGGTACAAAGGTAGCACTAGCAAAGGACACCTCAGTGTCATGTTTTATATCGCCGCCATCTTTACTAAAACTGAATGGCGGCCACTCAAACGTTCAAAACGTAAAATAAAATAACGACTAACCAAATCATCCGATCTCTACCAAATTTGGTAACAACATACCTTCGTATAGGATGCGTCTTGTGACCAAACTACAAGGTCGTCCTCCATACCATTTCAGGATGGCGGCCGTGCGAATTATGCAAACTTTATAATCCATATCATGGGACCCACCAGTTCCGATTATCGAGCCGAGAATCGTTTTAACTGTTCTAAAGGAAGAGGCACGTTCGAAATTAAAAGTTTATTTTGTAATACTATAGTGCAGACGTGATTTTAAAAAGCTGAGCTGATTTAGTAATAAGACAAGATGGCAGCGGATATCTTGTGCCTGACTTATATTTCACTAATTTGAGTATTGCATACAATATAGCGTACTGATATAAAATAAATAAACTTTGTATGAAATGCTTTATATATAAATAATATACTCCAGTGATGAAATCGTTTAGTATAAATCACTATTTGCTAACAAGTTCTATGTAAGTCATTTTATATAGATCGATATTCGTTGACACAATTAGCTCAGTGGTAGAGCGTTAGCCTATCGCTCAAATGCCTATGGTTCAAACCCGATCAGAGCTAGTTTTTTTGCTTGAAATTTTATATGTTTATTGTTTTGTAATGACTCGGATGTTTTAAAATTAAGCGTTATATTGTGCATATTATGGTGTAAAATATATATTTAATTAAAACATAATTCGCCAGCAGATTTACTCGAGACATCTAGCTGCCAAAAAGGTAACTGCACGCCGACCAGATTTTATTGAAAAGTTTCTTCTTCTGGCCGCTAGAATGCACTCGCTCTGTTAGGATTATATTGTTAGATATTTCACCACTAGATATCACGACTAGTCTACGTGGGGCTCCATTGATTACTATACCATTTGCATTCTATGCGCATCGAATTTGAAGAATGACAAGATGATACTACGATACATTTTTACTTTCTATTTTAAAGGGTTTGTAACAGCCTATTGTGCGTTATTTGAAAATGTTAATTGAAGTAAAGAACAAAACGATTTCACAGAGTATCTGAACTCTACCGTTGGTGCTAGTTCAGGATATTAATTAATACTTCTATTTCAGCCAAATAGCAATCGAAAATATCCACATAGTTGGTATACACACGTCTCTGTAGGGTCATGGAAAGATTTGTTAATTCAATTAGGGTTGTGAAAGTCATACGCAGCCAGACGTGTAAAGACATGCCTCAACTCAAAGTTGGATGTTGCCCGCGTCAGGCCGATTATGTTATAATAATAATAATAATAATAATAATAATAATAATAATAATAATAATAATAATAATAATAATAATGTTATTGGTTTTACGTCCCTTTTAACTACTGTTGCTTTTAGAGACGCCGGGGTGCCAGAATTTTGTCCCGAAGGGGATCTTTAACGTGCCAGTAAATCTACTAACACGGCTCCCTCGCATTTGTGCACCCTCAAATGCCAGCTGACTGCGCCAGGATACGAACCTGAAACATACGGTCCAGCAAGCGAGAACGTTACCGCTGAGCCACGCCGCCAGTCCGGTCAATTATGTCTCCAGATCCATAACATTCTTTAGATACTTCTTATCTTTCTTTCTTTCTTTCTTTCTTTCTTTCTTTCTTTCTTTCTTTCTTCAATGATGGTAGCAGTTTTTATCTAGGTTGTGGCGTTTGGTAGAGGTAAATCGTTTCTAATGTCTTCAAAAAAGAATAGTTCTATTATACTCTTTGATAATAAAAACGAGTTATAACTATACTCATACATTTAGGAGAAAGTAGGCTATATGTTCTTTACTGAACATCTTGTTTTATTCTTTGATATAATTATGCCCCTGACTCCAGCGGATAATTTAGTGAAAGTCCTTTCCGAATTCCGCCATATTTAAAGGTTCAGCGAATTCTTGAAATGTCTAGTGCCTGGTATTTAAACGTCCCCTATTCATGGACTTTCATTGAGGCGAGTATTTCTGTACTTACTTTCCTAATAAGGAGCTCAGAAAGGCAAGAAAGAGGGTGTTAACATATGGTGCTGGGCAGTTTTAGCAGATAAGGTAAGCTGATAACTAAAAAAATATGCATGGCTTTATAAAAGTGCATTTTTCTGAGCTTCCCATTTTTTTGAAACAAAATTCACCCCATATGCATCAGACTTGTAGCTGTAATGTAGCAAATTTTTATACATATTCTTTATTAATGCATCCATAAGCACAGTGATTAGTTTTACTGTAGTATTCATAGTTTTGCCATTAAAAGTATTTTAATTTTCAAATAATGGGCAATTAATGGGATAAATAAATTGTGAAATATATTAATTTATATCTCAACAAATATTCATATGAACTTAAAACCAATCACTAGGATTTCTTCCATACTAAATATCTATATGGTAAAGTCATGATAAATGACCTACCTCTATCCGTTTAATGCAAGGACCATTTTCAAAATTTGCATAATTTCTATATATTAATAATCATATCTCCTAAATGGTTAGAGATAGAAAAGTGTAGATCAGAAGTCTAGTGTATATTACTATTAGAGTGCTGTGTGTAACATTATAACAATATTCATTGATAATTACCTAAAATTGAAAGCTGATAACCAAAAAATATGCATGTTTTTATAAGAGTCCTTTTATCGCGGCTTCCTATATTTTGATACAACATTTGGTCCTTGCGCATTAGATTTGCTGCTATAATATTGCAAATTTGTATTCATATTATATATTAATGCATCCATAAGTTCAGTGATTAGTTTTACTGTAGTATACATAGTTTGGCCATTAAAATATTTTAATTTTCAAATAATAGGCAATTAATGGGATAAATAAATTGTGAAATATGTTAATTTATATCTCAACAAAGATTCATATGAACTTAAAACCAATCACTAGGATTGCTTCCATACTAAATATCTATATGGGAAAGTCATGATAAATGAGCTACCTCTATCTGTTTAACGCAAGGACCATTTTCAAAATTTGCATAATTTCTATATAAAAATAATCATATCTCCTAAACGGTAAGAGATAGAAAACTGTAAATCAGTAGTATAGTGTATATTAGTATTTGAGTGATGTGTGCAAAATTAGAACAATATCCATTGATAATTACAGAAATATGAAAACTCAGTCCCAGTGTCCCTTAATAACGAAAGCATTGACATCACCATCATAGACCAGTAGAAGCACTGCTGGAAGCTGGTAGGGTGGGGACATATATAGAGGGAATTCTGAGCAGATAAATTATCCATACACGTAAATTTTACGTATATTAGTATTGTAGGGTTAATAATAATAATAATATACGTCATAGCACGTTACAATAGGGGTGGGTATTATTAGAACTGATCTAGATTCCTCTCTTTACCACGTCGTTTCTTTCTAAGAACACTCAGAGACCTTTAACTACCTTTCTGACAGGTTTATATCTTAGCCGGATGCAGAGAAAATGTGTGAATCTTTGCCAAACGGAAAACATGATATAAAAATATACCCACGCCTTACCTTTGGAAAACAACCTTATATCTCAGTCGTATAAAGTATGTCTGAACGTCACTAACGTAGTTTTTATGGTGAATGATAAAAGTGCAGGGTCTATATGAGTGTTTGGAGCAGGTGTGAAGCGAGGCATCGTCAAAACATTGTGTGGATTAGTGAGTTCTTTATGTACAAGCCAGGTAGCTGACATATTGACACGGCCGATGCCAAGAAGGTGGAGTAATTGGTTACAATATAAATAGAGTTTATTTGAAATTAGATTATCGTCTCGAGTTCTGATGGGAGTCTTCCTGTTTAGACGGAAACACTCACGTTGGTTATGAGAGCACTCAGAGCCACGAGAGATCAAAGACGCCTAAGTACCGGTGCCTATGAATAATCGCACGGGCTGCACAATGAACTTGTGGATAAACAAGCAGATGAATCAGGCCAGTCTATTGCTCCTCACCTACCTGGAATTATTAAATACTAGCAGGTACCCGCGGCTTCGCTCGCGTCATAGTCATGTCATATTGTTATTCAATGAATTGCAGGTTTAACCCCGTTAACACCCATTTAGAACCTGAATATCCAAAAATCTCTCCTTAGTGGATGTTTTCGAAGCACAACAAACAAATTCCCAAAATATCATTCTTCTAACTTTAATAGTTTTGGTTGGTCGATGAGAGTGAACATCCAAAAATTCTTCCTTAGTGGACGTTTTTCTTCCAGAACTTCACCCCTCCCCATAGGCCCCTTATATTGGATTTATGAAAATACGGTCGAACTCCTATTTATTTTAATTATTTATTTATTTATTTATTTTTAAGCTGATTGATTTCTCCGAGTTTCAAACTCCTCGCCTATGTCGTTTAAGAGATACATGCTCCGCTAGGAATCCTTCAACCCCCACTTTTCCCCCCTTTCAGCTCATAATATACACCACATCGAAAAACCCTCGGACACATGTCTTCTTCTTTTTAATGATGAGTTTATATGCCGAGTATCACATACCCCAATGAAACCAATCGGGGGATATTGCTATTCATTGAAATGCAGGTCTACCCCCTTAACACCCCTTTAGAACCTGAATGTCCAAAAATCGTTTCTTAGTGCGCGTTTGCGGCCCTCGAGGAAGCGGCATACCAAATTTCATTCCAATCCGTTCAGTGGTTTCTGAGATTTCGTGATGAATGAATCAGTGAGTGAGTGATTGAGTGGTATTTGAGCTTTATACAGTAGATTGTGTACATTGTGTGGCAAATGAATACAATAATTTTCAAAGATCTCGTATACTACACTTCTTGGACATTCTTAAAATTGTGACGAATGTTTGTTGAAACAACTGTGACAGAAGCATATCTCCAATTCATATATATATTTCCTGAAGGACATCCGCCCGGCATTCCGGGAGACCATAAAGATCCAGAATACGGTGTAGGTACATTGTTGGTTCTACAGTACATACAATTCATTACGATATACCATATAAATGGTTATGTAGCATGTTGAGTGAAGCTCTCAATACGCCCAAGCAGATCTTCTCAAGATCATCCTCGATGATGCCAAGCTTCTTGAGGATATCCACGACGAACTTATAAGATGTTCCACGAGCTCCGAATAGAAGGCCATTCACTTTCCATGCATTTTTAGGTAAGTTATATCTCTCACTCAAGTGAGGTATGCATGGTCGGTAAATAGCCTCTTTTTCCTTGTTGACTCGTACGGCTTGCGGAATGTCCACTTCCATTCGTACCGTGGGGTCCAGGACCAAACCCCTTCCATTCTTCCTGTCAATGGCAACGATATCTGCTCTACGGTGACTACCATTTTCCGAAATGCAGTGCACTTCCTCATAAACTTCCCATTTCAATTTCCTCAGGGAAGTGGCAATTGATGATCGAACTCGGTGATGGCGGGAATTTCGTAACAGTTCTCCTTTAGAACATTGACCCAGGACATGTCCTAGCGTCTCTGGTTGGTCACATCCTGGTTGTCGGCATAGGGTTGTGTGCTAACTTCTCCCCGGCACAGCTCTCACCGCTGAGATGTTGCAAGACATTTTGATGGCATTCGTCCATTCAGAGCATGATAAGCCTTTTCTGTTATTTATCCACGAGTTGTTCTTAGGATGTTGTTCATAAACTTCCACTCCTTTACCTTTATGAGGAAGTTTGCACCAAGTTTCAAATGACCGTTTCCGAAGCTCATTTCGTACCCAACGTCCTGATTTTGATTCTGTGCAATCACTAGTTGGAAAATTAAAATATTGAAGAATTTCTTTCTTTTCCCTGTCAAGATTTCGACAAATATCTAAATGAACATCTTCCACTCTGAGTAACTTTTGAACTATATTAAAATGCTGTATATATGCTTCCCATTCAACCTTAAATAAACCCAGCCCCCGAACATTCCTAGATGCATACAACATATCATTGGGACAGTCATGTGGTAACCCAATGATTTCTTTGATAGTTGATCGCAAAAGTTTATCAACATCGACCAGAAAACTTGATGGAATTTTATTTAACGGTGTACTCTGTATTGTATAAATCAGACTTGGCCAAATGTATTGATTAATTATGTTCAACTTTTGGTCTGGTTTTAGTAAACAAGAAACTGTGAGAGAATTCAAGTCTTTTTCTAAACTATTTATCAACTTGCTCTTGTCAAACACAATTTCATCTTCAAAAGTTATTCCAAGATATTTTATGGTTTCCCCAGATTTTACACATGTCAAAGCAGTATTTCCTAGTGTCACAGCACTTCTCTGACAAAGGTTCGCTTCTTTAATATTGATCATTCTGCATTTTTAAGGATTCATGGAAAGACCTATAGCAGATAAACTATTAACGGCGGTATTTAAGAGTTCCTGCGCCGAAGCTTCATCTTTCGCCACTAATACAATATCATCCGCAAACGCTAAGGCTGAAACATTTTCAACGTCAGATGACAGCTGATACCCATACTCTTGAATGATCTCCTGATCTGTGAGTTCTTTGATAGTATCATCTATTGCCAGGTTGAATAAAGCAGGTGAGATTGGAGATCCCTGAGCGACGCCTTTCCTAAGCTCTATGCTCACTGTTTTATTAATACCACATTCAACTTTGATACTATTTCCAAAAATAAGGTCGATTACTAAATCTCGCAAGTTGTTTGGCATATTTACTCGATTAATGCTCCGCTTAAGATGTTCATGGCCAATATTATCATATGCCTTTGAAACATCCAGGAAGACCACACAGCAGCTAGTTTTCTTTGTTTTAGCATTCCTGAGGCAACCATTAATAATTGAGGTATTAACATGTGTACCAGGGAGATTAATGAATCCCCTTTGATGTACGGAGAACTCTACGAATGAACGTAGTCGCCTGTCAATCACTTTTTCTATAATAAGTCTGATTACTGAATATATGGTGATAGGTCTCCAGTTACTTATTTCTTCAGCACATCCTCCTTTGTGGAGAAGTACTGTTCTTCCTGTTTTGAATATATCAGGGCATTTCCTAAATTTGAGCATAGCGTTTGCAAGGAGACTCAACACTTTTGATGTTTTAAGTTCCTTCACAGCTCTGATAATTACTCGGTCAGGACCAGCTGCTGTATCTGCTCGTACTCTGGCAAGAGCTGAATTAATTTCAGAATCTTCAATTTCAATGTCTTCCTCTGTACAAACGGCTTCTGTTGGTTGCAAGTGTGTTAATTCATTCTCTTTTCCAAATAAATCTTGAAAGTGTTCAAAAACTGTGGATACGGGAATTCTACATTCTGTGCCATTTTGATTATTCATAATCATGCGTACGACTTTGCGCCTTTGATTGAAATACTGATATTGCGCTACTTCATATTGATATTTTGTCCTAGTTTTGTCTCTTCTTCGCTTTGTTAACCTTGATGGATTTTTCGTTTTAGAATATGCAGTTGTATGACCCGCCCCCCCCCCCCCCCTGTCGTTTTCTCCGCGCATTATAATAGCGAATAGCTGGATGTTTGGGTCCTGAGAGCGAACTGATTGCGTCAGCCAAGAATTCCGTTAGCTCAATACTAACTGTCTCAAAAGCTTGAATATCACCTTTAGTTATGACGTCCGTGAATTTTCGTTCAAATTCCTTTATAGCATTTAATTTGGAATCTAATGCAGCCGCATCTTCGCTATTAGCGGCAAGTGACTACCACCTCCATCGGATTTATGCAAACTTTGATCTTAGCTCTTATATTTGACGTTAAACCTCTACGATAAACCTCTGGATGTGCTTTACTTACATGAATTGCAACAGATTTAAACGTCTTCCCACAAATATCACAGGTATTGACTCGAGTAGCACTATTTGGGCGACATGAATCAGAGTTTTGAGTCCGGTTAAATGTGTTTTTGTCTGACATTTCAACATTAAATACTGCTACTCCAGAAATACTATACGTTAATATAATCTTCAATCATCAGTTTTCCGTTCCCTGCGTATATTTATACAGAAAAAGACAAAGTCCATATGGATCAAATATCGGTAAATAGCACCTTAATCAGAATCCAATAACCTAGTTGTTTAACCTACAAATCGCAGCCATAACCATAACCTTATGTATTTGTCCATTCATAATGTACCGGTATTTACACTAATAAGACTAGCGGGCCCGTGCGAGAAATCTCGCATGTTCATAAGCCACGCTTTTCCTAATAGGTTTATAATAAGAGACTTAAGAAGAAAGGTTGTTATGTTTTTATTTTAACCAAATGATTATACAACACTATTTACGTTTCAGGTGTCCCTACGGCGAAAATGCGAACTGATCAGCAATGATGTCGCGTATTTTCAGACAGCAATAGTATTTGAAAATCGCACACATCTTACAAAAATTGATATTTATGAAATTAGAATGCAATTGGTCACTGCTAATGTCATTTGTGTGCTGAGTCCATTGATAGACAGCTTAGGCGTAACACTCACCTGTTATTCGATATTTATGAAATTATACGATTTGAGTAGGCCTACTCATTCCTTTAAATGACTGTTTCTGAAATCCATGCAAATTGATAAAGGAAAGACCTCAGAATGTTAAAATGACATGAAACAGGCGTCACTGCAGCCAAAATGTGAAGTAGACAGCGATTATGGAGCCTATCTTCCTGCAGCAACAGTATCTACAAATCGCACACTTCGTACAGTTTTTTAAAGTATTTTTTTAAAGAAATTATAGATATTAATGAAATTAGAGTGCAATGCGTCACTGATAATGTCTATTCTCTTTCATTTGAATGCTCATTTTTCACGATCGGTCGCTTGTGAGCGCCGCAGGAGGGATATATACTACTGAAATAATATATACTAGTTGAAACCCGTCAAAAATGACGGTCAATAGAAAAATATTTACTGAAGAATTTTCTTATGTAGGCCTACTGTATATTCTTTGTACGATGATTTTTTGGCTCTATTGAAACTATAAGGGCGTCGAAAGATTGCGCTCTCAACATTGCAAAATACTGCTGGCCATGACTGAAAAATTGATGAGGCAAATTGAGACCTATACGTTCCAGAGTTTTCCCTTGAGCTTCATTGATTGTGACAGAGTATGCCAAATAAATTGGAAAATATTGCCTCTTAAAACAAAATGATAGTGTTTTATCGGATGCTGTTAAATCAAGTAGAAGGATTAGACCTCTCTGCCTAATTTTAACTGCACTTATTATTTCCAAATCCAAGCAATATGGTTGCATTTAGGAGCCCTTGGGAAACGTTCAGATTTCTAAGCAGCATAACGGTTCAAGCGTTTGGAATATGTGGAGGCAAGTCATTTATTTCCAAGGAATTCAAGAACTCTGAGGAGTCTAATAAAACTGGCCGCAAACCGTCACATATAATTTTGGAATATAACGAAGAAATGCGATGATGTGCACCTCCATACATCTTAGAACAATGTGGACCGTATGGGTGTGGCACAGTAACATTGGCACCAAATGAAACGAAGGACATAGCATTGTACTGCCGATTAGTCTCTCTGAAATTCCTTGAGATATCATCTCCAGTGAAAAATAATTGTTGCAGCATGTCAAATGTTTTATATTTAGTCAGATTAATTTTACATTACAACAGCAAAGGTCAAAGTAACCAAGTGAAGATTTCTCTCAAGAGAAATACAGTGCAGAACAATGTTTAAATTTGTTCGTCAAGGACCCTACAGTGTAACGGTATAGTATCTGGAATTGTACCTGAAATGCCGTATTCATATTGGAGTTTAAAAGTGGCTTCGTATTTTTCTCCGATTTCCCACTTGTTTGCGGCTAATGTTCTATTTCGTAAAATGGGTTTATTTATAGCAGCATTTCTCCCCAAATTAACGTCATAGCTTATTAAATAACACTATAGTGGCCTGCATCAACGCAGCTGCCAAATATTAAATAGCAAATAATAACTTACTTCCATTGCCAAAATCAACTGCGTGGTTAGACTCATTGTTATGTACTCTAAAAAAATAATCAATAAACAACAATATTCACTTATACAACTAAGTTCAGAGACTTCCATTCTCAAGTTGGTTGCTGATGAGAATGCGATGAGACTGATCGCCAATAATAAAATCCTTGCAATTTTTGCAATTTGCTTGCAAACGCAACTCAGGATGACGAACTTCATTTTGAAATAAACAGAATGAAACTGCTCTAAATAATCAATTTCCATCACCTGTTGAAGGTACAATACTTTGCATTTCCATGACAGTAAATTATGCAAGGGAGCATAGAATCACTTCGCCACTACTGGAATGAGCATGGACTCACTTCGCCAGCCACCGTAATGGAGGGAGTTTTAGAATTATATGTTCAGTGTTTTTCAAAGATCGTATTAACACAGGGAAGCCCAGTCTTAAGGCTACATTCTGAGCTATCGCCCCAGATTCCAGGTTCGATCCCTGCTCTGCCAAGAAATTTAATTCTGGTCTGAGGGCTGGAACGGGGCGCACTCTTGAGGCAAACCTAAGAAGAGCAAAATTTTATTCCCATCTCAACAACCTTGGATGTGGTTTTCCGTGGTTTCCCACTTCCACTCCAGGCAAATACCGGGATAGTTCCTAACTTAAAGCCTCAGTCGTCAACTCTCCATTCCCCATACTAATTACAAATGCACACATCAATACAGCCATCACATTAACACAGGTTATCAGAGAAAGGTTTACACTCACACACCAAAGTAGACGGGGCTGAGTGACCACGATGTCTGAGTCCATCAAATGAATTATGTTCGACAATTTTCTCTCAAGGCGAAGCGATTGTGCCGATATTTATATAATAATTTAAAAGTATCTGGGAACGTAAATCATGGAGAATTCCTTACCTTACGGGAATAATAAACGTAGCCTAACATATGTTTAGACAATGTAATACCAATTGCAAGATAGAATAATTGGGAAATAGAATTACATGTCTGAGGTGGGAATCAAACTCCTTCGACGATGCATAATCAATTTCGTTGTCCACAATGTTAGCCGCTGAGCCACCCAGACAACGAAATTAGAGTGCAATATTAAGAGACGTAAACAACAAACGCACTTAACTGCCAGTTACAGTTCATCAATATTTCCCTTATTTCATGATTCTCAACTCCCTATTCCCCTTACTAATTACAAATGCACACATCAATACAGCCATCACATTAACACAGGTTATCAGAGAAAGGTTTACACTCACACACCAAAGTAGACAGGGCTGAGTGACCACGATGTCTGAGTCCATCAAATGAATTATGTTCGACAATTTTCTCTCAAGGCTAAGCGATTGTGCCGATTTTCATTTTCAATTTAAAAGTATCTGGCAACGTAAATCATGGAGAATTTCTTACCTTACGGGAATAATAAACGTAACATATGTTTAGACAATGTAATACCAATTGCAAGATAGAATAATTGGGAAATAAAATTACATGTCTGAGGTGGGAATCAAACTCCTTCGACGATGCATAATCAATTTCGTTGTCCACAATGTTAGCCGCTGAGCCACCCAGACAACGAAATTAGAGTGCAATATTAAGTGACGTAAACAACAAACGCACTTAACTGCCAGTTACAGTTCATCAATATTTCCCTTATTTCATGATTCTATTCCAGTATATATCGGGATACAACATAAGCGATATTTCCCTTTTCAATTCTCATAAACAAAGATCACACTACGATACGGTGGATCTTTTATCCGCCATTTCTCTCATGAAGAAACGCAATTGTGGCAACGCGCAATTGCCACATATATTACCTTTTTCTTTAAACATATAAAAATATACCGTAACATATATTTTCCTTTTAAAGACACACTGCAAATCTGCATGCCAAGAGCTTTCGTTAGAATGCCATACGAAGCCAATCGGTTAAGTCGTTTTCAAAATCTCGTGTGTACAAAAAATACCTTAGTGTTTTAAATATATACTAGTTGAAACCCGTCAAAACATGACGACCAATGGGAAAATATTTACCCAGGGATGTTCTTATATATATTCTTTGTACGATTACTTTTAGGCACTGTTGAAACTTTAAGGGCGTCAAAAGATTGCACTCTCGACGTTGCAACATACTGCTGGCCATGACTGAAAACGCGATGAGGTAAATATTGAGACCTATACGTTGCAGAGTTTCCCCTTGAGTATTGATTGTGATAAAGTATGCCAAGCGAATTGGAAAATGTTGCCTCTTAAAAAATGGTAGTGTTTTTTCGGATGGTGTTAAATCAAGTCGAAGGATTAGGCCTCTCTGCCTAATTTTAACTGCACTTATTATTTCCAAATCCAAGCAATATGGTTGCATTTAGGAGCCCTTGGGAAACGTTCAGATTTCTTAAGGAGCAAAACTATGAATCAAGCGTTTGGACTATGTGGAGGCACATAATTTAATTCCAAGAAATTCAAGAACTATGCAGGAAACTGAAATAAACGTATAGGTCTCAATTTTCCTCATCAAGTTTTCAGTCATGGCCAGCAGTATGTTGCAATGTCGACAGTGCAATCTTTCATCTTCAGTATTTAATCTGTTAATGCTCGTGTACAGTATTTTTTTTGGAACTAAGTTACTGGATAGAAGGTCAATGACTTATAAGTTGATTTCATTACATTGTTCATTTTTTTTGTGTAAGAATCCCTCAGTATGCCTTCCTTCGGAGGGGAAGTAAATCCGGCGGTCATATGCCTTAGATTTATGACATGAAAAAGAATCTTCCACTAACTACAGTTCATTTGTGTGAAGCCAAAATTTGTTGGTTAGATTATTTGATAACGCTATATTAGTTCCAGAGTTCGGCGCCAGGTGCTGGCTACGATGGCATCTAGTAGTCAAGTCCGCAGCTAGGTGTCGTGGACGGTAGCATTTGGTAGCAAAAGTGGGAACTACTGTACTTGAAAATTAGATCGTCTTCAGTCCTTACCTGAATCACAGATAACACACACTAATACAGCCATCACATTATTAACACCGGTTATCAGACAGATTCTACGCACCGACAGTGGTGGCTCAGCTGGCTAAAGCGCAGCGTTAGGTCATGGGACCAAGCTCTCTGTTGACTCGGTAGACGCGTGGGTTCGAGCCCCACCGTCGGCTGTCCTTGAAATGGTTTTCCGTGGTTTCCCATTTTCAACACCAGGCAAATGCTGGGACAGTACCTTCTGAAAGGCCACGGCCGCTTCCTTCCACATCCTTGCCCAGTTTCATTCACCATCATTCATTTCATCTCTCATTAACTCCTCTCATGAGGTTGGCGTCAGGAAGGGCATCCGGCCATAAAAACCACCGCCACAATTACTTCCATCGCATCTCATCCCCGACCCCGTTGGAAAAACGGGAATAATAAGGGGTAGACATACAATACATCAGACAGATTCTACGCATACACCCAAAGTACACGGGGCTACATGACCGCATTTTGCAGCCCTTAAACTAAGGAACCAACCATTCGTGTAAAAATGCGAACTTTCGAGAAATTTATTATATCCTTCGCAGAAGTAAATGTTTCAGGCACTGTATCCTCATGCGTTGCAAGTTTGGCAGGTAATTCAGTAACACTTGATTATCACCATCCATAGAGAAGTTGTCGCCGTTAACATGTAGCATATAATCAGAAAATTCAATTTCACCTGGTTTCAATCGCGTGTCTTTAAGTAAGTGGCGTATTTTGGAGAAAGGCCAGAGAGAAGAGTATTTAATATAATTGTGAATAACTGTTTGGCGAGAAGCGTGCAACAGATCTGAAGTCACCATGAAGAATAACTTTCCCGCAAAAAGGAATAATGTCGTTAACTATCTCTTAGAAGTAGATTCACACACATGAAAGAATGAATGTTTGCCATTGGGGCTCCATGCCAAACTATGAGCCGAGCTCATCGAATATCGTCAGCTGGATTTTGAATGTTAAATGTAGGAGTTTTGCAAGAATTCACTTGATTTGCAGATCTGACTCGATTAGCTTCTGGAGAATCTAATATATACAACTGGTCGCAAGAACCGTCGCTTATAATTTTGGAATATAACGAAGAAATGCGATGATTTGCAAATCCATACATTTTAAAACAATATGGACCGTATGCATGTGGCACAGTAACATTGGTACCGGTACCGAATGAAACGAAGTTCATGGCATTGTTGTACTACCGATTTTTATTTCGGAAATTGCTCGAGATATCATCTCCAGTGAAAAATTGTTGCAGCCTGTCCAATATTTTATATTTAGTCAGATCAATTTTACCTTTACAACAGCAAAGGTCAAAGTAACCAAGCGTAGATTTCTCGCAAGAGAAATACTGTGCAGAACAATGTTTACATTTGTTCGTTAAGGGCCCTACACTGTATAGCATATACTCTGGAATTGTTTCTGAAATGGCATATTTATATTGGATTTTAAAGGTGGCTTCGTATTTTCTTCCGATTTCCCATTTTAATGCGGCTAATGGTTTTTTTTCGTCAAATGGGTTTATTTATAGTAGCATTTCTCCCCAAATTAATGTCATATTCAATAACACTATAGTGGCCTGCATCAACGCAGCCGCCAAATATTAAATGGCAAATAATACTTCTATTGAAAAAATCCACAGCATGGTTAGATTCATTGTTATGTACTCTAAACAAATAATCAATAAACAATAATATTCACTGATACAATGAAGTTTAGAGGCTTTCATTCTCAAGTTGGTTGCTGATGAGAATGCGATGAGACTGATCGCTAAAAATAAAATCATTATAATTATCCCTGCCTGCAACTATTTTTACAATTTGCTTGCAAACGCAGCTCAGGAAGAAGTTCTTCGTTTTGAAATAAACAGCACGAAACTGCTCTAAATAAGCCATTTCCATCACCTGTTGTAGGTACAATCCTTTGCATTTCCATGACAATAAATTATGTGAGGGAGCATAGAATCACTTCGCCAGCCGCCGTAATGGAGGGAGTTTTAGAATTATATGTTCAGTGCATGTCAAAAATCATATTAACACAGGGAAGCCCAGTCTTAAGACTACATTCTGAGCTATCATCCCGGATTACGGGTTCAATCCCTGCTCTGCCAAGAAATTTAATTCTGGTCTGAGGGCTGGAACGGGGCGCACTCTTGTGGCAAAATTAAGAATAGCAAGATTCGATTCCCATCTCAGTAATCTTGGATGTGGTTTTCCGTGGTTTCCCATTTCCACTCCAGGCAAATACCGGGATGGATCCTAACTTAAAGTCTCGGTCGTCAACTCCCCATTCCCCAACTTAATTACAAATGCACACATCAATATAGACATCACAATAACACAGGTTATCAGAGAACATTATTGCCACGATGTCCGAGTCCATCAAATTAATTATGGTCGCCAATTCTCTCATGGCGGAAGCGATTGCGGCCATTTTAATTTAATAATTCAGAAGTATGCCAACGTAAATCGTGGGGAATTCCTTACCTAATGGGAATAATAAAAGTAAAATATGTTTAGACAATGCGACACCAACAGCAAGAAAGAATAATTGGGAAATAAAAATTCATGTCTGAGGTGGGACTCGAACTCTCTAAATAATGCATAATGAAATTCGCTGAGTCCAGCGCAGGCCCTGAGCCACCTAGACAATGTAAATGGCATGCAATATTACAATACTTAAACATACATACTCACTCAACTGACTGTTTAAGTTCTTAAATACCTCCCTTATTTTATAATTATCTTTCAATGTATATTGTGGAAACATCATAAACAATATTCGGGGCCCTTTTTAATTCTCATAAACAAAAATCTCAGTAAGAAGCGGTGGGATGCGCCATTTCGCTCATGTAAAATAAAGCCATTGTGCGCAAGCGCGGGAGCTACAAATATTATCTTTTTCTTTATTAAGGAGAATTCGTTACATTAGGGGAATTTTAAATGTTAAGTATGATTTGGCTACGTAATACCAATTGCAAGAAATAAGATTACGGAAAGTAAAAAAACCTGTCGGAGGTGGGAATCGAACCCTCTCCATTTCACACTGCATAATTTTCAACTTCGCAACTCTAGCATTGAGCCACCAATCCACTGGAAAATTGACGCAATATTGAGTTACATAAACATTATACACACTCAACAGTATGTGTAAGTTCTTCTACATTTCCCGTCTATTATAATTCCATTCCTTATATATCGTGGAAACATCATAATCAATATTCCCCTCCTTTATAATTCTTATAATAATAACTATTACATTAAAACGCGGTGGACGTCCGCCATGTCTGTCATTAACCAACGTGATACTGCGCATGCGCCTGAGCCAATAATTTTGCAGTTTTGTTTATAAATTTAAAAATATATGGTAACATATTTGTTTATTTTAAAGAAACTCTGCAAATCTGCATGCCAAGAGCTTTCGTTAGAATGTCTTACGAAGCCAATCGGTTAAGTCGTTTTCACAATCTCGTGTGTACAAAAAACAGCTTAGTGTTTTAAATATATAGACTAGTTGAAACCCGTCAAAACATGACGGTCAATAGAAAAATATTTACTGAAGAATTTTCTTATATAGGCCTACTGTACATTCTTTGTACGATTATTTTTTGACTCTATTGAAACTATGAGGGCGTCAAAAGATTGCATTCTCAACATTGCAAAATACTGCTGGCCATGACTGAAAAATTGTTGGGGCAAATTGAGGCCTATACGTTCCAGAGTTTCCCCTTGAGCTTTATTGATTGTGATAAAGTATGCCAAATGAATTGGAAAATATTGCCTCTTAAAAGAAAATGATAGTGTTTTATCGGATGGTGTTAAATCAAGTCGAAGGATTAGACATCTCTGCCTAATTTTAACTGCACCTATTATTTCCAAATCCAAGCAATATGGTTGCATTTAGGAGTCCTTGGGAACCGTTCAGATTTCTAAGCAGCATAACGGGCCAAGCGTTTGGAGTATGTGGCGGCCAGTCGTTTAGTTCCAAGGGATTCAAGAACTCTGATGAGTCTAATACAACTGGCCGCAAACCATCGCTTATATTTTTGGAATATAACGAAGAAATGCGATGATGTGCAATTCCATACATTTTAAAACAATGTGGACCGTGTGCGTGTGGCACAGTAACATTGGCACCAAATGAAACGAAGGAAGGAAGGAAGCTTGCAGTTTAACGTGACCGTTAATCTCGCGATCATAAGCCACGGGACCTCCGTTTAACGTGGAATCCGAACCACAGGACATGGCCTTTCACATCAAAAATCTCACATGCATTGACCGGGAATCGAACCCGATCCGCCTTGGTGAGAGGCATACAGCTTGACCGCTGCGCCATGAAACGAAGGACATAGCATTGTACTGCCGATTAGTCCCTCTGGAATTCCTTGAGATATCATCTCCAGTGAAAAATAATTGTTAAAGCCTGTCAAATATTTTATATTTATTCAGATTAATTTTACCATTACAACAGCAAAGGTCAAAGTAACCAAGTATAGATTTCTCGCAAGAGAAATACAGTGCAGAACAATGTTTACATTTGTTCGTCAAGGACCCTAAACTGTAACGGCATAGTATCTGGAATTGTTTCTGAAATGCCATATTTATATTGGATTTTAAAAGTGGCTTCGTATTTTTCTCCGATTTCCCACTTTTTTGCGGCTAATGTTCTATTTCGTCAAATGGGTTTATTTATAGCAGCATTTCTGCCCAAATTAACGTCATTTTATATAAAACTATAGTGGCCTGCATCAACGTAGCCGCCAAATATTAAATGGCAAATAATAACTTACTTCCATTGCCAAAATCAACTGCGTGGTTAGACCCATTGTTATGCACTCTAAACAAATAATCAATAAACAATAATATTCACATATACAATGAATACTTCCATTCTCAAGTTGGTTGCTGATGATAATGCGATGAGATTGATCGCCAATAATAAAATCCTTGCAATTGTTGCAATTTGCTTGCAAACGCAACTCAGGATGACGATCTTCATTTTGAAATAAACAGAATGAAATTGCTGTAAATAATGAATTTCCATCACCTGTTGAAGGTACAATACTTTGTATTTCCATGACAGTAAATTATGCAAGGGAGCATAGAATCACTTCGCCACTACTGGAATGAGCATAGACTCACTTCGCCAGCCACAGTAATGGAGGGAGTTTTAGAATTATATGTTCAGTGCTTGTCAAAGATCGTATTAACACAGGGAAGCCCATTCTTAAGGCTACATTCTGAGCTATTGCCCCGGATTCCAGGTTCGATCCCCGCTCTGCCAAGAAATTTAATTCTGGTCTGAGGACTGGAACGGGGCGCACTCGTGAGGCAAAACTAAGAAGAGCAAAGTTTGATTCCCATCTCAACAATCTTGGATTTTGTTTTCCGTGGTTTCCCACTTCCACTCCAGGCAAATACCGGGATAGTTCCTAACTTAAAGCCTCGGTCGTTAACTCCCCATTCCCCACATTAATTACAAATGCACACATCAACACAGCCATCACATTAACACAGGTTATCAGAGAAAAGTTTACACTCGCACACCTGTTCGCCAATATGTTAACGCTGATGTATGTGTTTGAACTACTGGATATAAGTTCAATGTTCCCCATCTCTTGATGAATACAGTACTTTTGCATTTGTCAGTTGGCACAGGCTAGAGTAAAAGGTGGCTTTTCACCGATGTCTCAGTCTCACTCATGGCTGTGATTATATGGGAGCTACTGAGGTATGGGTGGTGCTTAGTAATGGCATTCGGGGCACAGTCAGTGCCTGTGAATGCTGTGAAAGGTTCAACTCATAGGGTTAGGACTACTGTTCTGACTCAGTGAGGAAAGCAATGGCAAACTACCTCACTCCTCTTCTTGCCTAGAACGCCTCAAAATAGCGCTGCCTTGGGTTTTTGTGGGTATCTACTCACATAACGTAACGGCGGTACTTTTTGAGGATCCAACCAGCCTTCGGGCTGACTACCTAACAGACAGACAGACAGACTTTAAAATTAATATCATTGCATTGTTGCAGCTTGGCAAATATTTTATATTTCAGCAGATCAATTTTACCATCACAACAGTAAAGGCCAAAGTAACCGCGCGTAGATTTTACGCAAGAGAAATACAATGTAGAACAATGTTTACATTTGATCGTCAAAGACCTTTCACTGTACTGCATAACATCTGGAATTGTTTCTGAAATGGCCTATTTATATTGGATTTTAAATGTGGCTTCGTATTATTCGATAACACTATAGTGACCTGCAATATCGGAGCCGCTAAATATTAAATGGCAAAAAATACTTCCATTGCCGAAATCAACTGCATAGTTAGATTCAGTACTCTAAACAAATAATCATTAAACAACTGTCTTATACAATGAAGTTCAACATGACCGTCCAGAGACTCTCATACTCAAGTTGGTTGGTGAGGAGAATGCGATGAGACTGATCGCTTACAATAAATTCCTTATAATTGTTCCTGCCAGCGAAATGTTTGGCAATAGCTTGAAAACGCAGCGCAGAATGACGTTCTTCATTTTGATATAAACAGTACAAAACTGCTCTAAATAAGCTATTTCCATCACCTGTTATAGTTTATGGCAGTACATTTTGCAGGGGAACATAGAATAACTTCGCCAACTACTGGAATGAGCTTAGGCATATACTCAATACTCACTTCGGCAGTCACCCTAATGGAGGCTGTTTTAGAATTCTATGTCCCGTGCATGTCAAAAATCGTATTAACACATGGAAGCCCACCCATTCTTGGCTATCGCCTCGGAGACCCGGGTTACATTTCCTGCTCTGCCAAGAAATTTAATTCTGGTCTGAGGGCAAAAACGGGGCACATTCAGTCTCTAGAGGTATAACTAAGAAGAGGAAGGTTTGATTCCCACCTCGACAATCTTAGATGTGGTTTTCCGTGGTTTCCCACTTCCACTCAAGGCAAATACCGGGATGGTTCCTAACTTAAGGCCTCGGCCGTCACCTTGCCATTTCCCACCTTAATTACAAATACACAAAGTAATGCAGCTATCACAATAATACGGGTTATCAGAGAAAATTTTACACTTACACACCAAAGTACATGGGGCTGAGTGACAACGATGTCGGAGCCCTTCAAACGAATTATGTTTGCCAAGTGTCTCTCATGGCGGAAGCAATTGTGGACACGCGCCAGGGCCTGGAAAACTACCTTTTCACTAATAATTTAAGAGTATATCGACGATGCATAATTTATAACTTTTAGTCTAGGATGCTACCAACTTGACCACCGAAGCATTGGGAAGAAATTGCAATATTAAAGTACATAAACAACATAGCCTACACACTCAACTGTCAGTTAATGTTCTTCAACGTTTCCCTTCTTAAAAATTCCCCTCTATAACTCTCCATCACTTGAAAACGCGCCATGTTTTGTGTTTTAAATATATCGATGCAATGGTGCTGCCATCTGTTGTTAGTTACTGAAACTATATGGGCGAGGTACTGCCATCTTTTGTCAGTTACTGCAATTGATGGCAGATATTAGCTCTTTTGACCACATGCTGTAATGCAATGGTAAAACGGAAATAAAACTTATTGAGAGGGAATGTAGGAATCTTTAACTGACATAAAACGTTACTAATAATCCTTGATAAAACAATATTTAACTATCACGCGAAAACTCGCCATCAAGGCCATGCCTTGTGTTTTAAATATATCGACGCAATCTGCTCTCAGTTACTGGAACTATATTGGCGAGGTACTGCCATCTGTTGTCAGTTACTGGAACTGATTGCAGATATTCAAACGACGTATTGAGGACATGCTGTAATGCAATGGTAAAACGGAAATAAAACGTGTTGAGAAAATGTGTAGAAATATGTATCTTTAACTGACATAAAACCTTACTAATACTCCTTGATAAAACAATATTTCAGTGGCAAAAAAAAAAAAAAAATATACTGGCGAGAGTTGGGATCGAACCTGCGATCCTTGGATCCTCAGTCAATCGCCTTAACCAAATAGCTACTCGCGCACTCACATTTAGATGCAGACGCAACCATTCACTATCTTCAAAAGCCGCTATCTGAAGAAAATAATCCAATTCATTATCAATAAAATCAATATACATTCGTATATGTTCATACTGTTATTATATTGTATTGTCAGAACTTGGTTAATGTATGTTTTCAATTACATGGAAGCTTATTAAATAACTTACATTTTAATGGACTTCTCACCGCCATTTTGTCATGAGCCCAGGCGGATTGTGCGCATGCGCGAGGGGAAAGAATTCTGCTATTTTCTATATTTATTTAAAAATATACCGTATTATATTTGTTTATTTTAGAGACACTCTGCAAATCTACAGGCCAAGTGCTTTCGTTAGAGTGCTCTACGAAGTAAATTGGTTCTGTCGTTCTCTCTATCTCGTGATAACAAAAATCACCTTACTGTTTTAAATATATAGATGATGAAAACAGATCGTAAATTCGCATTCTCCAACACCAGAGCTCAAAAGCATCAATATACTTCCTATCTCGTTTCCTTTTGGTCCAACTTTCGCAACCATATGTAGCTATGGGAAATACTAGTGCCTTAACCATTCTAATTTTAGTAGGCAAAGATACATCTCATCCAGGCCTTAAAAATTTGCGCTCCCTAGGCAAGTCTTCGGCGAAAATCTGGACTGCATGAGCCACAACTGCTAAAGGTTGATCCCAACAAACAGAAACTATTCACCTCTGTGATTAACTTATTATCTATCATAATGTTTGATGTTAAACCTGCTGCCAATAGTCTTGTCTTCTTGATATTCAACATATATGATAACTAGTGTTCGGAAGTTTAAGATCTAAAGAGTACAAAATATGCAAGCAAATATGCCTTAAAACTAGCTAAATATGACCTAAAACTATAAAATATGACTTAAAAAACGATGAAATATGACATCAATTTTTGGGATAGGTAGAGTAAATCTAACATACAGTTAACGTCTTAAGTGCCAAAACGTGATCAGCGATAATACACCAGACACATTTTAAAGAATTGTTCCGTCAGTACTGAAGTCTCTTCACCGAACTCTTGCACATACTTTCTGAACGTTACAGCTTTACTACACTTCACTTTCGGCATGATGGGGTTCATTGCAGAACTACAAGTGTGACCAATCTGTTGATCTGTTGGTAGTGAACGAGCAAGGGAGCTTTCACTCGGCCCTGCAAGGAAGAACTGAGCGAGATATAACATGGCATTTCTTGTTTGCTAATTGCTTCTGAGCTAAATATATCTACTGGAGTGACATCCTATTGAAAGGCGGAAGCACACTATCGTCATGTTCCGTGACCTCATGCGTACAGTGTCGCAATCCAACTCGTCCAGAAAGATGTGCTAAACGACGTCCGTAGAGGAGCGCCTTCTTGGAATCAGATTTTCTAAACCTGCTATCTGCCTGTTCCGGGAAAAGAAAGAAAAATGTATCTACTACACTATTCAGAAATCCTGTGTTTGAAACTCGACGCAGATAACACGTACCTTGTTAACGACGCCTCAATTTAAACAAAAATGCTGAAATTATAACCAAATATGACCTTATATCACTAAAATATGACCAAATGCGACCAAAACAATAAAAATGGCCGAAATATGCATTTATAGGAAACATTAAATTGTATTAAACGTGGTCAGGGACCAGTCATTCAAACTTATTTTTCAGATTTCGGGTAAAATATGCTCAGGGAAAAAATATGACTTTTCCTTAACATCCGAACCTTAATGATAACCATCATAATTGTAATATTTTAACAGGAAAACACTCTCCTAATGCATTAGAGAAACTCTGCTCCGCCTGTGGATTGGACTGAACTGAACGTATTTTCTCACCTTTGTATGGAAATATATGTAGCCTATACGAGCTTTATAACTCTTTCATATTTCACATTAAGATCGTGTTTTTTTGACATAAATTACCATTCTTGTATTTTAGTGTCGCCCATTCATTAGGCCCTGCTTGTTTGAATTAGCATGTTTTGCAAATCGCTTGTTATTGTGTTGTGTGATATTGCGTTCTAGTAATCAATACTTTAATTGTATTTGTACATTTGGCAAGCGTGCTAGAGGTGTAGTGTTTGTACGAGCTCCATTGTTCTCATATTTATGGAATGGATTGGAGTGAAGTTATTGTTGTATATGTTGTCTCGTTTAAGTTGGATAATGTTCTGGGTGTTTGTTCCAGGTAAGCTGCATGGAATTGAATTTCATCCCCTGCCCACTGCTAGCTACATCATTCGATTGGCGTAAGTCCTACAATGCAATATTTACACTAGCTTATACAGGATGCACCTAAAATACCTGTAACGAACATCAGGACGGTCATCCTTCAAGGAATAGAAGACAAACTGTGCAAGAGGCATATCTGGGAAGAAGTAATTGGCCTAATATTAATGAAATGAAAATCCACAGCCTGCTTCCAGTCTCCGACCGGGTCAGGAATGGAATGAATGAAGCCCCCATCTAGCGGCGAGGATATGAAGTGTGCCGGCTGCCGAAGCCTGTCGCACTCCTCTGGGGCAATGACTAAAATGACTGACAGATGAAATGAAATGATAGTGGTGAGTGTTGCTGGAATGAAATTGTGACAGGGAAAACCGGAGTACCCGGAAAAAAACCTGTCTGCCTCCGTTTTGTCCAGCACAGATCTCACATGGAGTGACCGGGATTTGAACCACGGACCCAGCGGTGAGAGGCCGGCGTGCTGCCGCCCAAGCCACGGAGGCTTCCTAATATTATTAATAATAATAATAGTTGTAGTATTACTGTATCTACATTTGGAGAAAATAACTGACACCATTCGCAAAAGAAGACTCTCCTTTTATGGCCATTTAACACGAATGAACTCTGGAAGATTGTCCAATCGAATCTGTGCCTACTTTGTGGGAAAGAAAACCAAAGGGATCTTGTTTACAGAGGTGGAAAATGACCTACAAGAACTGGGGATGTCACATGAGGACATCTTGGAACGTGACTCGGGGAGATACAGAGTTTTCAGCCAAAACCTACAGTATATTGAAAACCAGCAAGAAGTGGACCGAAGAACGAAAGAAAGCTCACCGAAAAATAATGCGCGAATACTGGGCCAATGAGATAGACCGAGGGAAAAGGCAGTTGAAATAACGTGGTCAATAGACGACCGAAAGGATTATTTAAAAAATTATAATAGTCTAATAATAACAAAATCTTCATGAAATTGCACGTAAAACCGGACTTCAATTTGCATATTATAAAGGTGTATACAATTTAAAATGGTTGGTTGTTTGGCTCCTTAGTTTAGGTGCTGCGACAACGAGGTCATGTAGTCCCGTGTACTTTGGGTGTGTGTAGAATCTGTCTGATAACCGGTGTTAATTGTGGTGACTGTATTAGTGTGTTTTATCTGGTTTTAATGCTCTGTAGCTAATTGCTTAGCGAGCTAGGCTTTGGCCTGAAGGGTCTAAGGTTCGATTCCCGGCCGGGCCATCAGGGATTTTAATCTCCTGGTGTTAATTCCCGTGGCCAGGGGACTGGGTGTATGTGCCGTCTTCATCATCACCCACAGTAATTCTCATTACGACGCGCAGGTCGACTAGAAAGACCTGCACTCGGCCTCACAGGAAGCCACACGGGAAATAAATATCTGTTTTAAATTCAGCTAAGGGCTGCAGACAATAATTTCAAGTAGTTCCTACTTTCGCTACCAAATGCTACCGTCCATGACGCCTATCTATGAAGGGTTGATTCAGGCCCTCCACCTTGTAAGTTACGCAACCGACCCAAGCCTCTATTACCTTTGTCAATCCTTGAACTCTTGGCAAGATTCATTTCACCATGTGACGCTGGCGAAATAGCGTTGCGGTGCGAAAGGCCGGTAGTCCCGGGTTCGATTCCGGGCTTGGGCATTTTTTTTGTTTGTTATTTTAGGTGTAAGGTTTTTAAGCTTGATACCTTCGGTAAATTAAACCGATCTTTGTGCACTTCGTAGCATTAAATTGTTTATGTTCGACCCTCACTATTATGTGTCAGAAAACTGTATCATAATGATGGTCATTATAACACTCTTTTTCATTATGATACAGTTTCTCCAGCCAATCAGGGCTCGTTCATTGACCAATTAGGTAACGATACCTTCACGCGTGCGCTCAAAATCCAACATGTCGGACATAAACACAACATCGAACTATAATAAATTACCGACATGGAATACGCACCGTCCATATGTTCGCGTAAATAAACTGGCGAATATGAGACAACAAATAGCACTGTACCTTAATATAATTTCTACACAGCGCATTCATTGTCTTCAAACAACTCCAGTGACAATATTACTGAGGGACGGCAGATGTAAACATATGGCCTGCATATGGCATTGCAAGCACACAGAGCGCATGCGTCGGTCGTCCAGAGATCTTGAAAGACAGAGATATAACACCCAACGCTCGCTCTGCGATCTCAAAATTCAAAGTAGCTGACTCTCAACAGATATTTATGAATATTTATGTTAAAACATATAATAAAGTTATAACTATCGTCGAACATAAACAGTCGTATGAAACTCGCCTATAATGGTCATTAAGACACTCGTATGGAAATTATAAAACTCGCATACGCTCGTTTTATAAAAATACTCGTGTCTTAATTATAGCCATTATAGGCTCGTTGCATAATGTACTATTAAGTTCGTTATTACGTTTAAATCACGTTGATTTGCAACCCTTATTTTAGGAGGCCGCTCCGACTCCAAGTTCCCTATCTCAAGTTACTTCTATACCCGTCCCCTACACGACCTATCATTCTCCAAAGGTACATTAAAGACACCCTGTATTTTGGGAAGATAAGATATATAATGGAAATTCATCTGTGAAATAGGTTCAGTCGTGCTCCTTAGTTTGGCGTAACGTCCTAAATAATGATGATGATGATAATAATAATAATGATAATAATAATAATAATAATAATAATAATCCTAGTCACAAGTTGTTATGTGACCAATCAGTTATTACTGATAAAACCATACTACCAAACCGGCCAGATATCGTTCTTGTGGACAAGGTGCAGAAGAGAACCTTCCTCATTGATATTGCAGTACCCAATTCCCATAATCTGCAACAAATCTGCTGTGAGAAGATCACCAAATATCTGCAAATGTGGAGACAGGAAAGTGTAGTGGTTCTGCCCATAGTCATTTCATCTACCGGCATCATCCCTGAATCATTGGTTTGCAATCTAGAAATATTGGGAATACATCCTGGTCTACATATCACCATGCAGAAGGCCGTCATCTTGGAGACCTGTTCCATTGTTCGCTCGTTTCTCAATGTGCCACCTTAAGAGATTTAGAATAATATTATCCATTTCAGGTCCGTATTGAATATGTTTACTAATAAAACTATCAATATTCTCCGTCTTTTCAATACAATATTAACAGTCTATTTATACAATTGGGTACCGTACATGTTTCGCACAAACGTTGAAGCACTAACGTTTGTGCGAAACATGTACCCAATTGTATAAATAGACTGTTAATATTGTATTGAAAAGACGGAGAATATTGATAGTTTTATTAGTTAAGAGAATTAGCCATACCGTCTTGCAAACAAGCCGGCGATATGTTGATACATCCCACTTATGTGGTGAAATGAATTTGATTACAATAATAATAATAATAATAATAATAATAATAATAATAATACCGTAATAATGATCTTTTAGTTAGGCTACTGTATGAAAGACCATGCGCCTCTTATATGTACAAGAATTCACAGTTTTGTTATTTAATAATTCACAAAATATGTAGGTCTAGTACTCTGAACTGTTTGAGAAAACAAAGCCCTCCAACACTACTGTATAGGACCGCTCGCCGAGTGGTCGTTGCCAGGCTCGAGCACCGACCAGATCTAAACAGTGGAAGGTATGGCAGAGTAAGTCCTATCCCAACAGCTGATTCGGCTGGTCGTTGCTCACTGATTGCAACAAGGGAGGGGGTAGGGGGAGAGAGGTGGTGGACGAAGACATCCGAGATTTGCCGTCTACGGCCGATACCATTATCTGGCAAAGTTATTTGAGCGCTAGTGTGACTTGCGGCACTCTCTCGCCATCCTGTAGACCAGAGATTCACAAACTGGGCGAATTTGCCCAGTAGTGGGCGATTTTAGCACACCTGTGGGCGAAACTGACAGAATGTGAATTCGTTGGGCGATTTCAAACAAAAATGGTGTATAATTTTATATATATTTTTACATATCTTTAGCACAATAAACAGGGTTCTCCACGGCTGAAGATCACCGTAGTTGTGATGGCGGCCGGGACATTTATCACATTTTGTGTTAAAAAAAATGGAGGGTAAATAATTCAGTTTTTTTATATATACAATATGACCGAGAAATTTTTGCCTATAATACAAGGATTTAAATAAAAATCCAAACAAGTAATTTTATTATATCAAATTATTTTCCCTTTTTAATCTATTTACAACTACAGTAATTTATCGAATTATATTAATTAGGCATAGGTATTCATTTGTTTAATTAATTACATATACAAATTCATGTAGTTTTAATTTTAATTTTTTTCTTCAATTTATTTCATTGATTTTATTCCTTTTCTTTAGACCTATTACTTGCAAGTGTTTAATGTAAATAATTAGGCTATTTTAAAAAACATGATGTACCTATTATGAGAACAAGATGTTCAGTAAAGAACATATAGCCTACTTTCTCCTAAATGCATGGGTATTGTTATAACTCTTTGTCCTTTTCAAGGAGTATAATTGAATGTTGGTTGTAGTAGCTTGTTGAAATACAACTTGCTATAGGGATATTGAACATGAATATGAGGTGCCCTTTGCTAGTGCTACCTCTGTAAAAAAAATCATTAAATTCGGTTTCACCGTGTTTGAATTGATCTGGGGAATGGATTTGCACACATACATGGCCGCTATTGGCAAACTATTGGGCTGATGACCTTGTAGTCAGTCATAAGACGCTTTCCACAAAAAGGCATGTTGTTGCAAAATCCGGTAGAGATCAAATTATTAGGATGGTCGAAATTTGATTTAAGCTTTTAACATTTGGGTGGCCGTCATTCCGTTTCCGTCAAGATGGCGGCGATATAAAACATGACACTGAGGTGCCTTTTGCTAGTGCTATTTCTGTACCAAATTTCGTTCAATTCGGTTTCACCGTATTTGAATTGATAGGGGGAATCGATTTGCACACATACTTGGCCACCATCTGCAAACTATTGGGCTGATGATCTAGCAGTTTGGTCAGAATATGCTTCCCACATAAAGATTTGTTGTAGCAAAATTTCTTAGAGACTAGATTATTAGGATGGTCGTAATTACATTTTAGCCTTTAACATTTGGGTGGCCGCGATTACGTTTCCGTCAAGATGGCGGTGATATAAAACATGACACTGAGGTGGCCTTTTCTAGTGCTACCTCTGTACCAAATTTCGTTCCATTCGGTTTCACCGTGTTCGAATTAATAGGGGTAATCGATTTTGACACAAAGATGGCCGCCATACGCAAACTATTAGGCTAATGACCTATTAGATTTGTCAAAGGATGCTTCCTCCATAAAGGTATGTTGTTGCAAAATTTGGTGGAGATCGGATGATTAGGTTAGTCGTAATTTGATTTAAGCTTTGAACATTTGGGTGGCCGCCATTACGTTTCCGTCAAGATGGCGGTGATATAATACATGACACTGACGTGCCCTTTGCTAGTGCTACCTCTGTACCAAATGTCATTCCATTCGGTTTCACCGTGTTCGAATTAATAGGGGTAATCGATTTTGACACAAAGATGGCTGCCATCCGCAAACTATTAGGCTAATGACCTATTAGATTTGTCAAAGGATGCTCCCTCCATAAAGGTATGTTGTTGCAAAATTTGGTAGAGATCGGATGATTAAGTTAGTCGTAATTTGATTTAAGCTTTGAATATTTGTGTGGCCGCCATTACGTTTCCGTCAAGATGGCGGCGTTATAAAACATGACACTGGGGTGCCCTTTGCTAGTACTACCTCTGTACAGAATTTCGTTCCATTCGGTTTCTCCGTGTTCGAATTAATAGGGGCAATCGATTTTCACACAAAGATGGCCGCCATCCGCAAACTATTAGGCTGATGACCTATTAGTTTGGTCAAAGGATGCTTCCTCCATAAAGGTATGTTGTTGCAAAATTTGGTGGAGATCGGATGATTAGGTTAGTCGTAATTTGATTTAAGCTTTGAACATTTGGGTGGCCGCCATTACGTTTCCGTCAAGATGGCGGTGATATAATACATGACACTGACGTGCCCTTTGCTAGTGCTACCTCTGTACCAAATGTCATTCCATTCGGTTTCACCGTGTTCGAATTAATAGGGGTAATCGATTTTGACACAAAGATGGCTGCCATCCGCAAACTATTAGGCTAATGACCTATTAGATTTGTCAAAGGATGCTCCCTCCATAAAGGTATGTTGTTGCAAAATTTGGTAGAGATCGGATGATTAGGTTAGTCGTAATTTGATTTAAGCTTTGAATATTTGTGTGGCCGCCATTACGTTTCCGTCAAGATGGCGGCGTTATAAAACATGACACTGGGGTGCCCTTTGCTAGTACTACCTCTGTACAGAATTTCGTTCCATTCGGTTTCACCGTGTTCGAATTAATAGGGGCAATCGATTTTCACACAAAGATGGCCGCCATCCGCAAACTATTAGGCTGATGACCTATTAGTTTGGTCAAAGGATGCTGCCCCCATAAAGGTATGTTGTTGCAAAATTTAGTAGAGATCGGATGATTAGGTTAGTCGTAATTTGATTTAAGCTTTGAACATTTGTGTGGCCACCATTACGTTTCCGTCAAGATGGCGGCGATATAAAACATGACACTGAGGTGTCCTTTGCTAGTGCTACCTTTGTACCAAATTTCGTTCAATTTGCCCTCACCGTGTTCGAATTGATAGGGGGGGGGGACAGACATTCAGAGTACACACACTCACACACACACAACCAGACTCACTCACACATACACACATACATACACACACACATACACACACACAGACAGACACACTTTTTTTCGCCCTGTAGTGATCTCATAAGTCTACTTTCATTTTTTGCAAAAATCGAAAGTAGGCTAAAAATGTCCGCAAAAATCCTCATTTCTCAACTTATATGTAGGTATTTGAATGTATGTTTTAGTAATTTTAAGATTTGTGCGTTTTTTGAATTGAGGTGGGCGAAAAAAATTTAAGTATGGAAAATGGGCGATGGTCAGAAAAAGTTTGGCAAACCCTACTGTAGACTATAGCTTATGCGGTTTTGCTCTCGTGAAGTTTTTCAAACAAACAATTTAATATCGATGTGAATGTGACGTTCTCAGGACTGTGGCATTTGTGACGAATAAGCTACATCAGTTTTAACGAGCACGTGTATACCGTCTCTCTGTTATCAAGCAGTCTTTTAAACTACCCCTACCTATCCTTAGTGTAAATCAGGGGTGCTCAACCCTTTTATAAGTGGGGGCCAAGTTAATTTTTACATAATAAGTGGCGGGTCGCAAGTTATCTTTCCACACAGGCACTTGCCAAACTCCACCGCTAAAGGTAATTTTACTATTATCTGAATAACCTTTTTACCAGCAGACAAAAAATGTGTTTCAATACCATTTTTCTGTCTTCTAAATCAGTGTTTCCCAAACTTTTTTTGTTTGTGTACCACTTTTAGACATGAGAATCTCTCGCGTACCACCTAATGGTTGGGAGATATAGTAACTATAACCCCCACCACCACTACGTAGCAGACCAAAAGATCGATTGTACATTGGGTTTCTTAGAATTAGACTGTTAGAGTTAAAGTTCAAATAATAAAAATTGTGTCCAGTTGTTTCATTATTTATTACAATAAGCATTCAATTCAAACATTCAGAAATGACACTGTACAAATAATATTAATAAAAACTATCAATAATTAGACATTAAAACCAAAGTTCAACTAACAACTTCAATGTCAGGGGTGAGCTTGAAGATTCGAAGCCAACTTACGAATGTCTGGTTTAACATTGCTGAGACTCAAACGAAGATCGTTCTCCACTGTAAGGAGCCTATTCCGCTATTTATTCGTAACATAAACAAGTGAAGAAAATGCAGTCTCACACAAGTACGAAGTAGTGAAAGGCAGTAAAAATCTAACTGCTTTGTCAGCTATGTCTGCATAGTCTGCACGCCTCTCAACCCAAACGTTCACAAGAGTCATTTTTGAAAAGTTTGCCATAGTTCTGAATCACAATTCAATTCATAAAACTGTTCCTTATCTTTGGACTGAAAGTCCTTTGGCAACATTTCAATGTTTTTATATTTGTAAATTTTATATCTTATATTTTATATTTTTCGTACCAATACCGCGTACCACTGCACGAATACGAGCGTACCACAGTTTGGGAAACGCTGCTCGAAATGGTTTAGATCCATTTTTGAAGTTTTTTGCAAATGCGATATTAAGTTATCAATTACTGATTTACAATCAACTTACTCCTAATTCGAAAAGGATTAGTGGTAAATAATACTATCACAAGGTTGTAAACTTTTTATTTTTACAAAAAATAGAATTCTAAACATCAACGTATGTAAAAAATGAAAATCAATATATCGACAAACTGACCATCAAATCAAGTACTGTAGTAGCCTAATGCTCCTAATGTGATGCTTGGCATTGTTTATTTTTCAACAGTCTGCCAATATCAGGTTCAATGTTAGAGATGGCAATGCGCAAGTTTCCCTCCAATAGCGTATCACTTAAACGGGAATCACATTTTGACTTTATTTGTTTCATCAAAGAAAACGATTGCTCGAAACATTTTTATAATTTTCGTATTTCAACTAGGGCCTACAATAATGGGAAATATCTCTCATCATTCACGTTTTCAATAGTAACAAGTAGTTCCGTGACGAACTAAACAGCCTACTTTTCTTAAAATGTAAGATTCATGCCAATCTATATAGACCTATCTGCAATAATAACGATATCAAGTTCCTAATACCAACATTTCTAAGCACTGCAGTTTGAAATACACCTAAAATAATGTAGCCTAATACAGTAACTTAGTACAGTTGGCAGCCCTGGTGACTCTGAATATATTCTGAGCTCCCTCTCTTAAGGTATAGATTGCACATACAAAATTTGGTTGAAGACTAATGGATAGTACGGACGTTACATGCTGCTTGATATTGGATTTATCAGTGCGCGTAAAATCGTGTTGGGAACAATGTCATGTATGTGATGCTCAGAATTAATCTGAAATAATACGATCTACAGTATTATAGCCTAGTGCCAATTGGTAATAATTGTTAGTATAGAAGTTACATTTAATTAAAATTGAAACTATCAGAAAGCTTAGAATCATGTTGGTAGCACTGTGGTATATTAGATACTCCAAATTAATCTAGAAAGTCAGGTACTATACGTGTGCAAAGTTTAGAGCTGAAGGCTTGCATATATTTCTGATATATTGATATTAGGATTAAAAAACAAATAGAGAGAACATTTATTAACAGTTGGCAGCCCTGCTGGTTCCTACGAATACGCATAATCATAACTGTTATGGTACACAAAGCACATACGAAATTTGGTTGAAATGCATTTGTTATTATAGAAGTTATATGCATTTAAAAACTTGACCTATCAGCAGGCCTAGAATCGTGTTGGCAGCACTGAAGTATATAAGTTACACCGAACTTGGGTGGAATATTAGGTACTATAAGTGAGCAAAGTTAAGAGCTGTTGCCTTGCATACTTTCTGATATATTGACATTAGGGTTAATCAAATAGAGAGAACATTTATTAACAGTTGGCAGCCCTGCTGCTTCCTACGAATAAGCATAATCATAACTGTTAGGGCCTATGGTACACAAAGAGCATACGAAATTTGGTTGAAATCCATTTGTTAGTATAGAAGTTATATGCATTTAAAAACTTGACCTATCAGCAGGCTTAGAATCGTGTTGGCAGCACTGATGTATATAAGTTACACCGAACTTGGGTAGAATATCAGGTACTATACGTGTGCAAAGTTTAGAGCTGTTGGCTTGCATACTTCCTGATATATTGACATTAGGGTTGAAACATAGTGATAGCATTTATTAATAGTTGGCAGCCCTGGTGGCTGTTTTGAATATGCACAGTCATATATGTTGTAGTACACATAGTACATACGAAATTTGGTTGAAATCCAATCGATAATATAGAAGTAACATGCATTTAGAAATTGGACCTACCGGCTGGCTTAGGATCATATTGGCAACACTAGCATGTATGAACATCAGAAAATTAATCTGGAATGTTATTATCTATACGTGTTCCAATTTTGGAATAGTTCACCTGCATAACTTCTGAGATATCCGACATAGAGCTGAAATTTCAATTGCGATTTTTCAGCAGTTGGTAGCACTGACGTCAATTTCAAATATGGTCGTGAGATATTCAAATATAGATCTTTACTCTTACCAAATTTGGTGTTGATAGCTGCAGCCGTTTAGGAGTTGATAGGGGACACACACACACAGCCAGACAGACAGACAGACAGACAGACAGAAGGACAGACAGACAGACAGACACACATTTTCCCGGATCGATCTCATAAGTCTACTTTTTCCTCATTTTTGCAAAATGTGAAAAGTAGGCTAAAAATATTTATCCGCGGGCCGCATAAACTGACATTGAGGGCCGAAAGTGGCCCGCTGGCCGCGGTTTGAGTACCCGTGACTGTAAATAGTCAACAGGCAGAACAATTAGGGCCCGGATGTTGATGACATGTCATATTTTTACTGAGCTGTCTTAAACAATGCTGAAGTACAAAGAAACTCCGCACGGGCCACCCCGTCTTCAAATATATCATTTTTATTTTGCATCTTTCTGTATTTTTTGATATTTTTCCATTTTAAGAGCACTTTTTTAAGTCAGGTAGATTTTTTGGTCTCATTTTAGAGAAATTAGCATTTTAAGGTAATATTTCTCCAATTTAGTCATGTCACAGCTTATATGAGGGAGTAACGTCACTCAGAGTTAAGAAGAAGCTAGTAGCTGATGAAAATCCACAGCCTGCTTCCATTCGACCGACCGGGTCAGGAATGGAATGAATGAAGCCCCCATCTAGCGGCGAGGATATCAACCGTGCCGGCTGCCGAAGCCTGTCGCACTCCCCTGGGGCAATGATTAAATGAATGACAGATGAATGAAATGAGAGTGGAGAGTGTTGCTGGAATGAAATTTGTGACAGGGAAAACCGGTGTTCCCGGGGAAAAACCTGTCTGCCTCCGCTTTGTCCAGCACAAATCTGACATGCAGTGACCGGGATTTACAAGATAATTTAAAATATTGAAATATTCATTCCATTTCCATAATTAACCGGGTGGAAACTATTCTTAGCAAAAATCGTGGCACAATTGCTGCGGGTGCTGGAGATTTCAAAGAGGTAAGTACCTGAGAAAAGTGCTGGACAAAAACACCAGGTATAAAACATTATGCAAAATCTCAGACATTCCTTCTGGTGAAAACTACTGCATGGATGGGATTGAGCAGGATTTAGCAGCAAACAACCTTCCTCACTTCAAGTACGTACCGATCACATCAGTTAATGTTGAACGCAGCTTTTCGAGATATAAAAACTTGCAGGCTGATAACCGCAGATCATTTGCATTTAACAACATCAGAATACATTCGTAGTGCAGTGCAACTCAGACTAAAGTGAGCATAAACCTTTTGTTAAGTACTAGAAATCTATTTTGAATGACTTTTCAGTTTGAGCTTGAGATTTCATTTCTGAAATATTGGTGAGTTTATTATTATAAGATCATTTTCTCCATTTTATAGTGCATTTTTCGAATTTTTAGGTCATATATTACAGTCATTTTTGAAAATCATAACTGCATTTGTAAGCTTTTTTACGGCATCAACACCCGGGCCCTAATTATTAGCCAGCCGCCACTGGCTTCAACCGATACAAAGGCAGCTTCACTGCACATACAAGAATTTCACTAAGAGCCTATGCCAAGCATGTTTGAAGTGGAGCGATCCGTGGGCAGGTGATGACTGGACGACTTCTAGAGTGTGGAGTGGAAGTAAACAGTCGCAGCAGGTGATGAGACGATCACATTCTTGGGGCGTGACGCAAGTGTCGAATATCGTATTGCAGCAGGTAGCAGGCAGTGTTGCCAATTTGGTGTTTTTAGCACCAGATCTGGTGTTTCTGAAGTTCGTCTGATGCCAGAAATGTTCTAATAGCGCCATAGAGGTAAGTGCTGGTGTTATTTCAATAAAACCAGTGCCACATCTGGTGCTTAACGGATTTTTCCATGAAATTGTCTCCAATGACAAATAAGTAAATCCTGGAAGCCATGTAATAGTTTCAATAACGTTAATCAATTAAGATAGGCAATGTTCAGCCTTACACGTGTCAAGATCAACACTCCAACAGGGGAAGTCCCTGAAATTCTCATTCGCGTGCATAGGTGCTAAGTAAGTGCGACATGCAGGGCTCAGTGCAAGTGCACTTGTACAAAGAATCGGCCTATAATCTATTTTCTTCCCAGCCCCCAGGAGATTTCCCAGTTTCATGCGAAGGCAGTTTATATACTCTCGCTTCCTCACTCTAATGCAGAAGTAGGGAGAGTGTTTAGCCAAGTTTAATTGGTGAAAACAAAGCAAAGAAATCGAATGAAAGTTCAAAAATTGCATTCTATTCTGGGAGTGCGATTTGGGCTAAAAACAGAGGGAAAATGCTATTACGACTACGAACTTCCGAAGGATATAATAGTGGCCAAAATTGGAAGTATGCAGAGCTACAGCAGTACTACACCTTCCTGCTCTAAAGATGCAATAGCGGTAGCAAGCTCCGCAAGTGAAGAAGGCGATTGTTAATGAAAGAAATGTAAGTAAAAAGCCGTTTATATATTTATAATTTTTGGTGTTTTTCTAGTGTTTTGAATCACTGAGTCCAGCTGGTGCTTTTCTGGTGTTTTAAAGCATAGGGTTTAGTTCTTTCCCATTTCAATATTTGGCAACACTGGTAGCGGGCTGTACTGTACATTCACGACAGAGTAAAATGGGTCTCCTTGCATTAAACACCGTGTACTGGTGGTGGTGACTGCTGTTTTTATGAATGGAACATCTAGGTCATCTTCCCTATCAAACATAGTACTGTAACAAGATCGTGCTTGTTTATAATGCATGTAGCCACATGTATCAAATTCGGCAGTAGCCTATATTCTAACCTTGGTCTATCCCTACAGTTCTTGTCCTAGATCCTTCCTTTCATTACTAAGTTTGTTATTCCAGTATGTCTTACAAATGTGTCTTACCAACCTATCTCTTTTCTTCATTATCAGTCGCCAGAAACATCTCTCCTATCTCACCCGTCTTAATATCTCGTCATTTGTTACCCTATCTATCCATCCGATCTTCATCATTTTCCTGTAACACCACATTCCAAACGCTTCAATTCTCCTCTTTTCTGTTGCAAGAATAGTCCAAGTTTCACTTCCATAGAGCGCTACGCTATTGAAATTTAATGTAAATTCATTGTATTAAGTTTTATAATCTATTCTTAGTTTTAGAGAGACTGGCTGCATGGTTCAGAGGTAACGTTCTCGCTTGCTGTGCCCAAGGTTGCAGGGTCGAATCCTGGCGCAGGCCGCTGGCATCTGAGGGTGACCAAATGCGAGGGAGTAGTGAAAGAAAATTTACTGGAACGTTAAAGATCCCCTTCGGGGCAAACATCCGGCATCCCGGCGTCTCTAAAAGCCGTAGATGTTAAAAGGGACGTAAAACGAATAACATTATAATTAATTTTTGTGAACGCATAGTGTTTGCCGCTTATAGTCAAATACACACAGATTAAGAAATATGTTAAAGAAATCTTATTATATAATTCGCTAAGGTCTATGTTTCACAAACCTGAAGCTCCTAAACCAGAGGGATTTAGAAGGTGTCGTTTGTACCAAAATCTTCCAAATCGTCTCAATGGTACAGGAAAAACCTTGCATTTTTTGAAATGTGAACGGAAATATATTTATTTGTTTATAAAGTGCTTTTAAACAAATAAGCAAGACGATAGCCCCTGGCAGAACTGTTTCGCGTACAGCCCGGATAGCACTACAGCCGGGCGGGTAGTCTGTACACATGGGGCGCACACAACCCATTATGTGAGAATTCTTGCACTTTTAATAATTCTACAAATTCTAACTCGGGGGCAGCAAATTTTCTTGTTTGTGTTTGTTTTTGTACTTTGCCTAGGGTCGTCAGGAGCCCCAAAATACGGGCCTGTTGATAGCTGTTATTATTTAACTCCCATTGAACGAAGGCAGCTAAGAATAATATCGAAATGAAGGGCCTAAAAGGCAGCTTCCGGGTGATTGCAAGGGCGCCTGCTATGGCACTCTGCATAGCATCAAACTGGGAATTTTCGTTTCCAATTCGCCTTTCGGACAATATTTCTGAAAGTTGTTTTCAATCTCTCTCATGAATAATATCGATTTAATACTGATACCTGTACACAGGTCTCCATTGTTATATTCCGATCGCTGTGGGTTTTAGAGAGATTGATGGGCCGAATGTTCCATCATAATATTTCACCTCTACAATCGAGACCGTCTCCAATGCCGTATAGAATATCGATTTAGCCTGCTGTTCCTGACTTACAAGAGAGGCTGAGGGTGGAATGTGGTTTCGAATGAGAAGGCATCTGTCACTTGAGATATGACATCTTTTGTTTCTCTCGGTGAGGTTCTGTTTCCAATCAAAGGTAGAGCCTCTCACTGCCATTCAGGTAACAACTGGCATCAAGGATGGGGAATTGTACTGCACTTATACACACCCTAGGTGCGGAGTGGATAATTTCGACTTATTTCTATTTTAGTCTTTAGATTTTAGGTAATCACTAGAGCCCGGTTTTTTTTTCGGTGGCTTAAACCTTCACTTTAGGTTTCTTGTATTCCAAAAATAGGTTATTTTAGGTTTTTCTGTCAGGATCAATACAGGCAGCAATAATTTCCTGTTTTTCTTATTTCTGTGAAATTTATTTATGAACTTATTTCACAAAAATTTATTGTCACTTGTGCCGGGCTCCTCTCCGTCTTATTTCCTGTCGGCCTCTCTTGGTCAACTCTTGTTCTCTTCCGACCCCGGCGGTATTAGGGTATCCGAGGTCTAGGGAGTCTCTTCCTTTCCCGCCTTAATTGGCACTTATCTCATCTTTCTTGATACCCTCCTTCTGTGAGGGGTCAGCATCCTTTTTCTTTTCATGTTATCTCCTGCCTTCTGCTCAAGGCCCTCAAGGAGGCAGGGTGTATGTAGCCCCACCACTTCTGGTGCACCCTGGATATTGCTACACCCCCATGGACTCACGGCTGGTTAGTTCGGGAGTTGGCGATCCCGAGGGATTCCTGAGCTGGGTAGTTTTTTTCTCTTTTTTCCACTGACTTTGGGGCGGGTGCTCTCCTCTTTCCCAACTGCCTTTCATGGCTCTTCTTCCTTCCAAATCCCTCATTCCTCATGGGTTGAGGACATTTCATTTCTTCCTGACTTTTATTTGCCTTATCCTTTATTTGTTTGCCATTTCTTCTTCTAGTATGTAAGTTTGTAGTTAGTATTAGTTATAGTTTTCATCTTCATCTCATCTTTCACTGACTGGCTACATGGCTCAGCGGTAACGTTCTCGCTTGATGGGCCCTAGGTTGCAGGTTCGTGTCCTGGCGCAGTCAGCTGCCATTTGGGGGTGCGCAAATGCGAGGGAGCCGTGTCAGTACAATTACTGGCAAGTTAAAGATCCACTTCGGGGCAAAATTCCAGCACCACGGCGTCTCTAAAAGCCAGAGTAGTTAAAAGGGGCATAAAACCAATAACATTATTATTCATCTTTCACTCTCACCCAAACCATTAGAGGCCGATAACCTAGATGTTAGTCCCCTTAAAACAGCAATTATCAGCATAATCGTACTGCATTTAACGGTAGTAACCTCAACTATCTCCGTCCTACTGCTTGTAATCGCGGTGGAAATAATTTTACGATGCATTTCTATGGGAAATAACATTCTTTATTTGAAAAAGGCAAAACAGCTATTTAGGTTATTTTAGGTGTCAACCCCTCATTTAGTTTTTTTTTTAGGTAAAATGAAATTCACATAACTGCTCCAGGAAGAGTGAAAGGAACATATATGTTGAAATTTGTGAATTACATAGCCAGGGAAAAAATATATAAAAATTTAAGAATCCGAGCCCTAGTTGGCTAATAACCTATGCTGTTCCTAAAGTACAAATTATATTCGCTAATTTCCCTTAAGCCTTGTGTGCTTACGCGTAAAAGAACAACAACAACAACGATATGCTAAAGTTCTTGGGTCTATCTATGATTGGCATGGACAAAAGAAACCGACATCGTGGTTAGCATGGCAACAAGTGTTCGTCATCTAGCCCTATGCATTCTAGTTCAGTACAGCCGTTTTTATGGGCGTTAAAAATCCCTCAGTATGCCTTCCTTCGGAGGGGAAGTAGCCTACAACCGGCAGTCCCATGTCATAGATTTATGGCATGATAAAGAACTTTCCACTAATTTCACTTGTGTGAAGCTAAATTATAGGTTAGATTTACTAACGCTCTTAGGTTCCAACGTTCGTCGCCAGGAGTCATGCAGCGGCGTCTAGTAAGCAAGTTCAGAACTAGTTGGTCGTTGACAGTGGTGTTTGGTAGCAAAAGTTGGAACTACTTGAAAATCGGATGTGTGCAGTCATTACTTGAATTAACAAGAAGTTCCTTGACGAACTAAAGAGCCCACTTTTCTTAAAATTAAGATTCATGCCAATGATTAATCTACAGTGTATGAACCTATCTAGAATATTAGGGTAAAAATATAGACAGCATTTATTTACAGTTGTCAGTCCTGATTGCTCTTAAGAATACTTATAGTTATATCTGTTATGTAACAAATAGCACATACGAAATTTGGTTGAAATCCAACTGATAGTACAGAAGTTGCATGTATTTAAAAATTGGCCCTATCAGCAGGCTTAGAATAATGTTGGTAGAACTGAAATATATAAGTTTCTCCAAAATTAATCTAAATTGTCAGGTACTATACGTGTGCATAGTTTAAAGCTGTCGGCTTGCATACCTTCTGATATATTGGTATATGGATAAAAGAATAGAGAGAGCAAATTTTAACAGTTGGCAGCCATGGTGGCTCTTAAGAATACGCTCAGTCATATCTGTTTATGTACACATATTACATACACAATTTGGTTCAAATCCAATTGATAGTGTAGAAGTTATAGGCATTTAAAATTGGACCTATCAGATGGCTTAAAATTATTTTGGCAACACTGTCATGTATGGCCTCCTGGAAATGAAACTGAAATAGTGTTATCTACATGTGTGCCAATTTTGTATTAGCTCCCATGCATACCTTCCAAGATATCCAACATGGAGCTCAAATTTCTAGTGCGTTTTTTCAGCAGTTGGTAGCACTGGCATCATTTTCAAATATGGACGTGAGATATTCCGGTATACATCTTTACTCATACTAAATTTGGTTTCGATTTCTGCAGCCGTTTAGGAGTTGATAGGGGGGGGGGGACACACACACACAGCCAGACAGACAGACAGACAGACAGAAGGACAGACAGACACACATTTTACCGGATCGATCTCATACGTCTACTTTTTCCTCATTTTTGCAAAATGTGAAAAGTAGGCTAAAAACTGATAACACACACTGATACAGCCATGACAATTAACTCCGGTTATCAGACAGATGCTTATCACGGTGAGAGAGTGGTTATCGTGCCGGATTACTAGCCCCCAAGCTTACAGGTTCGCTCCTGGCCGTGGTAAGTGATTTTTTTGAAGGGCGGCAAAAATCACGATACACACGTTACACGATGTTGGCATGTTAAAGAACCCATTTGGATTCAGTAGGCCGTGTTCAAATTGGCAAAAGTAATCTCGGGATTTTCCGCCAACACAAAATTTCTCATTTCTCTACTAGAAAGCGCTATATTGTCAAGAAGCTTAGATATCTAACCTCCTTGTCTTTCATAGTGCTTCAAGTAACTCAAAATTTGACATGCAAGCTGCCCTCTGGGTGTCAAATAACAAAGCTTGCACCCGGCCACCGAGGCCATACGATATTATTATTATTATTATTATCAGACAGATTCTACACACACCCAAAATACACGGGGCTACATGGCCGCGTTGTCGCAGCCCCTAATCTGAGGAACCAACCGAGCAACTTCCTTTAAACTTTGTGTGCTTGCGCGAAAAATATAGTCTACAATAACTTATTAACATCGATATGTTAAAGTTCATGGGTCTATCAGTGAGTGGCATGGACAAAAGAAATCGACGTCGTGGTTACCATGGCAACAAGTGTTCGTTAGTACAGACTTATTAGACGGTGCCCGTTGAGGTTTGTTGCACAGACAACTAGTTACCACGCCAACAAGTGTTCATCATCTAGTCCAGTGGTTCTCAACCAGTGAGCCGCGATATTAGCCTTTCAAGATAAGGTTCCCGGTGGCCGAGTTGGAAACTGTTCTTTGTTTACGTATGCTATACTGTCAGCTTGCTTAGATGACAGGTAAAGTCGCACCGATAGGATATCACTGGCGTCCAGTGGCCTGGCATCGTTTTCCTCTCCTTGGTGACATGCCCTACTATTAAGCTTAACTGTACTGTTGATACGCACCATTCTTAATTCGCTTATTATTATTATTAACTAGCAACCCGCTCCGGCTTCACCCGGGAACAGATATGAATGCATTACGTGATAAGCGCTTTTTTTTCGATGTCAAAGAACTGCGACATATATCCGTTTTACGTCTCGGCATGTTGGGTTAAAATCACTGACTAGACTATTAATTATATTATCATGGAGATGCATGTGCAACGGATTCTTGTCAGACGTAATTTAAGAATGGCGAGGTGCATGAAACTCAAATCCCCCTTCCATCCAATCTTACATGACTATGTATTTCGCGGAACGAAACGTTCACAGACGAAATGAAGAAAAGCCGAGTTGCACTTCCAGGGAAACTCCAAACACAACCACTCTTCTCTGAAGTCTTAACTCAACACGACCCGACAGTTTGCTGCTGGCTGTATTTGGGGTAATAGGCTCACCCGCTAGCTAGGCTGTAACTAGGGTGATAGGCTCGCCCCTTGCTAGCTCGTAAACTGTCGAATCAGTAATTGAATGGAGATTGTTGGAAGAAATGAAAACGTAAAAACACTTATAGTGGGCAATGTATTGAAGACAGATATATGTTCTTGCGGACTATTTGTAGAACCTTTCATGTTAAACAATTCTTACACACATAGTATATTGATATTTTTAACAGTTTGCCCAGCGTAAGCTCAAAAAGCGCACGGACGCCAGGTTTTTGTTCGACTTTTTCACCGAAATCGTTAGTTTGGCTTCCTTTGATCTTAAATAAATTATTTTCAACTGAAATCATCCTCGAGATATCCTTTACAGAATGGTGAAAACCGCATCAAAATCCATTGTGTGGTTCTAGAGATTACCCGTGACATCCAAGACTCAGGGACTTTGTTTTATACTAATTGTAAGTGTAGGTTCACAATGCACAATAATATCAGAGGTGTGCACATTATTAGACAAAATTAATGCATTTAAATCCGTCACAATTTTACATTCAAAATCATTTTATTTTTATTTTCCTACTTAGTGTTATTTTCTCCCCTATGGACTTACAACTTTCCCCATAACGAATTGCCTGGAGAAATTTTCGTAATTGGAGATTCTGAGGAAAACCTGAGTTGAGTAAGTTTTCTCTTTTTTCATTGAGTTTGGAATGTACCCTCTAAATTATGTGATTTCTATCCATGGCCGACGAGGCTGAGTGTATACCTTTCCAGCCCTTAGACCAGAATTAAAATTCCTTGGCAGAGTCGGGAATCGAACGTGGACCTCCAAGAATACTAGCCACTACACCACGAGGTGGTCTAAGTGTAACGACAGAATTGAATGTCTGACCACAGCCGGGTATCCAATACAGGGCTTATGGGCGAGAGGCATCAGTACTTAGCCTTAGATCAGCAAGGCAACCGGGATCACGAAGGAGTAGCTGACCACTCCCACTATGGTTGAGATTTATATAATCTAGCATAAATCCGTCGCGGCTTCGTCCGCGAATATTCTAAATGTAAAGAGTACACTTAGCAAAATCTCAATCATGAATGCTATGACTGATTTATGCTTGGTATGAATAATTCAGCTACTGGTGCAGTGGTTAGTGGTTTGTCATTCCTTCATAGGTATATCAGAGCAAAGTTAGTTTTCTGGGAATATCACTGTTAATTTAAGGGCCTATAAATGTGGTTTTCGGAGACCCTTTATAGTCGTTTGAAAAAGACCTTTCGTACCACACTCACACATGAAAATTGCGTGAAAAATTCTAGAGTGCCCCTTGACCCCCTTAAGCGCATTATACTGTATGTATTGTTGAATTCTACAGCTTGATTTGGTTCAGTGATAACCTTATAACCGTCTGGAAACTTTCACAGTAATGTAATAATTGGAATTGCATTGCGTCTTACAGAAATAGATGGACCTGTGAGATTCTGTTACCATGGTTACCGTGTTGCATTATTTCATTATTTCATTGTAAATATACATGTTTTAAGGTATTTATTTAATTGTGAGGCATTTAAAGAGTAAGTGAGTGCGTTTCCCTCACGTATTGGGTTATGCTGAACCTGTAGGTACCCCATATGTGTAGATTGGTGTTAATGGGACCTTATTTTCCGTACAAAACTGGAATGGGACCTTAGCAGAATAATATAGGGAGGGACAAAACTGGAATGGGACCTTAGAAGAATAATATAGGGAGGGACAAAACTGGAATGGGACCTTAGCAGTATAATATGGGGAGGGATACCATAACATGACATGATTACTCTACTATTGTCTTTACAATAGTCACTGAGTGTTTTTTTTTTTTTTGCTCCACATAAAGTAATAATACTCACATTTTTGGTCACACAAAACTCATAGTCTATACATTAATCATTTGCGTGGTGGAATTTTTTGGTTATGCGTAACTTATGGTGAAAGCCATGTATGGCAAACCTAATATTGGAATGCCCCTGCGTTTGATTTGTTTTTCTCCAATTTCTGTTTATCATAGCATCAGTTCCAAAAAATCTTCAATGATTTCTTCTTCGTCTGGCTATCACTGTATTGTAGTTGGTAGCTCTAGCTGAATCCTTAAGTCCTCCAGGAAGAAACTTTCTCTGGAAAGGGCTTATACGAGGGCAGATCAAAAAATAAGTTGCACTTCCCAGTTATGACCATTTATTACACCACCTATACAACAGCAACACGCCTATAACGACATACAATGTAACGTCACTTTTCCACATAGTTTCCAAGAGACTCCAAACATTTCTGCGAACGCACAACCAAATTGTCGATGCCGGATGCATAGAAAGTTCTTCCAGCGTTCTGCAATCACACGGAGACAGCGGCCTTCACCTCCTCATCGGTCTGGGAATGTCGACCACTGTTCTGTCTAATGATCGCATTCACACTGTTGACATTTGCACGGGTCCTGGACGTTGCGGGCCTGACCTCGCGATATTCGTCCGTGATATCCGTGCGTCCAGCTTCGAATTGCTGACACCACTTTACGATCCCATGCCGGGAAATGGCCCGCTCCCCATACACACCACTAATTTCACGATGAATGTCCGTGCAATTCTTACTTTTGGCCCATAGGAATCGGATTGTCGAACGCACCTCATAATTGGAGTGAACGTCCAGTCGACACTCCATTGCTTTTGGCCGCTATTCACACCATACAAGACGAGACACCACAGCGACCTGCCTAACAGATGTGTTGGCAGTGTCTGTCCCTTTTTCCGCTGTGCCCACGTTTGCGACACACAGCGCGTTGCTGCAGCGCGTTAGTGCAACTAACTTTTTTGATCCACCTTCGTATCATCCTATTTGTGGCGTACTTTCCTGCTCCCAGAGCTCTTTACAAAAATCTAGTTTTGAGATTGTCAATTCTCTCCATGTTCCTGGCGGTTAATTTGACCCAGATGAGGGAGATCCCATATGTAGCAATGGGATTTACAGTGGTGTTGAAGAGCTTCATTGCTGTTGACAGGTCAAGGGATGCTATAGGTGGCATGCGTGGCTGCTGTTGTTCTTTCTTAAATATGGCTACTGAAAGACGTACTTGCAGTTTGTAGTGTTATTCCTAAATATTTGAATTTGTTAACGATTTCAAGTGGTCTTGTTTTTAGGGTTGTTGTTGTTGTTGTTTGAATCTTCAGTCTTTTGACTGGTTTGATGCAGCTCTCCATGCCTCCCTGTCCTGAGCTAATCTTTTCATCTCTACATAGCTACCACACCCTACATCCGAGGCAATCTGTTTAACATATTCTAACCTTGGTCTACCCCTACAGTTCTTGTCCTATACCCTTCCTTCCATAACTAAGCTTGCTATTCCTGGATGTCTTAGTACAGTACGTGTCCTACCAACCTATCTCTTCTCTTCATTAGCATTCGCCAGAAACATCTCTCCTCACCCACTCGTCTTAATACCTCTTCGTTTGTAACCCTATCAACCCATCTGATCATCATTCTCCTGTAACACCACATTTCAAACGCTTCAATTCTCCTCTTTTCTGCTGCACCAATAGTCCAAGTTTCACTTCCATAGAGTGCGACGCTCAGATATAAGTTTTCAAAAATGTCTTCCTAATAGCTAAATCTATATTCGATGTCAACAAATTCCTTTTCTGTAGAAATGCTTTCCTTACCTGAGCCAGACTACTTTTATATCCTCTTTGCTTCGTCCATCACTGGTTATTTTGCTTCCTAAGTAACAAAAGTCTCCTACTTCCTTTAGTTTCTCCCCTACCAATTTGATGTCCATAGAGGTTTCTGATTTTTTGTGGCTGCATTCCAATATTTTTGTTTTACATTTATTAATTTTCATTGTGAATTCTTTCCTCAAGACGGAGACCATACCATTCAAAAACTCATTCAAATCCTGAGGCGTGTCGGCCAAGATGACTATGTCATCAGCAAATCTCAGAGTTGAAATTATTTCTCCTTGAATCTTCACTCCCACTTTAGTGTTAGTGTGTCTTCATCGGATACTCTGCCTCTTTTTCTAAAGGTAATTTGTTTGGTTTTATCGAGATTGAGTGCAAATTCATTTTCATGAGCCCATCGTGCTGGGTTTTGAACTCCGGATCTAATGACGGAGCATCTCTTCCCCCGGTCTTATTGATGAACTCACTATCACATCACCGCAGTCAATTTCACTTGGTCATTAGGCGCTGTAATAATGATGAATAGGTTTTCTGTTTTCAACTACCTCCTCAAGTTTACCCTGCTCCTATTAATCTCTCCTAATTCGGCTATTAATAGGTCAGTGGCCCAATTAACCCCCTTTCCCTCCCCGGTGTCCACCTTATTAAAGTTAAGCAACAGTAGCGGCATTATTAATGAGGGTAGGCCAGACTAGTGTCTCGGACATCCACCGGGAGATAGCTCATAGCGAGCTACCTGTTATCCACCTGCTCGTAATGTCTGAGCTGCGGCAGTAAAACCATCCCCGCTTAACACCTCTGAGCCCCGCGCGCTGCGCTTCCTTGAATATATATGAGGAGGATATACTATATGTGCTTGATATTATCACGAAAACTCCATCCCTTGATCGTTATTAAACAAAAAAGCAAGAACGACAGTGGTTTGAGCAATTCGCGCGAATAATTGATGGCAATGATGTCACGAAAATTGAGCAATAGATCGTTATTAGAAAAAGCAAGAACAAATAGTTCTTTTTGCATCCTTTTCACATGTCCAAACCATTGTAAACTTCGTCCTTCAACCACTTCTAGTACATTTCTTTTTACCTGCATAATTTCTCTGATTCTCGTATTTCTAACTTTATCCAATCTTGATTTTCTTGCCGCCCTCCTGCAATAATCCACCTTTGTTACTAATAATTTGTTTGCGTGCTGCGTGTTTAACGTCGAAATTTCTGCTTCATATAATAATAATTACAATGAAAAAATCCACAGCCTGTTCCAGTCGTCTTACCGGGTAGGGATGGAATGAATGAAGCCACCCCCTTCCCCAGCCCCCATCTAGTGGCGAGGATATGAACTGTGCCGGCTGCCGAAGCCTGTCACACTCCTCAGGGGCAATGATTAAATGAATGACAGATGAAATGAAATGATAGTGGAGATGAAACGTTTACTGAGACCATGTAGGCCGTGCTACGTTTATCTATGGAATGATTAGTGTTCTTTGGAGGTGGCGTTGGCGCGCTTGAGTGGAGGAAACATGAACTAGTGAAACGAGAGTGTCAACTCTGAGGATAGCAGAGATGAGTTTAGACAATGAGAGTTGAACATTGAAAAAAAAAGTGATTGGAGGTTATTGGAGTTCATAAAAGGAAAGTAATTGTATGAAAAAAAGACGTGAAGGAGAATATACTGGATTAATCTGTCTTATTTAATACATCGTATTAGTTATAGTATTACGGCTTCATCTATAGCTCTTCCACGGGAGTAAAATTTAATAAAGGTTAAAAAGACTAATGATATAAGTTGGAAATTATATCCTAGTGACTACATTACAGGAACAATTTAAATACGGTATACATCCCTTAAGACCACTAAATAGTAAGTAGCATTCCAATGATTTATTGTTATGTTGCAGTATAATATTAAGCTGCCTTGTTTACTGTCGTGTCCTGGTTGGTGTTATAAACACACCATTCCTGAGATGAATGAGTTCTCGTGTCTCTATTAAAAGAATATTCATTCACAGTAGGCTATTCTATCTATGAATTGGCACCCTCCCGGAAATATTTATATCACACGATTAGATCCAATTACAGAGAGTGTTGCTGGAATGAAAGTTTTGACAGGGAAAACCAAATTACCCGGAGAAAAACCTGTCTGCCCCCGCTTTGTCCAGCACAAATCTCAGATGGAGTGACCGGGATTTGAACCATGGACCCAGCGTAGTTTGCCGGCGTGCTGACACTTAAGCCACGGAGACTTAATAATAATTACAATAATACTTTTAATAAGAATTTCAAGGCCTTTGGATATATTGGTCATCAACTCTGTGTACTTGTTAGGTGTGTGTGCTTAGTTCCTCTGTGGTAACTACACTACTGTCGACCAAAGTATTATGTGTACTCGAGTTTGAAGGTTGTTTGTGAAGTAACCAATAGACATACATAAAATCCATTAACGTCATCATTTTCGTCGTTCTATTTTACGTGAGTTCAAGTATGTTTGGAATTTTTAGTTTATATTTTAATATTTTTTATCGCAGTTGGAACACAAAAAGTGCCCGTTTTTAAGCGTGTTTCAACCATAAATCACATTTAAGAATTATTATCTCACACAAAATTTTGTAATCAATAAACCAGTTATACAACATTCCAATGTATATTGTGTTAAAATTTGCATTCGATCTAATGACGGGGTTTTGAGATAATAATTCATAAATGTGATGCATGGTTGAAACACACTTAAAAACGGGCACATGTTGTGTTCCAACTGCGATAAAAAATATTAAAATACAAATTAAACATTCCAAACCTACATGAACTAATATAAAATAGAACGACGAAAATGATGATGTTATTGGATTTTATGTAGGTATATTGGTTACTTCACAAACAACCTTCAAACTCGAGTGCACATAATACTTTGGTCGACAGTAGTGTGCGTAACTAGAATTATAAGGGTTCAAGATTGGCTTGAGATAAAACACCAAACCAGCGTTTGCTTGGAGGGAGATTGGAAACAACGGGAACACCACACACTCAGTATGGCCGTTGTAGATGCCGGGATTCGAAACATTAATCTCCGGGCATCCAACTCCTTCTTGCAGTCGCGGTACGATACTTGACGCTCACGGCTATGCTGTAATGAACTAGAAGTGAAATCAATGATGATGGACGTGATGTCTGCGAGAGTGCGTGTAGCAACAAGATGTAACGCTATGTCCTGGGGTCAGAAAGGGGAAGCCCTACTAACGAAGATGAAGTGACTGGTTTGGGCCTTACGTCATCATTGGTTTGAGTTGCAGTGCCCACCACTTAGGGACTGTTTAACGAAGTGTAATGGGTCGGTGGTGGCGAGGTAGGCGCCAGACGGACGCCGCCCAGGGACGCTGGCCGCCGGTCGCCACCTGACACGCTCCAGAATGCGCATACGTAAGTTAATCTCTTGGAGAATATGCGAAATATGCAGAAATATGCGTACTCTCTCGAAAGAAATTAATTTTCCTTCTGAAAAAAAAAAGGCGTTAAATACAGCAGAAGCACACAAGCTAAGATCAGAGAGAGCGCTGAACGGCATTAAACAGCAAGTGCTAACTTTAGATTAGGGGCAGATGACTTCGCAGTTCCGCCCCTTAAAACAACAATAACTAACTAACTTTAGAATCTCAACTTTGACTCCAACAGTTCAATGTTAGCTCCATTTTATTTATTTATTTATTTATTTGTGTTTTTATTTATTTGATTTTGTTCTTTGTTTTTCGTTTTTTTGTTTGTTCTGTTTTTGTTGCTTTTGTCTTTGTCTTTGTTTCTGTCTTTGTCTTTGTTTTTTGTTTTTGTTATTATTATTTGTTTTTCTCTTTGTCTTTGTTTTTTGTAGTTGTGTTTATTTTTGCTTTTTGTTCTTTGCTTTTGTCTTTGTCTTTGTATTTCTCTTTGCCTTTTTGTTTTTGTCTTTGTTTTTGTTTTTGATTTGTTTTTTTTGTTTTTTTTGTTTTTTTTTGTTTTTTTTGTTTTTGTTTTTGCCTTTGCCTTTGTCTTTGTCTTTGTCTTTGTTTTTGTTTTTTGTTTTTTGTTTTTTGTTTTTTGTTTTTATTTTTGTCTTTGTCTTTGTTTTTGTTTTTGTCTTTGTTTTTGTATTTTATTTTGTTGTTTTTGTTTTCCTAATTTTTATATTTGGCTACATTTCACCTTTCTTTTTTCACTTTGTATTCCTTGGTTCTTAATATTTACACACCACCCTTACTGAAAGAAAAAAAAACAACAACGAACTAAAAGAGGACACTTCAATTCTAACTTGGCAATTACCACTGGGGTCAGATATTCGGAAATAGTATACATGACCTCTCATTTGAACTTATTTACTACTCGATAGAACGGCCAGTCGATTAATGAATTAGGCCTAATCGTTTTCGATTAATTTAAAATTATTCGATCAATCGATCATTAATCGATTAACCGAAGATCACTTATTACCAGCTCTACCTCATTTGTTTTAAACACTTGATCAAATCATCATAATATAATATTGGCTTAAGGGACTCCACAATTCAAATGAAGGGTTCATTCCAAAGACCAGGCAAATCCAAAATTTGACTTTTTGAGATAAATTCAACTTCTTCCTCTTTAAGACCAGCTCTACGTAGCCTGTTGATATTATTGCTGTCTCCAAAAAGCAGACAGGTCGGGTTATATACCAGTGTGAAATATTGGGGATTCTACAAAAATAAGGCAAGTCCGATGCTTTTTAAGATAATTAATTGCTTGGAATGTTTGGCATTCAATAATGATTTGTACTTTGTTAGGATTTACATAATTAATAATCTATTTGAGGATTAAGATATTTTATCATTTCAAATGATCTTGTCGACTTCGACGTTATGCTTGAGTCTAAAGTTATGCGTTACGGAGACGGAAGTGACGTCATGCAGCCGCGCGGGAAGTGTTCGTCATGCAGCCGCGCGGGAAGCGAGTGCGTGACGTCATGCAGCCACGCGGGAAGCAGAAGCTAATGGTTAATGGAGTCCGTTGAAAGAGTCGTGGGGCGTCGAGCGACCTGGGACTTTGAGCGAAGCGAAAAGATTACGGGGTGACTCCTAAAGAGGTGTACAAGATGCCAGATATGAATACAGATGACTCCTAAAGAGATATACAAGACGCCAGATAAGAATACAAGGTGACTCTTAAAGAGGCGTAAAAGATGGCAGAGAAAAATACAGGGTGACTCCTAAAGAGGTGCACAAGATGTCAGACAAGAATACAGGGTGACTTCTAAAGAGATATACAAGATGCCAGATAAGAATACACGGTGCCTCCTAAAGAGGTGTGCAGGATGTCAGAGCAAATTACAGGGTGACACTTAACGAGGTGTACAGTATGTTGAATTCAATTCAAATACAGGGTGACCCTTAAAGAGGTTTGCACGATATCAGATTCAAATAAAGGGTGACTCTTAAAGAATTGTAAAAGATGTCAGACTCAAATACAGGGTGACCCTTAGAGAGGTGCCCGCGCGGGAAGCGTAATTTAATGGGTAATGGAGTCTGTTGAAAGAGTCCTGGGGTTTCGAGCGAAGCGAGAGGCCCTCCTGAGCATTTCTAACATGTGTAGCATTTGTAGCATACGTCATTTGAAATGATATAAAGTCTAGTCTTTCAGACTGACTGTAATTTTTTCATTTTTGTATTCAACTAAGATTTTGGCTAAAATCAGCTAAGTTAAAAGGTCATTTTAGGGTTTCTCAACTATCCTCATAAAAATATATCGCTTAATTTGAGTTACACTAATTTTCATCATGCACCATATTAAAGCTTGTCAAGATTATAGGTATCGCCTGTCTTTCACCTCTAGCAACCCATAGTACGTCCGACCATGTCACAATCCCTTAATGAATTAACAATGAATGTGAATTCTGTCTTGAAAAAATAAAAAATAAAAATATCTTAATTCACGTTTTGAGAAGTTTATAGCATAATGTATTTTGGCTCACTCTACAGATTACACACGGATATAGCCTATATTTTAGTATTCTACAGGATGTTTCAATAATCACGGCAATATTTGAGTGTTAGGATCTACACATGTAAACGGCAAAAAGTCATATAAACATGTGTACAGAAATTAACATTTATTGAGATATCAGATTTAGAAGTACATGGTGGCCCTGTCCATTTTAGTCACTTTGTCCGTAAACACATGAATAGGTGGTATTCTAATAGCTGGATACATAGAGATGGACCAATTTATTAGCCTCCACAGCCACCGAAATTAAACCCATTGGACGTTTTGCTTATTGTGGGGGCGTTTTGGGGGAATGGTGTACTCATCTGCTTTAGAGGATGGCGTAACACCTCATGCATGGATTATGCAGGATTGTCATAGAATACGAACAACCCCAGGCATTTATAGGCCTAGATGTGTTTGTAACTCAATAAACATTTATTTTCCTCATCCATGTTTTTATTACACTTCTTGTTCCTTCACATTTGTGGATTATAACCCTGAAATGTTACCATGTATTAATGAAACACCCTGTATAAGTGGTTTTGGCTGTTAATTCATTTTAGGGGCTTCAGACACCTTAGTTACCGGCTCCGTTTACTTGAGTGTGTGTTGCTACCAGCGCCAGGATTGGAATCCCTGATCTCTGGACTTGCTGTAGGTCGTAATGAGCGATTTATCGGCGCAGGGTATTGTGAGCGCTAGCCTAAACCTGAACGCTAGAGTGAGAGACAGGTACAGTATTTCTGGCTGTCTTGGCTTACCACACACATGTCCGAGTGTTTGAGGAGGGCTACTGTTTCACCCCCTACTTCAGCCTGCTAGCTCAGTGTCCAGTTTCCTTCCTCGCAGCGTCCTGCACTCAGAGTAACGCCAGATTGTCTACTGTACTGTATTGAGCACCCACTTACAACATCATTTTGGTGCTAATCTCATTTCATTTTTTGTTGTTCATTCTTTAGGGGCATTGCGACATCGTTTGTCAAGTTGCCCCGTGTAGAATTTGTCTGATAACTTGTGACACTGTCTGTACTAGGGTGTGTATTTATGATTGAGGTAGCCTTTGGGTTGGGAGGGGCCGTGTCCTCAAGTTAGGTATCATCCCCACATTTGCCTGGAGTGGAAGTGGAGATTTATTTATTTATTTATTTATTTATTTATTTAGCATATGGCATGGTACATCTACATAATTACAAGCTAAGGTACACATTAAACTTATAGATTAGCAATTACAAGAACAATAAATGATAAAAGCCATTTTGATGAGAAGACACATATTAAGCAGTTCAGGTTTACAAGTTAATATTTAAATTTGAAATCCAATCAAGAGCAGGCTGCGTTGCATCATGATAGGCTCGAAGGCTGCAGTCCTCCACAATATTCTGGATGGTCTGTCGTTGAAATCCAGAGTCGCACTGAGGTGAGGAAGCCTTATTCCACTTGTATAAGCTGTCTGTGCAGACCCCATGTCCCGTTTGAAACCTGTTGAGTGATTTCCATGTATGGCGTGGTAGTTCCAAGCCATCTGGTTTATTGATAGGATCAATGAAATTTCTATATTTCTCATGGAATAAATTATTCCATACAACAGACCACTTGTTGTCAATCTGAAAATTATTTAATTGTAGAGAATCCGCTGTTAGCATGGGTGGTCGGCGGGATTTCAAGAGACGTATCTTTACCGGAGGTATGTCAAAATGAATAATAATAATCATGTTATTTGTTTTACATCCCTTTCAACTACACTGGCTTTTAGAGACGCCGGGGTGCCGGAATTTAGCCCCGAAGGGGATCTTTAACTGACACGACTCCCTCGCATTTGCGCACCCTCAAATTGTCAAAATGAATAGGAACCTGTGGAGTGGAGATATATTTTAATATTCTCTCAGGACAGAGTTTTGTCTATGTAAATCAGATAGTGCAATGTGACATAGGCCCATTCTTACAATCTCCGGTTAAATCTTTACTGGCACTTTTACGGCAAGTTTACTGGATTTATTTATTTATCGTATGGCTTTTATGCCGGGAGTGCCCGAGGACATGATCGGCTCGCCTGAGTCTGTAGCTGCTTCCAGCGGACACCCTAAAGGGTGAGCTACAAGTTCCGTTCAATTTCAAGTAAGTTAGTTCCAACTTTCGCCACCAGATATCAATGATACCTAGTGGCGAACGTTGGAACTTTGATAGAGCGTTCTGACGAAATCTAACCTAACAAATTTTGCTTTACACAAGTTTAGTCTGTGAAAGGATCTTTAACATGCCATAAATCTATGACATGGGACCGCCGGCTTTACGTCCCCTCTGAAGGAAGGCATACTGAAGGATTTTTAACGCTCTTAATAAATCCGACGACTTCGGCCGGGTTTGAACCCGCTATCTTGGGCATAGCAGTTCAGCATGCTACCGACAACGCCACCGAAGCCGCAGTTTACTGGAACTTGATTCTTAAAATACCCGGTTAGCGACAAAATGACAGTAAAATAAGCCTTAAACGGCAGTGAACTTAACCGAAAGATTCTCCTCCCGTAAACTGCTTTACTACCAGATTTTCTATTATAATCTCAACGCCAGCTGATTACATACATAGTCAATATGCCTAGAATTATCTGTAATTGCATGGGTTTCGTTCAAAGAAGTAGACGAAAAGTATGTAAGAATCGAAGTGATTATTACGAGGAGTTAGACGATCAAGACTTTTTTAGACGATTCCGTATGACGAAGCTTTTTCTCTTGAGGCCTTTATTTGTCTCATTTGGAGATAATTATCCTTCCATTTCTAATATTTCTCTTTTTAATCGTAACGTAACAAACAGATTGCGCCAAGAACAGTGATCAAGATCAAGGAATATAAACTACATATTTATTATTTACTCCCTGACGCAGATCCACTCATGCCAACTATTGACAGGTGCAAGAAATCTGCAAATCGAACCAGAAATATGTACAAACTGTTGAAAATTATGCACAGATCTGCTAACCTACCGTAAACATTAACCGGAACATGGTAAGAAGGATCGAATGTTTACCGGGACTTTACTGGAGATTGTATGAACGGGCCTTAGATATGAAGTGGGGAAACCACGGAAAACAACTTCCAGGAAGGCTGAGATAGGAATCGAACTCTTCTCAGTTTTGAAGTGATAGAAACCATTTTCAGCGTTGCCTAATTTTATGAAAGAAAGCTTTTCAGTCGGTCAACACAAATTGTGCCCAATTGCATTCGGCGGCAAAACAAGTATTTATACACCTTAAAAAGAAATATTACCGGAGTTATTTAGCACGCTTGTAACCGACAGTAGTGGCTTCGCTGGCTAAAGCGCAGCATTAGGTCATGGGGTCAAGCTCTCTGCTGACTCGGTAGACGCGTGGGTTCGAGCCCCACCGTCGGCCGTCCTTGAAATGGTTTTCCGTGGTTTCCCATTTTCAACACCAGGAAAATGCTGGGACGGTACCTTCTGACAGGCCACGGCCGCTTCCTTCCACATCCTTGCCCAGTTTCATTCACCATCATTCATTTCATCTCTCATTAACTCCTCTCATGAGGTTGGCGTCAGGAAGGGCATCCGGCCGTAAAAACATCGCCACAAAGACTTCCATCGCATCTCATCCCCGACCCCGTTGGAAAACGGGAATAATAAGGGGTAGACATACATACATTTAGCACGCTTGTATGTACAACATGGGGGTACTTCGTAAATAAAAGTGTGTTGCTTTGTGGTAAATATCTTATGTAATAAAAAGTTGGTATATTGGCTTTCACGGCCAGTGAATTAAAACTCAGCATTTTTTCCAGATTTATACCGTGTCTTGTATGGGGTTTCGCCTAGGACACCAAGCTAACTCTTCAGCGGGCTCTTGGTGTCTCCGCCTGGACCCCCACAGGAGTAGCGAACTGCGCGCTACCTCCCTTTTTATGAAGCGCACCTACGCCTCTTTACTGCGAGAACTAAAAGCTCAATCAGCCATAACCTCCCTATGAAGGCTTCCAAAAAGATGGTATATTGGCTTTCACGGCCAGTGAATTCAAAATCATGAATTTTTCTAGGTTTGTACCGTGTCTTGTGTGGGGTTTCACCTAGGGCACCAAGCTGGCTCATCAGCGGGCTCTTGGTGTCTCTGCCCGGACCCCCACTGTAGTAGCGAATGACACACAAGGCACGGCACATACCTAAAAAAATTGCTGAATCATATGTAATATTTCTAAATCGCAAAATAGAGGGCAAAACTCGATTTGTCGTATTGTAACGATTTGAAGGGCTGCCTGTGATTGTCTAGCTATAGTGGTTTAACTTCTGACCGCTAGACAGCTCTAGCGTAGATCTGATACGTCAGGTTGGAAGTAACAATGGCTTTACTATAGTGGTTACAGTAAGTCGACTCTCCTAGAGACTTGAGACACGGGAGCCTCAAGGGGAAGTGGCGGGGTTACATCGCCATTTGCAATACTGTACATGCGAAGGGTGACACATCCTAGAAAGTGACTTCCACCATCTGATCTAAATGATGATTTCCTGCCATATTGTCTCAGTGAACCTGTAAACTCCAGCACAGGCAATGCTGGGAATGTGTCCACACGTGCAGCCTGTGAGCACCCGGCTGTAACCATCCATTAGCGCTTATTACACCGCCAATTATTTACGTTCGGTTCTTCTGTCCACTTCTGTCAACACGAGTTAGCCCACTTTCACTGTCTTCCTTTCCGTCTTTCACTTCTTTTACGCCACAGAATTTACGGTCCCTCTCTTTATTGCTATAATGAAAGTTAACTTGTAGCCTTCTCTGCTTTTAGACGTTTGATGCATCCTTCTTTCTACATGGTCTATTTTTCAACCAAGGGGGAAGTTATTTTAGCGTTTAAATCATAAAGGAGCTATCTAAGGTCGTAGACTAGTGATTCATTGTACTAATTCCTAGCTACTTTTATCATTAAGCAAAATATTTTTAAAGAAATGAATGGATGATGGACAATGGACGGACAGACATACTGATGATAAATAAATAAATAAATAAAATAAAAAATAGTTTAACAAATAAATAGTTATTTAAAAAAATAAATTTAAAGTATTGAAATAAAGAATTCAATAATAATTTAACAAAATACAATTACGGTACAAGTACAAAAACCAAAACTAAACTAAAACAGAAACAAAAATGCAAACCAAATAAATAAATACGTAAATAAATTAATAAATAAATAAATAAATAAATAAGGAAGTAAATATATAAATAATTAAATAAACGAACAAGATAATGAGTGAACATCCGCAGCTAATGTACCAGACGTCCTTCTTGACACTACATGGTTTTTCAGGTTAAATTGCCACCGCACTATAGAGCCCGCATTGAGAAAATACTGTACTTTGGTCGTGTATGGTTTTCTCTTTCTCCTTGAAACTCTTTGCACCAAGGAGACTTCCAGAAATGAAAACTCCCTCACAAATGCAGTTGGTGCCCAATACTACGAAAAATACCTGAAGGGAGGACTGGACTTCTCAATTCTGATGAAGTGAGCGCACTTATTAAGGAGATTAGCCGTTTTGTTTTTCAATATTTATGTTTTACATTTATAAATTTTCATCATGAATTATTTCCTCAAGACGGAGCCCATACCATTCAAAACCTCATTCAAATCCTCAGGCATGTCAGGCCAAAATGACGATGTCATCAGCAAATCTCAGAGTTGAAATTATTTCTCCTTGAATCTGCACTCCCACTTTAAATTTTTCTCCAATTTCCTTCATTGCTTGTTCAATGTAAAGATTGAAAAGTATGGGTGATAAGTTGCAGCCTTGCCTTACGCCTTTCTGAATACCAGCTTCTTTCTCATGCCCTTCAGTTCGAATGACTGCTCTCTGGTTTTTGTATATATTGTAGATCACCCTCATTATCCCTGTACTTTATTCCAATCGTTTTCAAAATGTCAAACAATTTAGCCCAATCAACGTTATCAAAGGCCTTTTCTAGGCCTGCTAATTCCATGAACATTCTCTTATCTTTCCTTACTGTACTTTCCAAAATCAGCCAGGAGAAATGTAGGAACAAGGGAAGATGAAAACAAACTGGTGTCCACCCAACGCCATTTCTATCTGTCTTTCCATCCTCTTGTAAATTATTCTGGACATCATCTTTGAAGCGTGAGTAATCAAGCTGATTTTACGGTAATCTTCATATCAGACAGCTCCTAATTCTTCGGTATAGGGATGATAACATTCTTCTTGAAATCAGAGGGTACCTCACCTGTCTCATAAATCCTGCGCGGATGGATACTATGTAGCCTATTTTAAAATCCAGAGATTTATAAACACTGCGTGATGTTCAAACGTCCTGGCGCTGTAACTTCAGAGCCGCACCACAGTGAGCCTATAAAGCAGTTTTGCTGTCAATACGTGATTTCCAGCCACTACACAGTTAACACTGCCAGTCAACACGAGGTCCTTCAGAGCAAAGCTAGCATAACATGCTGGGATATTGATTCACATTCAGTATCAAACACTTCTATATACCTGGCGTTGGAAAGTCTCGGGTTCAAAGGGTAGTACACACAGGACTAGTCCCACACTCAGTAGATTTTTGCCATGGTAGCCGATATGAATTACTTCCCGTATTCTCGTTCACATCTTAGGCTATTGTTATTATTTATTTATTTAGTCGTTAAATCTAGCTTCCTCAAAAGGGGGTTGTCAATCTCAAAATTTACAAGAAATAGTTATGCCTATATCCTTGCGCAGGAAACTCTCTTCATACAAGACATAAAACACTCCTTCAGTTTATCAGAGACACAAGCATATGTAACCTTCATCAAAGAGAGGAACAGCAAAGCAAGATAGATCCCGCAGGAGATAACAGAAACAGACGCAATGACAACAGACTCCTGGAAAGGACCAAACTTCCAACTCCGACACCTGTACACACGATTTGCAGTACACGGCTTTCATGGAAAGATTTGCACAGAAAGCACCTACCACGATCCTAAGGACAGCTGCATCTGTAAGCTAGGTAATGAACCGTGCCCCAAATATCACCTACAGAAGGGTAAAAAAAAACGGATTTTATCACTAATTGAACAAACTAAAGATTGGTGAACTCACGACAATAATGTAACTTACTTTTCATTTTTTCTGTACACATTGTTTTTAATAAATATAATAAAACATATTTATTTATTTAATCGATTGTTCCCCTTTAGGAGAGCGATTGAACTTGAATGCATGATTTCATCTTCTGGAGTTTTCCCGCTTCTCTTCCCAAAATCTCTTCATCCTCTCAGAATGCTCCTTCTTCCGCTCAGCTATCCATTTTCTTCCAGGCTGTCGCGATGATCTATGCTCAAACTTAATATTTTTGACTTTATTCCGGCACTATGTGTGGTCCTCGAGATTTTCTATCTTGACCTGTTGTAGGTCCCTCTGGACCTCTGTCAGCCACTCCGTGCCACACTTACTCTGTGTTATAACGTTGGGCAATTTCTTCGCCGTTCTGAAGTTTTCCATCCAGTAAATGTGTGTATAAAACTGTGCTCGGCGTTTTCTGATTACATCCGTTATCGTGTGGATCTTTTGATAGAGTTCGTTTTGAGGCTCTTCATCCAAATACCGTTATTATTAACTGCTATTATTGTTATTATTACAATTGAGACTAGACCTTCACCAAACCGTAGGGGAAAAGCAGGCTCATGTGAGCACCAGTTCCTCAATATTCGATTGCTATGATGGCGATCACCGACAGCCTGAAAATAGTAGTCCAATTCTTACAAAGTCCAAACATATTTCGTTATCTTTCTTTTCTCACACTTCAAGATTGGATACATTTCTTTTTTGAATCTTCGCGTTAGATTTTAATGTATTTTTGAAGAGCACAGCATAATTTCTGTGCTGAAAGTAGTACTAGAAAAACCATTTCCTTTTGTATTAGTAGTATAATCTTAATGGTATTAGCCTACTTTTGATTTTTGCAATAAATGAAAGTAGACTTATGAGATCTACACAGGGCCAAAAATTGTGTGTCTGTCTGTGTGTGTGTGTGAATGTGTGTGTGAGTGACTGTGTGCGTGTGTTGGTGTACTCTGAATGTCTGTCCCGTCCCCCCCCCCCCCCCTATCAATTCAAACACGGTGAAACCGAATTGAACGAAATTTGGAACAGAGGTAGAACTAGCAAAGGGCACCTTAGTGTCTTGTTTTATATCGCCGTCATCTTGACGGATACGTAATGGCGGCCACCCAAATGTTAAAAGCTTGAATAAAATTACGACCAACCTAATAATCTGATATCTACCAAATTCTGCAACATTATACCTTTACGTATGAAGAATCTTTTGGCCAAACTACAAGGTGATCAGCCCAATACTTTGCGGATGGCGGCCATGTATGTGTGCAAATCGATTCCCCCTATCTATTCAAACATGCTGAAACCGAATTGAACAAAATTTGGTACAGAGGTAGCACAAGCAAAGAGCACCTCAGTGTCTTGTTTTATATTGCCGCCATCCGTATAGCACGTTGTATTTCAACAAACTACTTCAACCAACATTCAATTATACTCCTTGAAAAGGACAAAGAGTTATAACAATACCCATGCATTTAGGAGAAAGTAATATATGTTCTTTACTGAACATCTTGTTTTTATGTTTCTTTCATACATACCAACGTTACAAAATAATATGTAGCCTACATATATTGGCGTTCTCTCGCGAGCGAGTATGAATGTCTTCCTACTGATGGTTCCTCAGATGCCTGATCAGACCAATCCGTGAGCTACACACTCTACTGCAGTGTTGACAGTCAGCTGGCCAATGACCATTCCGCCCAAAGATCTCACGCTGTTTTCTCCTCAGACGCAGTTCTGCTGCAGCCACCTGCTCTGCTGCTCTGGTCTTCCCAAACAGCAATCCCTTCATGAATGGTGCTTCTCCATGTTGGACGATCCAGCGCGTGCATTTCCCAGTTACCATCATTGATGTTACATTTCTTCAGGGTGGATTTGAGGCAATGTGTTTACTTCTTTCTCTGACCTCCAAAGCGCCGAACGCCCTCACTAAATTCAGAGTACAGTACTTGTATTGGAATGCGATGATTTGCCATGCGGATCACGTGACCCACCCATCGGAGTTGGTGTTGGGCTAACATAGCTTCAGTGCTCGTAATACCAGCATCATCCATAACGTTTGTATTTGTGCGTTTATCTCCCCAAGTGACTTTCAAGATACGTCTGAGGCACCTTTGGTGGAATTTCTCAAGCATTACTTTCTGACGCCTGTAGGTTGTCCACGACTCACAGCCATATAAGAGAGCCGACAGTTCAACAGATTTGTACACAAATATCTTGGTAGATCGATTGATGTCGCGATTGTTGAATACTCTCGAACGAAGCTTTCCAAATGCCGATCCAGCTCATTGCAGACGATGAAGGATCTCTGAATCAATATTAGCTTTAGAAGAGAGGTGGCTTCGAAGTTACGGGAAGCAATTAACATTCTGAAGAAGTTGTCTGTTGGCTATTATGTTAGGGGCTTCTGCAATGTTGCCAGGAGCAGGTTGGTATAAAACTTTTGTTTTCTGGAAGTTCAATTTGAGTCCTAATTTGCGATATGCCTCAGTGAAAGAATTCAGGATACATTGAAGATCTTCCTCTGATTTTGAAAATACAGTATTATCATCTGCATGCTGTAGCTCTAAAACGGATGTTATTGATGTTTTTGTTCTAGCTTTGAGCCTGGATAGATTGAATAGCTTGCCATCCATTAGATATGTGATTTGTACAGTATAGCAGGTGGAATCTATCCCTCTACTAGCTGCAGAATTGTTGATATGTATATGGAGAAGAGAGTTGGTGCTATCACGCAGTCCTGTTTCACACCAGTCCTAACCTCGGAAGGTTCTCTCGGACTTCCATTTGTGAACACTGTAGCTGTCACATTGTCATGTCTTAAAATCGTTATGAACTTTGATGGACACCCATGTTGGGGCGGGGGCAAGGATTTTCCAAAGAGTTTCACGGTCTGCAGAATCAAAAGCCTTCACAAGATCTATAAAGGCCACGTAAAGAGGTTGTTAGAACACATTAACCTACAAAAACAATATTAAACAATTGAACACGAGTATCGGTGTTGTTTCAAATCTAGTGCTGCCATCTACGATGCGCACACAATGCACACACAGTGTTTTGTTTTCAACCTTATACACAGTTCAGTTCATTTCGTGTCGGGTCAAAAGTACCATGTATTTTAGAGTAAATAAATACTCGTCTGTTTAAACTGTTGTTTTATTGACTTTGCCCTGAGCCTGTTCTGCTGATAGAGGTTTGCTCTGTTCATGACATTTATCTTGTAGTTGTCGTGCTGTGAAGATCATATCCGCCGTGCTTCTGTTTGGCCTAAATCCACATTGGGTTTCAGGTAGAATGTCTTCTGCCAGTGGCGTGATACGGTTTGCTAGTATCCCGGTTATGATCTTTCCATCAATCGATAAGAGCGAAATTCCACGATAGTTCCCACAGGCTGCTCTGCCATCCTTCTTGAAGATGACAATTAGCAGTGAGTTTCGAAAATCTGGTGGGATCTCCTCAGTGTTACAGATCTTGTCTATAAGGTCATGCAAGTAGGTGGTTAAAAAGTTTCCACCGTCCTTAAATATTTCTACGGGGATGTTGTCTGGACCAGTAGCTTTGTTCGCCTTAGACTGTTTAATGGCATTCTGGACCTCTCCGAGAGTTGGGTGAATGGCAAATTGTTCCTGAACTGGTGCCTGAATAAAATATTAAATACATGTTGCTCGCCATGGCTGGGTGATTGTATAACTCGTTGGCTTGAAAGAAGAACGGAGAGGACTTTGAACTTGCTACTACAGTTAGGAGAAATAGGCTATAGGTAAAGCTCTGCGCGGATGTGGATATCCGCAGATTAACTTGCGGATATCCGCAACATTTTTCACCATGCGGATATACTGTAGTTTGCATAGCTCTGTGGATATCGGATAATCTGCGGATAATGCTTCAAATAAATTTGCTGATAGCCTTTAGAATACAATCCGAACTTGTTAAATTTCATTACTAGGACCCGTGAGTTAGCCGTGGCAGTCGCTCACATCCGGGAGGCGAGGAGGTTCGAATCCCCCCGCCGGCAACTTTGAAGATGGTCTTCTGTGGTTTCCCATCTTCCTTCCAGGCAAATGCCGGGGTTGGTCCCTAACTATAGGCCACAGCCGCTACCTTCCAACTCCTCGTCCTTATATTCAAACTATCCTCCCCGATAACACTCCACACGCGACGGTACTTGTAGCTCACCCATTGGGTGTCCGCCTCGAAGCAGCTACAAAACTGGCGAGACGAACATGTCCTCGGACACTCCCGGCACTAAAAGCCATACGCTAAAAAAAACCTAGGGCCCGCATGTTTATGAGATGTCATATCATAATTTTTCTGTTATGTTTTTTCATGACAAATGTAAGATGATTATTTAAGCTAATCTCTTTCAAATTACGTCATTAAGCATAATTAACACTCCGAGCAGAAAAGGGTTGCAATTCTGGTTGTATAACATTCATTTTAAACATAGCACTTGACATACAAGACCTAAAGGAACGACTTTCTCCTCAAATGTGTAAATGTGTTGCTTTACAGCGATATGCTTTATCTAATTAAAATACTATAGCAATGCCAGTAAATGCGGATAAGAGTCGTGCGGATGCGGGCCGAATGCGGATAACGATTTGTTTTTCCGCACAGGGCTCTAGTTATAGGCTATTCATACCTCTTCAGGAGTCTGAGCAAGTTAAGAGATTTCACTGGATTGGGGGCACATCCTCCAACCTCTGTTGTGGGTGGGCATACCGTTCACTGGGACCTGGAAAACATCCGGCCTTGTAATCATCACTTTAATAAGACTGAAGGGACGGGATCATGTGTAATGAGTGTGCGTCTAGAAAGACTGTGTACTGTAGTTGTCGGCCACGTCTGATTTCCGACTTCCTGTGTGACGTCATGGCGGTCGTTGAGCTCCTCATCGCTCCAGGTTGAGAACTGTGTGCTATGACCGCATCCTGTTCCCATAGCAACAGAGGGGCAGTCGTATTCGCGGTAAAATTAGAAACAGATCGAATATGTACTTTTATGTTCGACCCTCACTATTATGTGTCAGATAACTGTATCATAATGATGGTCATTATAACACTGTTTTCCATTATGATACAGTTTCTCCAGCCAATCAGAGGTCGTTCATTGACCAATTAGGTAACGATAACTTCGCGCATGCGCTCAAAATCCAACATGTCGGACATAAACACAACATCGAACTATAATAAATTACCGACATGGAATACGCACCGTCCATATGTTCGCGTAAATAAACTGGCGAATATGAGACAAGAAATAGCACTGTACCTTAAAATCACCAACACTAATTTCTACACAGCGCATTGTCTTCAAATGACTGCGGTGACAATATTACTGAGGGACGGCTGATGTAAACATATGGCTGCATATGGCATTGCAAGCCCACAGAGCGCATGCGTCGGTCGTTCAAAGCTCTTGAAAGACAAAGATATAACACCCAACGCTCGCTCTGCGATCACAAAATTCCAGTAGCTGACTCTCAACAGATATTTATGAATATTTATGTTAAAACATATAATAAAGTTATAATTATCGTCGAACATAAACAGTCGTATGCAACTCGCCTATAATGGTAATTAAGACACTCGTATGGAAATTATAAAACTCGCATACGCTCGTTTTATAAAAAATACTCGTGTCTTAATTATAGCCATTATAGGCTCGTTGCATAATGTACTACTATAGACCGCGTAACTATACAGTAAGTCACTAACAATGTATGACGATGATCACGCAAGTCAACTAAACAAATCATTTTGTGTTGAGTATTCTTTAATGCATATATTCTGACTGTCTTAATCGAACAGTAACCAAGAACGCCATTCATAATTAATAAAGTTTGCTTTTGAATTTTAAGCACGGATAAATAAATATTTGAAGTTTTGGCAGATTGTTTAAGGGGTAACAGCTTTGAATACGTAAGAGAGGGGATATTTAAATACCTTTTCCCCTAAATTCTCAGAAGCTAAAATTATAGCTGGTATTTTCGTCGGTCCTCAAATAAAGAAACTATTATTTATTAATATTATTATTATTATTATTTATCGTATGGCTCTTAGTGCCGGGAGTGTCCGAGGACATGTTCGGCTCGCCTGAGTCTGTAGCTGCTTCCAGCGGACACCCTAAAGGGTGAGCTACAAGTTCCGTTCAATTTCAAGTAGTTCCAACTTTCGCCACCAGATATCAATGATACCTAGTCGTGAACGTTGGAACTTTGATAGAGCGTTCTGACGAAATCTAACCTAACAATTTTTGCTTTACAGAAGTTTAGTCTGTGAAAGGATCTTTAACATGCCATAAATCTATGACATGGGACCGCCGGCTTTACTTCCCCTCCGAAGGAAGGTATACTGAAGGATTTTTAACGCTCATAAAAATCCGACGACTTCGACCGGGTTTGAACCCGCTATCTTGGGTACAGCAGTTCAGCATGCTACCGACTACGCCACCGAAGCCGCTATAAAGAAACTAATGGGCAATGAAGAATATCCACAATTACTCAACACCCACGAAAAACAAGCATGATACAGCCTTAAATCAGTGATCCATGGCTTCTTTGTAAATAAGAAAGCTTGTAGAACTATTCATGATGAACAATTCTTACCCGGATAGTATATAGATATCTTTTAACGATTTTCCCAGCGTAAGCTCAAATGGCGAACGGACGGCAGGTTTTTCTTTGAATCGATTCACTGAAATCGTTACTGCTCGGCTTTCTTTAGTCATAAATTAATGTTTTTCCACAGAAACCTTCCTCAAGAAATCCTTTACAGAATGGTGTAACCTTCATTAAAAGGCATCCACTGGTTCTCGAGATTACTCACACCCAAGAATCGGGGACTTTGTTTTTTTCTATGTAGATATATTTCTTTATTTTTTTAGCGTATGGCTTTTAGTGCCGGGAGTGTCCGAGGACATGTTCGGCACGCCAGGTTTGTAGCTGCTTCGAGACGGACACCCAATGGGTGAGCTACAAGTACCGTTGGGGAGGAAAGTTGGAATGGAAGGACGAGGAGCTGGAAGGTAGCGGCTGTGGCCTATAGTTAGGGACCAACCCCGGCATTTGCCTGGAAGGAAGATGGGAAACCACAGAAGACCATCTTCAAGGTTGCCGGCGCGGGGATTCGAACCTCCTCGCCTCCCGGATGTGAGCGACTGCCAGCAGTCATGCCGTAACGACCACGACTAACTCACCCGGTTTATGTAGATAATAATAATAATAATATCGTATGGCCTCGGGGGTGCCGGGTGCATGCTTTGTAATTTGACACCCAGAGGGTAGCTTGCATGTCGAATTTCGTTGTTCCTTGAATCACTGTGAAAGTCAAGGAGGTTAGATATCTAAGCTCCTTGAACACTATAGCGCTTTCTTGTAGAGAAATGAGGAACTTTGTGTTGTAGAGATTTAGTTGCGGTAGTTACTAACAAATCTTAATTCATTGAGGTGTTCTGTGACCTCGTTATCATGTAGCCTCGTATACTTTGATGTTTGTGAATTTTTTCTGATAACCTGTGTCAATGTGATAGCTGTAGTATGGTGTGTGTAACTTATTTGAAATTGACATTAATATTTGGAGGGAAGCGGCCGTGGCTTGAAATTTCCACCATTTCGTTGGGAATCTGCTCCATTTGCTTGGAGCCAAAGTGGGAAACCACAGGAAACCACTTCTGGGATGACTTAGGTGGGAGTCGAAGCCAGTTGTGCCTCACGAGGTTGAGTACACATAGTTCTGCTCCTATTAACCGTGATGCATACCGTATCCGCGTTTCAATTTGCTCCTTGTTGATCCGTCTAGTTCATCCTTTTCCACTGCAGTAGTGAATGTTCTGGATATAAAATACCAGTCCACTCCCCAGAAGATCAGTCTAAATCTGTGGAATGATCTCTATATGAATGGAAACCTGATGATATACGCTACACTTGCTGAATAGGTATGAAGAGACCATTGTTCATGGCACGAATAGCAAATTGAGTTTGTTGCTGCTGTATGGAGAACAGAGTTTCGTAGAAACCTGCTTACCCGTTGGCAATTACAAGTGAAGTTCTTCCTGTTTCCCAACACAAATGCCATTCTCTTTTTGTGAACAGAATGAGCTGTGCGATGGGCGAGCACTTTGATCAAATCCTAAAACACTCTGCAGTGCGCTATCAGCGACAGAGTGGGTTTGTTAATGAAACTCGTACAGACGTAAAATGGCTCGTTGTTTATCCCCCACTGTCGGCTTCTTGTTCCCAACATTCAGTAGCCTAGATGTGTGAACTTACACCCATCTTGAGAGGTCTACCATCTCCGAGCGGCATCTTCAAACGAAACATTAACTTAGAGCATTTGTGCAATACATTTACATATTTCTTTATGAGGAATTATTTCCGAGTAAAACTGATAAACTAAGACGCCATACCATCTGAAAAGTTCATTGGTTCCTCAGTTTAGGGGCTGCGACAACATGGTCATGTAGCCCCGTGTACTTTGTGTGTGTGTTGAATCTGTCTGATAACCGGTGTTAATTGTGATGACTGTATTAGTGTGTGTTATCTGTTTTTAATTCAAGTAAGGACTGCAGACGATAATTTCAAGAAGTTCCTACTATCGCTAACAAATGCTACCATCCACGACACCTAGTTGTTAACTTGGCTACTACTAGATGCCATGGCAACCAGCACCCGGTGGCGAACGTTGGAACTTAAGAGAATTAATCAAACGAAACCTAAAAATTTTGGTTTCACACAAGTGGAAGGTTCTTTTTCATGCCATAAATCTATGTCATGCCTTCCTTCGGAGGGGAAGTAAAGCCGGCGGTCCCATGTCATAGATTTATGGCATGTGAAAGATCCTTCCACAGACTAAACTTGTGTGAAGCTACATTTTTAGGTTAGATTTCGTTGGAACGCTATATCAAAGTTCCACGTTCACCACCAAGTATCATTGACATCTGGTAGCGAAAGCTGGAACTACTTGAAATTGAACGTAACTTGTAGCTCATCCTATGGGTGTCCACTAGAAGAAGCTACAGCCTCTGGCGAGCCGAATATGTCCTCGGACACTCGCGGCACTAAAAGCCATACGATTAATAACTGAAAAATAGTAATGGGATCGCCGGCTTTACTTCCCCTCCGAAGGAAGGCATACTGAGGGATCTTTAAGGCTCTTATAAAACCCGACGACTTCGGCCGGGTTTGAACATGTGACCTTGGGCATAGATGCTCAGCATGCTACCAACTACGCCACCGAGTCGCCCTTCTGAAAAGGTACCAGTTGCCGAGTTTCAAGTTAACACCAAGTCGTACGTTATGATACCCAGGAGGTGGGTGGCTGAAATTCTATATTTACAGCCCGATTAAGTGTATTAACTTAATATTAATTAACACGTAATTGGAGTCTAAATATTCTGGGGGAAACGTCGATTTTGAACACTTTGAATTGCAATATTTACATGTGGATATTTATCTCACGTATAGCTTCTGGTTTCTAAATATCTTGCAGTGGTCATTCGTGCGTTGTTCTATTCCAAGAGACAAACCCAGTAGTCCACTGTGGTGAATGCAGGCAACGTCAGTGGACTGAGATGTCTGAAAATAAATTATTCATCCTTATCAATTAATATATTTGCTTTGTTAGAAAATAAACGGGAAAAATCAACTTGCGTGTATTTCTTTTGTATGTTGTCACTTGTCTTTTAATCTTCTGATACAGTCTGCGTTCTAAGTCGGATGGCGTAGAGATTTCAGCTCTGTCACTTTCTAGTGGAATATCTGCGTAACCAGAAGCAGAGAACTCGCACATTTTCATACCATGCACACATTTACATTCTTATTGAATACACAATACAATAATATGATAAAATATTAATGTTATTCTATAATTCTATATTCTATAATACTCTTAGGTGTATGCTTCTCCAAACTCAAGCCAGAGGGAGTCAGAAGGTGTGGTTTGTACCAAAATCTTCCAAATCATCTCAATAGTACATGAATGATCTTACATTCCTTGAAAAGTCAACGGAAACGTATTTATTACATAATAAACAAATTTAAACAAATATGTAAGACGATAGCCCCTGCCAGAACGGTGTCGCGTCCAGCCCTCATACGAGTAAAGCAGGTCGGGTGGTTTAATACAAGCGAGATTTCTCGCACATGTTCTCTAGTTAGCCTACTTTTGATTTTTGCAAAAAAGGAAAGTAGACTTATGAGATCTAAATGGGCCAATAGTTGTCAGTCTGTCTGTGTGTGAGAGTGTGTTGCCTATATCTGTCCTGACCCCCCCCCCCCCTCCCAATCAATTCAAATACGACGGAACTGAATTGAACTAGATTTGGTACTGAGGTAGCATTAGCAATGGACTCCTCAGTGTCGTGTTTTATATCGCCGCCTTTATGATGGAACGTAATGGCGGCCACCCAAATGTTCAAAGCTTAAATCTAACGAATAACCTAATCATCTGCTCACTATCAAATTTTGCAACAACATACTTTAATGTAGGAAGCGTCTTTCGACCAAATTACAAGGTCATCAGCTAAATATTTTGAAGATGGCGGCCGTGTATGTGTGCAAATCACGCGTGTGCGAGTGTGTATATCTGCCCCCGCCCCCTCCCCCCCTATCAATTCAAAGACGGCGAAACTAAATTGAACGAAATTTGATACAAATGTAACACTAGCAAAGGACACATACCATAATGTGGGAAGTGTCTTTTGCGTAAAATACAAGGTCATCAGAGGGTTGTTTAAACTGTCCTGAAGGAGGTGACCCATAGGATATTAACATCTCATTCTGTAATAGAATTATTATACCATAGCAGTGACTAACAGTTCAGGCTGGCCGTGCCGTATCGTGCTGGGCCGTGCCGTCCCGTTGAGTCAAAATGGAGGCTATTGTTTGCTCGTTGGTCCATATTTTGGGCGAGGGTTCAATCAATCAATTTATAATATCGTCATCGGCCAATACTCGTATCCGAGTGTATGTTTCTTTCCTGCATTACTAATTTGTATAATTATTATTGATTTGGTTTTGCATTTCTTTCTACCGCAAAAAGGGGTGACCCTCTGGGTGCGGTTTCCCAGACAGGTTTGGAGAGTGACTTCCGATGTTTAGCCCACATTTTCTAGGGCCTTCCCCATTCGGGGTGGGCAGCGGTGCTCCTAAACAGGCCTGCCCAGTCACAGATGCAGGACCGTATCCCTGAGTAGTCACAGGGTCTCAGAGAAGCGACCATGACACATCTGCCTCCAACGTGCAGGTCCAGACTAGAAGCTTCCAGTTTACCCAAACCTGCTTCCGTCGCCCTTGTCCCATCGCCGTTGGACTAAGAGGAATGGCAGGAAAGAGTGCCACAGGCGTGACTTTGTTTAAGGTGGATCTCTACTTGCCAGGTAGTGACCCACACACTATGATTCTGGAACCATTATCTGCGGCACATAAAGAATGAGACATGCAGCTTCCAGCACCAGAACTGCAATGGACTGCCGCTAACTCGGGAAAAGGTGAGTTGCGCCTTTACAGCCAGTCTATCTGGCACGGCCTCTTCCGTCTAGACGACCGTTGGGGACCTCAAAAAATAATAGGCTCCTCATCCACCCGTGTTGCCGTTGGGCCGTAGGATATAAAATGAAAAGAAAACAAGAGGAAGAAGGGATCAGGAAAGATGAGACAAGGGCCAATTAAGGCGGGAAAGTGAAAGACTCCCTAGGCCTTGGATAACCTAATACCGTCGTGGTCGGAAAAGAACAAGAGTTGACCAAGGGAGGTCGACTGGAAAGAAGACGGAGAGGAGCCCGGCACACGTAAGTGGAAGCAATGCGGGACTCAGCTGGGGTCCCGTGGTCGCCAAACCACGTCCCACTAGATGTGAGCCCCTGGGAAAAATTATAATATAGCACGTTGTTATTCAACAAGCTACTGCAACCAACATTCAATTATACTCCTTGAAGAGGACAATGAGTTATGACTATACCCATGCATTTAGGAGAAAGTAGGCTATATGTTATTTACTGAACATCTTGTTTTTTTTATTATTAAGCCTATGTTGGCTAGGTGAGTGCGTGTGAGTGCCTGACGTAAGAAACAAGCCCCGATAAGAGCGACGTGGTCATTGACCTGCTCCTCGTTCTTATTTAGCTATACTCTTATTTTTTTCCGTGCCTGTTAAGGGGCTGGTAACAGAACAGAGAACTATATTTTGCCTCTTATCTCCTGTCGACTTTTTGTATCTTTCTCGTGTTCGTCTGTTCTTAAATTGTCTTTCTCCGTAATTTTTCTGACAAACACACCCATGCCTTAGTTTGGAAGATAGTAGTTGTTTCTTCTAGCAGAAAACATCCATCCCTGACAGTAATCTCGTTCCTCGTATGAAGAACAGACAGCAATTTAGCGGCAGTGGACCAGGATATGGAGCAGATATACAAGAACAATACCCCTTCTCAGGAAGAAATAGCTTATTTAAAATATCGGCTCCTTTCTGCGGAGTTTCAGAACAGATATCTTATGCCATAATTAGAAAGATTTCATCTTATTGCAGTGAAAGAACAAGATGTTCAGTAAAGAACATATAGCCTACTTTCTCCTAAATGCATGGGTATTGTTATAACTCTTTGTCCTTTTCAAGGAGTATGATTGAATGTTGGTTGTAGTAGCTTGTTGAAATACTACGTGCTATAGGGATATAAAACATGACACTGAGGTGTCCTTTGCTAGTGCTACCTCTGTACCAAATTTCGTTCAATTCGGTTTCACCGTGTTTGAATTGATAGGGGGAATCGATTTGCACACATACTTGGCCACCATCTGCAAACTATTGGGCTGATGTTCTTGCAGTTTGGTCTGTATATGTTTCCCACATAAAGATATGGTGTTGCAAAATTTGGTAGAGACTAGATTATTAGGTTGGTCGTAATTACATTTTAGCTTTTAACATTTGGGTGGCCACAATTACGTTTCCGTCAAGATAGCGGTGATATAAAACATGACACTGAGGCGCCCTTTGCTAGTGCTACCTCTGTACCAAATTTCGTTCCATTCGGTTTCACCGTGTTTGAATTGATAAGGGGAATCGATTTTCACACAAAGATGGCCGCCATCCGCAAAATATTAGGCTGATGACCTATTAGTTTGGTCAAAGGATGCTCCCTCCATAAAGGTATGTTGTTGCTAAATTTGGTAGAGATCGGATGATTAGATTAATCGTAATTTGATTTAAGCATTGAACATTCGTGTGGCCGCCATTACGTTTCAGTCAAGATGGCAGCGATATAAAACATGACACTGAGGTGCCCTTTGCTAGTGCTACCTCTGTACAAAATTTCGTTCCATTCGGTTCCACCGTGTTCGAATTAATAGGGGGAATCAATTTTGACATAAAGATGGCCGCCACCCGCAAACTATTAGGCTAATAACCTATTAGATTGGTCAAAGGATGCTCCCTCCATAAAGGAATGTTGTTGCAAAGTTTGGTAGAGATCGGATGGTTAAGTTAGTCGTAATTTAACTTGAACTTTGAACATTTGTGTGGCCGCCATTACGTTTCTGTCAAGATGGCGGCGATATAAAACATGACACTGAGGTGCCCTTTGCTAGTGCTACCTCTGTACCAAATTTCGTTCATTCGGTTCCACCGTGTTCGAATTAATAGGGGGAATCAATTTTGACATAAAGATGGCCACTACCCGCAAACTATTAGGCTAATAACCTATTAGATTGGTCAAAGGATGCTCCCTCCATAAAGGAATGTTGTTGCAACGTTTGGTAGAGATCGGATGGTTATGTTAGTCGTAATTTAACTTAAGCTTTGAACATTTGTGTGGCCATCATTACGTTTCTGTCAAGATGGCGGCGATATAAAACATGACACTGAGATGCTCTTTGCTAGTGCTACCTCTGTACCAAATTTCGTTCCATTCGGTTTCACCGTGTTTGAATTAATAGGGGGAATTGATTTTCACACAAAGATGGCCGCCATCCGCAAACTATTAGGCTAATGACCTAGTCATTTGGTCAAAGGATGCTTCCTCTATAAAGGTATGTTGTTGCAAAATTTGGTAGAGATCGGATGATTAGGTTAGTCGTAATTTGATTTAAGCTTTGAACATTTGTGTGGCCGCCATTACGTTTCCGTCAAGATGGCGGCGATATAAAACATGACACTGAGGTGTCCTTTGCTAGTGCTACCTTTGTACCAAATTTTGTTCAATTCGCATTCACCGTGTTCGAATTGATAGGGGGGGACAGACATTCAGAGTACACACACTCACACACACACACAGACACACAGACACACACACACAGACTCACACACACACATACACACACACAGACAGACACACTTTTTTTCGCCCTGTGTTGATCTCATAAGTCTACTTTCATTTTTTGCAAAAATCGAAAGTAGGCTAATAGACGGTACCAATGGTGAGTATCTTAGACATCAATATGACCTATATAACACCCCCCCCCCTCCCATGAGCACCAAAATTGGCTCATATACGAGTAAGTAGTCCATGTTTTAGTTATTTATGTATTTGTTTATTTCTTTGTTTAATTTGTTTATGTATCAAAAATTCAGTCAATCAATTAAATAAATAAACATTGTGAGGTTAGAAGCCATTTTTCAGTGTTGCCTAAGTAAACAAAAGATCGGTACTTTTCAGTCGGTCAACACGAATGTACCCAAAGGGAGCTGGGTTATGCCCTAATCCTGAAATAAATTACATGAGATTAATAAATACACTAGGATGACCAGTTTCGATCGTCAAGCGATCATCATCAGATTCATTACACTTAGGCTATAACATCTATGTTTGAGAATACAGGTGAAAAATATTTATAATATGTACAATTATTTAGTTGCAGTATTGGTAATGCTAATTGTAGTACTGTATATCTAATGTTAGGTGAAAAGCTAAAATGGTGATAAAAATCTGGAGTTTGTCTGTTTGGGTAGATTATATGGTTGTAAAAGTCAGCTATGGTTATACTGTAATAATACAGGCTGATTCTTATCCGGTTTGACTTCCTTACTGGGACTTCGAGCAGTTTCGTGTTCACTCTAGCACCAGTTTTGGTCGACTAACCCGGGTGTTAACTAGACGAAACTGGTTTTTCCCGTTCTCCCCCCTTTTGTTCCTATGTGCTGTCTGAGGTCAGTGCAATGTTTAGTTGTGTGACGTTGCCAAGTCTAGATAAGAATGTATGTTATTGAATACAGGAAGATCGACAACTATTAAAGACCATGGAACTGTCTTCGCCATGTGTTAACTAAAAAGCCATTTTTTAATAAATAAATTTTATAAATAAATAAATACCAAATAAATTAATGAAATCAATAAATAAATGAAAAAATTGAATATGTGAATAAATTAACTAATTAATTAATTTAATAAAGATACTAATTTATTAAATATAATAAATAATAAATAGTAAATAACAATTAATCAATAATAACAAATACATTATTATAAGTAGACAAAAATTAATTGAATAAATTTATGATGATGATGATGATGATGATAATTGTTGCTTTAAGGGGCCTAACATCTAGGTTATCGGCCCCTGGTGAATAAATTTAATATTAATATATACATGAATGGATGAATGTATTATTTAATTGATTAATTAGTTAATTTATTGTTGGGGGCCATGATAATATCTTGAAATGTGGTGCTGTCACGGATTTGTCATTTGATGTTGTGTTATGTTGTTTTAAGGGATCATCGTGTGTTTACACAGCCTTTTAATTGTGTTACCAGTGTCAGTGCCTGTTATCTCATTATGCTAGTTCACTCAAATGCACCATTCAGTATGTTTGTGTGTCCTAAATTGCAGATATGTTTGTTTATCTTGCGTTGATTTGATATTTCGTAGTTCTTGGTATTCATTGAGGAAGATCTCCACCGCCTTCTATATCATGCCCAAGACAACCCGCACGTTTGTGTGAGGAGACAGATCTTTATAGTTGTCAATCAACGTTTACAATTTTAGATTATGTACACCTTATTCCCCTTTTAATAGCTTTTGAATTAATATCAATTTTATATGATCCTTTTTTTAAATATATATATATACCCGGACCAATGAGCCGTGGTGATGGCAACTCGCCTAGAAGATGCTCACTTTGATAACAAACCGAGTGGCTCAGCACCTTAGATGGCAGCTCCATCACTGAGCTCGGGCTCGGAAGGCTGATAACTTACCAGTCTTAAATTACGAGATCAAAGAAAAAGGCAAAAGAAAATATCGGACGGATCAAATATGGTTGACGACAATGGATTGATTCAGGGAATGTTTGGTTTGTAATATTGTATACCGTATTTGAAGTGTTTCTTATGTTTCGTTGTTTTCTGTCATGGGCCTTAATGGCCTGTTATGTACAATAAATGATGATGATGATGATGAATTAGTTAATTTAATATAGTACATTATACAACGAGCCTATAATGGCAATAATTAAGACACGAGTATGTTTATAAAACGAACGTAGCGAGTTTTATAATTTCCATACGAGTGTCTTAGTTACCATTATAGGCGAGTTGCATACGACTGTTAACGTTCGACGATAATTATAACTATTTTATGTTCGAACATAAATATTCATAAATATCTGTCGTGATTTTGCCAGTTTTATGTACTGAACAGAGAGCATAAGATGCAGAGAATACCACGGCCTCCTGGATTACTTCACTATGACACTAGTCACTCAATGAAATATAAAATACAAGGCCGTGGAAGTCAACGCAGGTGCGATGCTATCCTTACCTAATTGGTCACTAGAATTTTGTGATCAGGTGCTGCGCTTGGTAGGATATCTCTGTTTTCCAAGCTCTCTGGCTGACCGTCGCATGCCCTCTGTGTGCTTCAATGCCATATGTGCAGATTGTGCACCAGTATTCAGTAAAACTGTCACCGAAGTCGTTTGAAAACAACGCGCTGTGTAGAAATTTGGTTTGGGGATATTAAGGTACAGTGCTATTTCTTGTCTCATATTCACCAGTTTATTTACGCGAACATATGGACGGTGCACTTTCGGTAATTTATATCGACATGTTGGATTTTGAGCGCATGCGCGAAGGTATCCTTATGTAATTGGTCAAACAACTGTTTCTTGAGCTGTGATTGGTGGGAGAAACTGTTTCATAATGAAAAATAGTGCTATAATGAGCCTCATTATGATACAGTTATCTGACACATAATAGTTAGTTTCGAACATAAAATGTATTAATTTACGAGATATAATAAATAAGAATTGGAATGAATGCCCTAAGCATATTGGCTACACATTGCATTGTAGTGTTCCAATTACCATTTCACTGTTCTGCTTTGGTACGTTTAGTCTAATGGGCAGAGTTCCATGTTTTCTACAATCACTCATAAGCAATTGATATTAGTAAAGTAGAAGTGGTTCACTGAAGCAAATATAGAGATTGCATTCGAGTGTTGATATTACCATATCACAGTGCTTTGTCGTGGTAGCTAATTTCTCATTGTGACAGCGTTGGAGTATGAACGAATCTCCGCTTGATTACAAATTTCCAGTTACATTACTTTTACATTATAGGAGACACTGGGCTTCGTCCGTCACCATTTAATGCCTTTCATGGCTTTTCTACTCGCTTGTAAAATGGAGAATAAAGCTTGGTGACAAAATGCGTGATTTATAACTTTGTGAAATACTCGTATAAAAATCTGTTTGAATTCTGGAATTATAATGTAACCTGGCCCTCAACTGTCGGGCCTTTGCCCTTCCCTCTCGCATCCCTCCCCCCGCCCCCCTTTCCCACCGTGCAAGCATTAGACGCGTTGTAAAACTGAGCTTGGATGTGGGCGAACGTCATGTTTTGCTTTCACCTCTCCCCTTCTCCGCGTCCCTCACTTCACAATGTCCGATGTCAGAACGAAGTCAATTTATCATGTCAAGTGTGGCAGAATTCAATGCTCTTAAGGTTCATGGATATAACTTTATTACGTAGTGGGGTACAATACTGGTAAACGAAAGTTAACTCTAGTGACAAATGTATGCCTGTGACTTTCATATTTTTTACCGGCTTGTGTATTGAATTGATGGGCTATTTTTTATGAAATTAATTGTGTATATTAAGAAGCATTTACAGCCGTCAGCGTGATCACAGATACACAGGAGAGCCTTCCCTGACAGACGTAATCCACTTTGCAACCTTTCTGCTCTCCAAATGTCACGCCTCTGTTAGACAAAATGAGAAATAGGCATTTATTTACAAGCGAAATAGTAGAAAAAAAGCTTTCCCTTCATCTGGAAATTGATCCCTTTATTCGTGCACTGTTATAAAAATGTCCAGGGTGTAGTCGAGCTCGTTAAATTGTGCACCACGGCAGAGTAGCCGGCTGTAGCGAGTCCAGAGGTCGGAGGTTCAAATCCCGGCGCTGACATTAGCTATCCTGAGTGTGTTTTTTCCACACACCCTCCAGGAAAATGCCGGGATAGTACTCTATCTCCTACCTCATCCCTGTTACACACACTACTACAATCACCACATAAATACAGGTTATCAGTAGGGCTTGGATTTATAATTTAGTTTATTAGTCTAATGTGAATATAAACAATATGCAGTACTCACGAATGCAATGTATGCTGTATCTCACTGACTATTGAAGCATCACACGACGAAATACATCTTCAGGTTGTCCATCACAAATGACCGACGATTATCGCGAAACACTTATTCTGAAGGCGTGAAACTGCGGCAATATGTTTCTTGCCCTTGAGGTGTTGTGTAATTTGAGATCGCTGTTCAGCCTTGTTTGCTTTTCCACATGGTTGGCAGAACAGAACGCCCCCATCAGAAGTAAAATTATCTTTAAAATCTGCAACATACTTCTGCAGATGATAACTTGTAGTTGTCTTTACTTTAGGCACTGCCTTCCGCTTCACAGTGCCAGAAATGAACTGTATGTGTTTGGGGGGAGGAGGGAACGGGAGGGGGGGGGGAGGTCTATCATGAGGTGCAATATGGCTATGGAAAAGGAAATTCCCGGATTCCACAGTGAGTGGCACGGGGCGACAAGTTAAGAATAACGCAGTTGCAAGCCGATATATGCTCTTCATGAATATTAGATAGCTCGCAGGTTCTTCCTCGTTGGAGTAACACAGAACAAAAAAGCAATAAACTGAAAGATCTAGCATACTGATTTAAAAACTGTATAATTATATTATGTCTTTTTATGTGCTAATAAGTGAAAAGCAGGAATTTATGTATTTAGAGAAAAATGCTTAAAATACGTATTTACATAAAAAATATTTATTTACCGAAAAATCTGAGCCCTAATTGTCAGACAAGTTAACCCCCCCCCAACTACACAGGACTGATGGCCAAGACGTTCCAAGCCCCAAAATCAATTAACAACAACAACAACCATACAATCTTATAAACGTCATCAAATAAATTGAAATGAATGAAAACTGTGTTGAATTACTTCCTATTAGCCTACTCTCAATTTTTTCCAAAAATTAAGTAAGTTAGACTTATTAGATCTACACAGGGCCAAACATTGTGTGTCTGTGTGTGTGTGTGTGTGTGTGTGATTTGGCATGTCTGCCCCTCCCCCTATCAATTCAAACACGGTGAAAGCGAATTGAACGAAATTTAGTACAGAGGTAGCACTAGCAAAGGGCACCTCTGTGTCATGTTCTGTATAGCCACCATCTTTATCAAAACTGAATGGCGGCCGATCGAACGTTCAAAACGTAAAATCAAATTACGACTAAACTGATCTTCCGATCTCTACCAAATTTGGTAACAACATACCTTCGTATGGGACGCGTCATGTGCCCGAACTACAAGTTCATCAGCCGTACTATTTCAGGAAGGCGGCCGTGTGTATTATGGAAGCATTATAAGTAATAACTTTGAACCCATTAGTTCCGATTATCGAACCGACAATGGTTTAAACTGTCCTAAAGGACGTGGCCCGTTCCACATTTTAAGTTCATACATGGTAGCAGTGGCTTTAAAAAAGCCGGGCCGCCTTGGTTACAAGACAAGATGGCAGCTGATATATTGTGCCGGACCTATATTTCACTAGTTTGAGTATTACATGCAATATAGCCTACTGATAGAAATAATATAAACTTTGTGTTACGTGTTGCCCCTAGTGGCAAGTTCGTTAACTGGATTACGGTGGGTAGAAACACAACACAATTGTTCCTTTAAAGAAAAGGTTGCTTTATTGCAGGTCAGCAATATACACCGTACAATAAGCCAATAGAAACAAATAGCTGTCTTACAGAAGCTACCTCCTTTATGGAGCTCGACTCACCCTTTCACTCAGTCTTGCAGTTAATCCTCTCGCTAATGAGGTGGGCCCGAGTCCTGGCTGCATTCAGTCTGTCAATCACTGTTTCTGAATACCCTACTACACACTGTTTCGCAATTCACCACAATGACCTCTGTCCACTGATCTCTATACATGGATGGCTGGTAGCTAAGGCAGCAGTAAGCCCAATAGGCGATGACAGGAGGTATAGCAAGATGGCAGCGAGCGCATGGTGCAATATTGCTCGTAGACCACGTGGTCCGTAGAGCGCTCTTGTCTTATTCAGTGACGCCATGCCCAGTGGCCAGGCCTCTTAATTGTAGTTCCACGAGTGTTCTGTGTTGTGTTAATGCAAACGAAGTAGTAGTGTATTTTGCGAATTTAGGTTCGATGTCTAGTAGTATACATGTAAATTACAAGATTCAATTTCAGTGTGCACTATGTGTTCATGTGAATTTTGAATGAGGTTTCAACATGCCGCAGTGTTCAGCATATGGATGTACAAACAGAACCGAACAGCAAAAAGAGAAAGTAAGAGATGTTATACATATAGGCCACTGGCAGTAAATATTTTGTGTTTCTTGTAGTTGTAAAATGGGCTGAATTTTGTTATTTAAAGCGTAAAATCTTAGTTTTAAGTACCGGTTTGGTGACCCATCATCCCAAGCAAGTCGGTAATACCTTTACTTCTCAGGCAGACAGGTCACTTAGCCGTAATTTTGAAGTTATTGTGAAGTTAAGTATAGATATGCGGTGGTGCTGAAGCAGACGTGATCGGGCTAGGCTATTGCGTGTTTAAATTCGATCCCATTTCAGGGTTTTTCGGTTCTGGGTGCGAATAGTTCGCTTAATAGTTGTGAAACTGTGGGGAGAGTATATTTTGAGTAGGTTTTTAGTTGTGTTAACTTTTATGTGGAGCTGAGGAGTGAAATTGGTTTGGCTTCAAGTGCAGTTTGGCCTAGATCTACTTCCCTTTATTATTAAGTTTATTGTGCTGCTAGCGTGATTAAAAGCTGTGGTATTTGATGTAGAGTGCTGGGATTAGTAATTAAGCCCTGTAATCCTTCTGCCCCCCCCCCACCATTTCTTTCCGATTTCGCACCCTGATAATTATATAGGCTACCGGTACATTTATTTTTGTGTAACTTTTACTGTGGCAAATAAGCTGCTGGTTATGTGATATATTGACAAGGTCTGAATATTTGCTGGTTTCATAAATACGTACAATTTGCTTAAATGATATTTTCATTTTATAAATTAAACTGCGCGTTATTTCATGGAAACAGAAATTCATTACCAAGAACCGATTACGATATGTCGAGTGTATAGTGAGCTGTGTTTATAGGTACATCATTTGAAGAATGCATAATTTCGTGGCATATATATTTATACAATTTACAAGAAAGTTTCCAGAAATTGTTTTTCACTCGTTACTCTGTTACTGATCGCTATTTGCGTGTACTTAGCACCTAAGTTGATATTTGTCAGCCGTTATTATACATTCATTTTTATTGCTATTCCGGAGATTTACTGACCTCGGAATGACGTGTCAGTGATCCCAATGCCCTTATGCTATGAGTGAACATATCTCTATATTTTTATTTGTTCCAAAGCACCATTAATTACGATTTAAAATTGACTAGATTATCATTGCTTCCCCATAAGGATGGCTCGAGAATGGGCACACCAACATGGCGGACCGCGCGCTCAACCTGGCGTACTTTCTCTTGCAGCGGAGAGCTGCCATCAGCGATCCATGTATAGAGATCAGTGCCTCTGTCGCACTGGAAAACACAACACTCTTCAAATGCCCAGTCCCTCCGTATGATTCACACTCCTTCGCTGCCAAGAGAATCAGCCTCACTTGGGTTTCGTAACTTCGCACGTCACCAACTACTGTCGCACTCGCTCAAGAACACTGTTCCTCCCTCGCTGGTGAGGCCGCTTTATATAGCGGGCTGGTGACTCGATGAATGCTTCTAGAACAGTCCAGGATTCACAGCTTCTCGAGATTTCCATCACTAGCTGGGTCACGAATATTCTGGTCCATCCATTTTGTAGTCGCAGCCGCGTTGCGTAAGGCGCTGGTAACACATAGAGGCAGGACATAGCCCGGGGCGGCTGTGACTCACGCGGCGAGGCGACGAAACAACCTCACAGCCGTAACATTTGTATGAAATGCTTTATATAAATTCTGTATAAAAATATACTCCAGTGAAGAAATTGTTTAGTCCAACTCATTATTTGCTAAGACGTTGTATATAAGTGAAAGGAATGATCGAGGAAGCAGGCTGATGGAATTCTGCACCGAACATGAGTTGGTTATAGCTAACACCTTATTCAATAACCACAATAGAAGAATATACACATGGATGAGACCAGGAGATACAGGGCGTTACCAAATCGACTTCATTATGGTCAAGCAGAGGTTTCGAAACCAGATTTTGGATTGTAAACCATATCCTGGTGCTGACATTAACTCCGACCACAATCTGGTTGTAATGAAATGCAGATTAAAGTTGAAGAAACTGAAGAAAAGTCAAAAGCCAAAAAGGTGGGCAATAGACAGACTGAAAGTAAAGGATGTAAACGAAAGATTCAAGAAGAGTATAAAGGAAGGACTAATCAAAACCCCTAAACAAACTTCAATTGCAGACGAATGGGCACTTTTGAAGAATGAAATAACAAAATCCGCAGAAGAAAACATTGGTAGGAAAGAAAGAATAGGTAGAAAACCGTGGATCACTCAGGATATACTAGAATTGATGGATGAAAGGCGGAAACACAAGAATCTAAGAGATGAAGAGGGGAAAGCAGAATACAGACGTCTGAGAAATGAGGTTAACAAGAAGTGCAAGGAAGCGAAAGAAGAATGGTTGAAAGAGAAATGTGCAGGTATTGAAAATTGTCTGAAATTAGGAAAAGTAGACACAGCTTATCGAAGGATTAAAAATACTTTTGGGGAAAAGAAGGCTAAGTGCTTTAATATTAGGGATACAAATGGAAAGCCTCTAACAGATAGGGAAGAAAAGCTTGAGAGATGGAAAGCTTACATAGAGTGCTTGTATAAGGGAAAGGAGATTGAGAATCGTGTAATGGAAAGGGAGGAGGAAATTGATGAGGATGCAAAAGGAGATTTAATATTGAGATCAGAATTTGACAGAGCATTAGAGGACTTAGGCAGGAATAAAGCACCAGGTATAGATGATATACCGATTGAGTTGCTACGCTGCATAGGAGATGAAGGTCTGATCAGGTTATTTCACTTGGTGTGTAGGATTTATGAGACAGGTGAGGTACCCCCTGATTTCAAGAAGAACGTTATCATCCCTATATTAAAGAAAGTGGGAGCTGACAGATGTGAAGATTACCGTACAATCAGCTTGATTACTCATGCTTCAAAGATCCTGTCTAGAATAATTTACAAGAGGATTGAAAGCCAGATCGAAACGGAGTTGGGTGAAGACCAGTTTGGTTTCAGGAGAAATGTAGGAACAAGGGAAGCTGTACTAAGTCTTAGGCTGATTTTGGAAGGTAGAATAAGGAAAGATAAGAGAACGTTCATGGCATTTGTAGACTTAGAAAAGGCTTTTGATAACGTTGATTGGACTAAATTGTTTGACATTTTGAAATCTGTTGGAATTAAGTACAGGGATAGGAGGGTGATATACAATCTATACATAAACCAGACAGCAGTCATTCGAGCTGAAGGATATGAGAGAGAAGCTGGTATTCAGAAAGGTGTAAGGCAAGGCTGCAACTTATCACCCATACTTTTGAATCTTTACATTGAACAAGCAATGAAGGAAATTGGAGAAAAATTTAAAGTGGGTGTGAAGATTCAAGGAGAAATAATTTCAACTCTGAGATTTGCTGATGACATCGTCATCTTGGCCGACAAGCCTGAGGATTTGAATGAGTTTTAGAATGGTATGGATTCCGTCTTACGGAAGGACTTCATGATGAAAATTAATAAATGTAAAACAAAAATACTGGAATGCAGCCGAAATAAATCAGAAACCTCTATGGAGATCAAATTGGCAGGTGAAAAGCTGAAGGAAGTAGGAGACTTCTGTTACTTAGGAAGCAGAATAACCAGTGATGGACGAAGCAAAGAGGATATAAAAAGTAGGTTGGCTCAGGCAAGGAAAGCCTTTCTACAAGAAAGGAATCTTTTGACATCGAATATAGATTTAGGTATTAGGAAGTCATTTTTGAAAGCCTTTGTCTGGAGCGTGGCGCTCTATGGAAGTGAAACTTGGACTATTGGTGCAGCAGAAAAGAGGAGAATTGAGGCATTTGAAATGTGGTGTTACAGGAGAATGATGAAGATCAGATGGGTAGATAGGGTTACAAACGAAGAGGTATTAAGGCGAGTGGGAGAGGAGAGATGTTTCTGGCGACTGCTAATGAAGAGAAGAGATAGGTTGGTAGGACACATACTAAGACACCCAGGAATAGCAAGCTTAGTTATGGAAGGAAGGGTCGAGGACAAGAACTGTAGGGGTAGACCAAGGTTAGAATATGTTAAACAGATTGCCTCGGATGTAGGGTGTGGTAGCTATGTAGAGATGAAACGATTAGCTCAGGACAGGGACGCATGGAGGGCTGCATCAAACCAGTCAAAAGACTGAAGACTCAAACAACAACAATATACTCCAGTGAATAAATTGTTTAGTCCAACTCATTATTTGCTAAGACGTTGTATATAAGTCAGTTGATAACGACGAAGTTTGGAGGACATGTTTGAATTGCTTGAATTTTTTTATATTTATTGTTTTGTAATTAGTCGGACGTTATAAAATTAAGCGTTATATTGTGCATATATTTAATTAAAACAACATTCACCACTGGATCTGCACGAAACATATAACAGCATCCAGATGAACTATCATGGCCAACTGGTTGCGAGCAGCGCACCGGCCTGCGCGTAGGAACAGCTTTAATTGAAAAGTTTCCTTTTATGGCCGCTAGAATGCACTCGCTCTATTATGATTATCTTATGCGAAACTTTTCCGCCAGATGTCATGACTGTTCTATGTAAGACTTCATTGGTTTGCCTACCGTTGGCATTCAATACGCATCGAATGTGAAGGATGACAAGTTGATAATACGATAATTTTTAATCTTAATTTTTGAAACAGCCTATTGTGTGTTATATGAAACTGTTATTTGAACTAAAGAACAAAACGATCCCACATAGTACCTGGAGGCCTACTCTATCCGTTGGTGTTAGCTCAGGATATTAATTATTACTTTTATTGCAGCCAAATAGCAATCTAAAATAAAGAATGAACATGTAAACTAAAATTGCGCTCTGGCGATTTGAATTGCATAGTCTCTGATTGATTTTAATACAGAGCTCTAAGTGGCAGCGTTCACATGCTTGTCCACGTAGTTGGTATACATACGTTACTGTGAGGTCATGGAAAGATTTGTTAATATAATTAAGGTGGTGAAAACCATGTACAGCAAGACGTGTGAACACATGCCTCAACCTAAAGTTAGATGTGGCCCACAGCCGGTCGATTATGTCTCCAGTTCCAAAAAATTCTTGATTAGAACACGAGAAATAGAAACTTACATTTTAAAAATTTGCACAACCATCATCTTGAGGTTATGAAAACAATTGAACAAAATTAGATGGCAGTGCATTGCAATTTGATAGTAATTTGCTGTACCAAGTTTCACTGCGTTCGGATGGTTAACTTTGCTTGGCCGCCATGTTCGTTTTATAGTTAAAAGATTTTTGAAAGTCACATGGGTGAACGTATAGTAGTCTTTATCAGCGTACAAAATTTCAGGGTGATGTGAGCAATAGTTTCGGATATATAGAATGCCGGTGAAATATTTCGCACAGCAGCCATGTTGGATTGGTGGGACGTAATAAAATTTGAAGGGAACGGTCGTGGTCGTCCAAAATAGTACCATGACCATACAGAGTTTCATTGAAATCTCTCCAGCCGTTTAGAAGTTATTAGGGGGGAAGACACACAAGGACGCACACACACACACACACATAGGCCTACACACACGGACAAAAGGTGATCTCATAAGCCGATTTTTTTTTCATCAATGAAAATATGGACACCAAACGGAAGGTATGCATCAGGAACAACATCGTTCGGAAGCTCACAAACATCAGATGGGGAGCGCAGTCTAGTGTCCTGCATGCAACTGCCCTTGCTCTGAGTTTCTCTGCTGCAGAATATGCTGCCCCAGTCTGGAGGAACTCTGCTCATGCCAACCAAGTAGATGTTGCCCTCCATGAGACAGGCCGCATTGTGACAGGCTGTCTACACCCAACTTCTGTCGATAAGATATTTCCGCTTATGGGAGTAGCACCTCCAGAAGTTAGAAGACAAGTAGCGGCAGAAGTAGAGAAGAAAAAGCAAGAAACAGATCCAAGGCATCCAATGTATGGACTTGATGTCCATCCACCTAGGATAAAATCAAGAAAGAGCTTCCTCCAAACAACAATATCAATTCATTCCTCAGCTGAAGCTCGCCGAATTGAACTTGGAAAGCAAAATCACCAGGAGTATCGTGGGAAATGAAGGAGAAGCCGGCAGCTGGCTACCACCTACAATACGAATCCTGGAAGACGCTAAACCGACTGAGAACTCGTGTGACTCGGTGCAAAAGCAATTTAATGAAGTGGAGGTACAGTGCTGAAGAATTTTGTAGATGTGGTGAAAGACAAGACCCTGAGCACCTTCTGAATTGCAGCATGTTATCAAGACCAAGTGATATGCAGGACTTCATAGAAGCTAATGACTGTGGCATTCTAACAGTTGAACACTGGAGTAATGACATTTGGTGTAATTTATATGTATATAGCCTATGTATGTGTTTTGGACTCGGATATATATATCAATGAAAATAGGCTAAACATTCATTTGTTTTCGTTTTTAACAGCCATTATTTAACGGTGCACTGAATGTAATATTGCGACTTGGTGCTCGTGTTGATTTGTGAAAGATGGAATTTTTATTCTCGGTCGGCGTGTGTAGCGCGCCCATGTTCAACCTGCGTGTCTGTATGGGTGTCGTGTTGTCATGAACCATTCATCACACCTCCTCCTCGATATGATGTGTTATCGAGCAGATAATGCACGGAGCAGCCTGCACTTTTTATGTGGGCCTCAATCACAATCGCTTGATGAATGGCCGATGAAACAAACGTGATAAGAACAATGAACATTCACTCCTGTCGGCCGTACTTTCGAACTGGGACATTCAGTTAAAATCTCAATTTAATGGTGGCTCCCAAAATTTGTTTTTTGTCTATTTTATGTTTTGAATTAATTCTTTTAGAGATAAACAATATTGGGGTTAATAATCGGCCTCGATTGTATCAAGGATAGCCGGTCTCAGCCAAACCCCGACAGTTTTAAATACAGTGAGAGCCTTCTCTTACAGAACCGAACTTTGCATGCACACTGTAACGATCGGGGCACTCTGGCTACCCGCCTGTCGAGCAAGGCACTGGCGATAGCAGCAGCGTAGCGCCCAACTAGATAAACACATTTACACTTTATATTGTATTTAACAACCATCAAATATCTGGGGAGCTTGATCACATCAAATGGAAAGTGTACGAGAGAAGTAAATGCTCGAATCGCACAGGCAAAGGAAGCCTTCTCAAAAAAGAAGTATTTACTAACATCCAAGACTGTGTGCGAAAACACTTCGTGAAAAGTTTTGTATGGAGTATTGCAAGTTATGGCTCTGAAACATGGACTCTGCGGCAAGCAGATGTATCAAACCTTAGGGCATTCGAGATGTGGTGCTGGCGACGATACTTAAGATACCTTGGGCTGATAAAGTCACGAATGAGAATGTTCTCAAAAGAGCAAAGGAGATACGTGCCTTGATTGAATCCTTAAACAGAAGAAGGAATAGTTTTGTTAGCCATTTGATTCGTCATTCTGACTGATGCACTACACTCTTCGAAGGGAAGCTAGAAGGAAAGTGGAGTCGAGGAAGACCAAGGACTCAACTTATAGACAGCATTAAAGGCAAGCACACTTATTGCCATTTGAAACTACAGGTCAGAGAAAGATGACGTATTGGAAGACATGAAAGTTACCCACTAACCTAGCGGTTGAGGAGAATAATAATAATAATAATAATAATAATAATAATAATAATAATAATAATAATAATAAGAAGAAGAAGAAGAACAGGATATAGAAGCGAGGATTAAAACTGCATCCAGAGCATCATATTCAAAAAACAAACTACAGTACTCACATCGAAATTGTTATCAAGAGGGACCAAAATGCGAATATATAAAACTATAATTAGGTCAGTATTACTATATGGTGACCGGGTGAGGTAGCCGTGGTCGTTACAGCATCACTGCTGGCAGTCGCTCAGATCCGGGAGGCGAGGCATTTCGAATTCCCCCGCCGGCAACCTTGAAGGTGGTCTTCTGTGGTTTCCCATCTTTCTTCCAGGCAAATGCCGGGGTTGGTCCCTAACTATAGGCCACAGCTACTACCTTCCAACTCATCGTCCTTACATTCCAACTTTCTTCCCCAACGGTACTTGTAGCTCACCCATTGGGTGTCCGTCTGGAAGCAGCTGCAAAACTGGCGAGCAGAACATGTCCTTGGTCACTCCCGGGATCAAAAGCCATACGCTAAAAAAATGTATATATATGGTGCAAAAACATAGAGATTAAGCAAATGCACAGAGAGAAAGATAAAGGTTTTTGAAAATGAAATCCTCAGAAAACTTTTCGTACCAATTTGTGAAGCAGGTGAGTGGTGAAGGAGAAAGAACAAGGAACTAGAGGAGTTGTATAAAGAACCCGATGTTGTTGCGGAAGCTAAGACAAGAAGACTGAGATGGGCTGGTCACGTGTATAAAAGAGAAGAGAAGAGAAGAGAAGAGGGACCTAGACTGCGAGAAATGTTTGACAAAAAGCCAGACTGACGAAGAACGACAGGGTCTTTCATATAAAATAAGAGCGCCAAGGGGCGGTTTTCTTAACCGCAGCTGCGGTCACCTTGGCCGAGTTTGTGACGCGCCACGGCCCCCTGCTGTAGTATTGAAAGCGCGCGCATAGTACATACGAGGGCTGGTTTTTTAGCCTACTTTTCACATGTTGCAAAAATGAGGAAAAAGTAGACATGAGATCGATCCGGGAAAATGTATGTCTGTCTGTCTGTCCTTCTGTCTGTCTGTCTGGCTGTGTGTGTGTGTGTGTGTGTGTCCCCCCTATCAACTCCTAAACGGCTGCAGCAATCAAAACCAAATTTAGTATGAGTAAAGATGTGCACCGGAATATCTCACGTCCATATTTGAAAACGATGTCAGTGCTACCAACTGCTGAAAAAACGCACTAGAAATTTGAGCTCCATTGTTGGATATCTCGCAAGGTATGCATGGGAGCTATTCCAAAATTGGTACACATGCAGATAATACTATTTCAGTTTAATTTCCAGGAGGCCAACCATGACAGTGTTGCCAAAATAATTTTAAGCCTTCTGATAGGTCCAATGTTTAAATGCATATAACTTCTACACTATCAATTGGATTTCAACCAAATTTTGTATGTAATATCTGTACATAAACAGAGTTGATTGAGCGTATTCTTAAGAGCCACCAGGGCTGCCAACTGTTAATAATTGCTCTCTCATTTTTTTAATCCAAATACCAATATATCAGAAAGTATGCAAGCCAACAGCTTTAAACTATGCACACGTATATTCTGACATTTTAGATTAATTTGGAGTAACTTATATACGCCAGTTCTACCAACATGATTATAAGCCTGCTGATACGACCAATTTTTAAATACATGTAACTTCTATACTATCAGTTGGATTTCAACCAAATTTCGTATGTGCTATGTGTACCATAACAGATATGACTGTAAGTATTGTTAAGAGCAATCAGGGCTGCCAACTGTTAATAAATGCTGTATATATTTTTTACCCTAATATCAATATATCAGAAAGTATGCAAGCCAACAGCTCTATACTTTGTACCTGACATTGTAATTTGGAGTAATTAATACAAGGCAGTGCTGCCAACATGATTCTATGCCTGCTGATATGTCCAATTTTAAAATACATGTAACTTCTGTACTAACAAATGGATTTCATCCAAAATTGGCACAACATGGTATCATAATATTTCAGATTATTTCTGACCAGCACACGCATGGTATTGTTGGCAACCTGCTTTTACTCGTGTTGATAGATCCAGTGTCTAACTGCATGTAACGTCCATTGGACCTAATTTTGTATTCTGTACCTTAAAAGATGGAACTAAGAATATATTCAGTCACCAGGGCTTCCAACTGTAGTGCTCTCTTAGGCTACATTATACCAGGTATATTTTGAACTAATGTGAAATTTCGATATTACCAACTTAATTTTGTCATTATTCTAGATAGGTTCATATACTGTAGAATAATCATTGGCATGAAAAGTAGGCTGTATAGTTCTTCACGGAACTTCTTGTTTTTTTCATGTTCCGATGGACTGTATAAAAATAACAGATTGTCATTACCAAACTTGACCTTTTATTAAGCGTGCAGGTGCTCAGTCGCCAGTCTAAACCTCAAGTGCTAACATGGTAAGACAGTTATCATTACAACATCGTATTTTTTATGTAAAACTTATTTTAAGTACGAGTCGACTCGGCGGGTACGTGATGCATTTGTTCAGCAATTTCCTGATGAAGTGCCACCTTCACTAGCACAGATTCACGTAATTGCAAATAAGTTTGACACTACTGGCTCGGTGCTCAATAAAAAACATGCCCGCACACGAACAGTTTTAACAAAGGATGAGCTAGATGACATTGGCGAGAATCTTGAACGGTCTCCGAATAAATCACTCACAAAATTAGCACAAGTAGGGGTTTCGGTTTCATCAACAATAACTAACTAACTAACTAACTAACTAAAGTAAGATTTCAGCATTGTACACACGCTAGCAAGGCCGCTGCATCATATAGGATTGTACACACGCTTAAAGCAGGCAGACCAAAAATGAGATGGAGAGACCAGGTAACCAAGGACATCCAGCTACTAGGAGAGGAAGATGCCAAGGACAGAACGAGGATCATCTGATGCTGCTCATTTAGACTTAAGGATACAATACTGGGCCTCTATTTTCTTGCCCGATTGGTTTCTGATGCAACTCAAGTGATTGTCGTCACTAGACAGTGGTTTTTATTTGTCATATGAATGCATATTTTGAACATTTTTTTACCATTAGGTCATATTTTGAGCATTTTTTGGTAAGAACGTCATATTACCGAACGGGAACTAGTGTTTACAGAAATAGACTCTAAATAGCCACTTTAACATGTATATTCAGAAAATAGATATAAAGGATTTAGTTAACAATTTAATCTCGAATTAAAAATACGGCCATATTTAAATCAGTAATTTTTTAGCCTACTTTTCACATTTTGCAAAAATGAGGAAAAAGTAGACTTATGAGATCGGGCAAATGTGTGTCTGTCCGTCTATCCTTCTGTCTGTCTGGCTGTGTGTGTGTCCCCCCCCCCCTATCAAGTCCTAAACGGCTGCAACAATCGAAACCTGAATATCTCACGGCCATATTTGAAAATGATGTCAGTGCTACCAACTGCTGAAAAATCGCAATTGAATTTTGAGCTCCATGTTGGATATCTTGGAAGATATGAACGGGAGCTATTTCAAAATTGGCACACGTTTAGATAATAATATTGCAGTTTTATTTCCAGGAGGCCATACATGGCAGTGTTGCCAACATGATTTTAAGCCTGCTGAGGGGTCAAAATTTTAAATGCCTATAACTTTTACACTATCCATTGGATTTCAACTAAACTTCGTATGTGCTATGTGTACTGTACCCGATACCTATTTTAGGCTATCGGCTACGCCAGCAGACATTAAGCTGTAGTTGAGGTTTTGAGAAGCAATCGGAAAAGATAGCGCATCGATCGCGTCAAGAAGAAAGCCAAGATGACGTAGCAGGTCAAGAATCAAGGAGGCATTGAAATCTGTAAGAAGATAGAATTATGAATGGAGATGTGAAGCTTTATTGAAATGTATATGGGATTATAGTAATCAAAACAACTTAGAAGAGGATATATAACATGCATTATATGTGGAAATAATTTTATGGAAATAAGTTATATTATAACAGAACAGCCGAAAGGATTCGGGTTCGAGACTATGTTCTTGACGCAGGAGCACTGTGGTGGGGAGAATGAGCCACGTGCCGGCGCGGAACAAAAAGCGAGAACATAGCACTAGCAAGTCAGTTGAGCTCAGTGAGACGAGCAGTCCAGAACAGCTCTATAGCACAGCGAGACGGGCATTGAAGGTCACGCAACTTACGTAAACCATCACGGCAGGAGTAGGCGACAGTTCTCGTATCACCGAGCAGCGAAGGCCGAGAGGGTCGTTGATCCAGGCGACCTGGCCGAGGAGACAATTGTAGATAGCCGGGGTATTTCAAAACCACACTGCTCGTATTTGAAGACTTCATTTCAAGCTTCATTTCGACGCTGTTCGAGCACAGGATTTTACAAATAACCTTATAACCATGCTGTTATATAACACATTCAAAGCGACTTTTACTATTCCAAGTAAACTGAATGTTTAGCATAGGCTCTGATGAACATTATAGCGTGCATTTATAAGATTTTTATCTTATGCCATTTTCATGGATTATCAATTACGAACAGATACAGGGTGTATCGTAATCTTGAACACTATCTAGTAAAATTTTTATTTTACTCAAGTGGAACTTTGCAGTAAGTTGGGATTGGACTTACAATTCTCAAACTGAACATTTATCGGAACAGTGGCGTATATTAGAAGAGGAGTAGGGGGTCCGCTGTTTCCATGAACTTTTCGAGAAGGAGTTGGACGATATCCGCTATGGGTAATCCGAGGTTCAACATGACCGAGTAAACGTGAATAGAGACAAGATGGCACCACAGAGCGATGGATTCGATTCCTGACGAGAGGAGTCCAACAGCTGATTCGCTTGGGATTTCGAAGGAAATCTTCATTTCATGGATGAAATGATATTCACGCCGATCTTACGAGAAATTTTTAGGTAGGGAAAATCGACGATCTTGGAAATTATATTACAACTGATAATGAAAGGTATTGTAAGAGTTCTAACTACCTGATTCGATTATTTTCATGAATACTGGGCACACATGTATATTTTTCTAATAGGAGTGATTTGATTATTAAGACATGGTTTGAATTTATATACTTCGAATTTGCTAGAATATGGAGTGACCATATGATATGGCAGGCATCATTATACGAAATTCTCACCGTTGTTTGGCTTTATTAAGCAGATGTTTGGTCTTTTAGACATTTTTCCAGCTAGGACATTTTTCATGAATAGTTTTTTTTGAGTAACGAGTATTTCGAACTCGTGATCTGCAATTGATTATCAGAAACTACTTCGTCAGTTCATTGCATACTAGCGAGTGTGTATTATTCATCAGTAGGGATTTTTTCCATTGGATTGTTTGGAGATATTAAGAAGTTATTCACTTTAGTGAATGAACATCGCTTTTACATGACAACTAGAAACTTGTTGATTCCTTTCTGGTACATTCACTCATATAATTCTACGAGATGGGGTCTTTCGTATTTATACGATTGTATGGTGGTTACTCACCTTACCCATCGTTCAGGGAACTATCATCCAAGTCGACGGGGCGAGGTCCTTCGTATTTATACGATTGTACGGTGGTTACACATCTTACTCGCCATTGAGGGACTCATTTTATCATCCGAATGTACACGAGATGTAAGTGAATTAAACAAGGAACTACTAGTCACATATCAGTCGAAAATTTGTTAAATAAAGTAACGATAAATGTCAACAGGATTGCATTTTGTAATTCTTGTTTGCCAATCCAATATTTTGTTGCTATACTCTTTTGAGAGTAATTTCAGTTTAACAGCTATTACAGCTGATGCTTTGATGATTTTTATAATTGTGTTTGATACCTTTGAGAAGGATTTAAAGTAATTGAATCTTGTAAGATTAATCATTAATGGTCATAATTATTTTAAGGCAGATCAGTATTGCAGATTTTGGTGTGAGAGGTTATAGCACATTGGTGTTTTTCTGCGATGTGAATTATTGAAACTTGTGAAAGAGAATTTATGCTAGTTGAAAGCAGATATTAAATTACTGAAGTAATGTTTTTCCAATTGTTTAAGGAGTTGTCTAGATGTGATCAGAGTAATTACAGTCATTGGAGATTATGTGCGTTAATAATTTGAAGCCATTTATATATTTTTGTAGATCATGCAACATGGTTAAGTGGAGTTTGTGATAGGCATTTTGTGGAATTTGCCATTTGATAGTTGCAACGTTGATAATGTATTTTGAGGCAGACATGAGGTCGTCGTACCCAGTCTAGCGTATTTGTTGAGATTCATGCTGTATGTGCTGAATATTTATGGAGTTTTTGGAGTAATTCTTATATTCAAATGTGATATTTGGAATATTGAAGACATATAATGTCGTTGTGGATAGTTAGATCCAACGTGATGTCGTGGAGACAATAATATTTTTTGGCATGATTAATTAAATACGAGATATAACTTGGAAGTAATAAAACTGTAAGACAACGTTCTATAAACCTTATTAAACAATTTGTTAGGAAATTAAACAAATAAATGAAGTTGATAATACAAGATTTTCTGAAAGTAATAATTAATGAAATAATAATCTGAGAATTAAGCATGTTAACGATCTGACCTAATGAAATAAAAATCAGAATGACTAGATGAAATAATAAAATCTAAATAACCAGATGATTGAAATTTAAATAAGTTGATAAATTAAATTTTGAAATAAATCGATGAATTAAATAAGTGGATGAATTAAAGATTGAATAAATTAAACTGATTGAAATGAATTATTAGACGATTGTAATGATGATGAATAACTGAATTAGAAGGTGATAATTAATTAAAGGAGCTGATGATTAATGAATTTATGTGCAATTAAATAAATTTAATTGAGAGATAATTGGAAGGAATTGCAACTTGAATTGAGAATTAAAATGATGTAATGGTAATGAATTAACGATTCTGACAGGAATATTTGTAATTTTGAAGTGAGAATTAATGTGAGAAATATTTAATTTTGATAATAATGATGATGATGACCGATGAGAATTTGAATTTTCTGTAATTCACAGATAAGAGATTAATGACGATGTAAATAATGTAAATTAATTATTCAATGTTTAGGAACATTTGATTAACATGTTCTACGTTCAAATTATACCATGCAAACCATAATTTATGTGATATTTAATATGAGTGATTATTATATGTGTATGTTTAGACAGCTTAATAACTTAATTAAATCCACATTGATGTTAAATTAAAGAGAATTAGGTCTCAGGTTTCACAAATGTCAGTGACGAAAGACATAGTGCTACAGTGATCCTGAGAACCCAAGAGAACTTTATACATTTTTCTTGTTATGTGGATAAAATTAATTTTGCATTAGAAAGGAGATGGTTCGATTTTTGGACAATGACAATTTAACTTTGCATTCGACCATACTCTTAGGTAGGAATTATATTTAAAATGCCTGTCTGACTATCAAAGTAAAATAAATTTGTTTTTATCTTAGTGGTGATCTGATGATGGTGTGATGTTCCTTTTTCTTTCCTTGTCTTGAGTAAGGCTTATCCGGAAAGGAAGTGGTTTTGCTAGGAATTCAGTTGATGGCGCCCATTTATATTTGAATTATTTTTATTAACTTAAGCCCGTAACGACCCTAGAGATACTTTGTCTCGTGATACCCACTGCTTTTTCAAGAACTCAGCTGAATTTCCGACACATTCCTTATTTGACTAGAGGTTCATTTAACTCCGCTCTGTCCTGGAACTCCAGGGATGTGATGTTATAGCAGATGGGTCATCGCATCCCCAGGACGAACGGGTACAGTACCATAACAGATATGACTGAGCTTATACTTACGAGCCACCAGGGCTGCCAACTCATAATAAATGCTCTCAATTTTTTAAATCCAAATACCCATATATCAGAAAGTATGCAAGCCGACAGCTTTAAAATATGCACACGTATAGTACCTGACATTCTATATTAATTTGGAGTAACTTATATACGTCAGTGCTACCAAGATGATCCAAGCTTGCTGAGAGGTCCAAATTTAAATGCTTGTAACTTCTATACTATCATTTGGATTTTAACCAAATTTCGTGTGTGCCATGTGTACCATAACAGATATGACTATGCGTATTCTTAAGAGTAACCAGCCTTTCAACTGTTAATAAATACTGTCTCTATTTTTGTTACCCTAATATCAATATATCAGAAAGTATGCAAGCCAATGGCACTAAGCTTTGTACACGTATAGTACCTGGCATTCTAGATTAATTTGGAGTAACTAATATAGGCCTACGCCAGTGCTGCCAACATGATTCTAAGCCTGCTGATAGGTCCAATTTTAAAATCAATGTAACTTCTATACTAACTAATGGATTTCATTCAAAATTGACACAACAAATACCATATTATTTGAGATTATTTCTGACCAATACATGTATATCATTGTTGCCAACATGATTTTACGCGTGCTGTTAGATCCAATGTTTAACTGCATGTAATGTCCATACTATCCATTGGACTTCAACCAAATGTTGTAATCTGCACCTTAAGAGATGGAACTAGGAATATATTCAGTCACCAGGACTGCCTACTGTAGTTCTCTATTAGGCTACATTGTGCCAGGTATAAAGTATTTCGAACTAATTAGAAATTTCGATATTACCAACTTAATTTCGCCATTGTTCTAGATAGATCCATTTAGATTAATCAATGGCATGAATCTTAAATTTTAAGAAAAGTAGGCTCTTTAGTTCGTCACGGAACTTCTTGTTTGGTCATATTTTGTCATTTTGAAGGTCATATTTGCTTGCATATTCGGCCTATTTATAGGTCTTAAACATCCGAGCCCTAAAACTTGCTTACTTGAATCTCAGAGTAGTTGCTGGAAATGCCGTCCTTCATGTTCTAAACACACGTTGCACCAACGTAGGAAATTTTGGTACACTCGCTGTAGTACATCCTCACTGATATTTCGTATCGGTGCAGTTATTTCGTTCCCGAGAGCCTCCAGAGTACGCGGACTGTTTCTGTATACCTTTTGTTTGAGGTAAAGTAAAACAAGTAAAAATCGCATGGCGCTGGAACTTACGAACATCTCTACTTAGTATAAAACAAAGTCCCCGATTCTTGGATGTTACGGGTAAACTCGAGAACCACTGGATGGATTTTGATGCGGTTTTCACCATTCTGTAAAGGATATCTCGAGGATGATTTCTGTAGAAAATAAATTATTTATGATCAAAGGAAGCAGAGCAGTAATGATTTCAGTGGATAAGTCGAAAAAAACCTAGCGTCCGAGCGCTTTGTAAGCTTACGCTGGGCAAACCGTTAAAAATATCAAAATACTATGAGTGCAAGAATTGTTCAGCAAGAAAAGTTGTACAAAAAAGTCCGCGAGAGCATATGTCTATCTTAAATACATCGCCCACTATAAGTGTTTTTACGGTTTAATTTCTTCTAACCATGTCAATTCAACTACTGAGGCGACAGTTTACGAGCTAGTTAAGGGCGAGTCTATCATCCCTGTTAGAGCCTAGCTAGTGGGCGAACCTATTGCCCCAGATACAGCCAGCAGCAAACAGTTGAGTCGTGTTGAGTTAAGATTTCTGAAAAGGGTGGTTGTGTTTGGAGTTTCCCTGGAAGTGCAACTCGGGGTTTCTTCATTTCGCCTGTGAAACACAGTCAAGTTAAGATTGGACTGAAGGGGGATTAGTGTTTCATGCACCTCGCCATTCTTAAATTACGTCTGACAAGAATTTGTTGCACATACATCTCCATGATAATATAATTAATAGTCCAGTCAGTGATTTTAACCCATCATGCCGAGACGTAAAACGGATATTGGTAGCTGTTCATTGACATAGAAAAAAAAGCACTTATCACGTAATGCATTCATAACTGTTCCCGGGCGAAGCCGCGTCGTGTTGCTAGTATTTACTAAAAGAATTCTTCTTGAGAAGATAAGTTTTCACTAGGAATATTCGATGTTCTGTTCCATACCTAACCATGTTCACTGCTTCACAAGTCTTAACTCTCTCAACTAAGGTAGGCCTATCTTGCCTGCTGGGAATGTAATCACCAGGGCCCAGATTTTTATGTGCTTACCTTTTCAGAAATATGAATTTAATTATTTGTTATAACTCTTTGTCCTTTTCAAGGAGTATAATTGAATGTTGGTTGTAGTAGCTTATTGAAATACAATGTGCTATACGGATATTAAACATGAATATGAGGTGCCCTTTAATAGTGCTACCTCTGTAAAGAAAATCATTCAATTTGGTTTCACTATGTTTGAATTCAGATGGGGAATCGATTTGCACACATACATGGCCGCCATATGCAAACTTTTGGGTTGATGATCATTTAGTTTGGTCAAGATATGCTTCCCACATAAAGGTATGAAGTTGCAAAATTTGGTAGTCATCAGATTATTGGGTTGGTCGTAATTTGATTTAAGCTTTTAACATTTGATTGGCCGCCATTACGTTTTCGTCAAGATGGCGGCAATATAAAACATGACACTGAGGTGTCTTTTGCTAATGCTACCACTGTACGAAATTTTGTTCAATTCTGTTTCACCGTGTTCGAATTGATAGGGGGGGGGGGGGACGACGACAGACATTCAGAGTACACACACTCACACACAACACACAGACAGACACACAATTTTTGGCCCTGTGTGGATCTCATACGTCTACTTTCATTTTTTGCAAAAATCGAAAGTAGGCTAAAAATATGTGACTGTTTCCAAAATATGTTCTTAAATTTGTATCATATATATGTCCCCCAGTTACTCGAAATATAGTTGAAACGTCCAGCTGCTTGAATAATCCATAATCCTGTGACAATGTCCCCGCTTAATAGGCCAGGACTTGCCTCAGTTTCCGAATCCTACAATACTTACTGCAGATGCGTGATATGAAATCATGTATGTGCTGTTCTTTAATTTCATTCTAAAGAGCAGGACCAAACGTCACTTCAAAAACTATCATAGCACTCTGTCAGTACGCACAAGTTTCGCAGACCACTATAATTTCAAATAAAACAAGAAGTTCCGTGACGAACTAAAGAGCCTACTTTTCTTAAAATTTAAGATTCATGCCAATGATTAATCTATATGGAACTATCTAGAATAATGACGAAATTAAGTTGGTAATATCGAAATTTCTAATTAGTTAGAAATACTATATACCTGGCATAATATAGCCTAGTAGATCACTGCAGTTGGCAGCCCTGGTGACTGAATATATCCTTAGTTCCATCCCTTAGTTTACAGAATACAAATTTTGGTTGAAGTCTAATGGATGGCATGGACTTTACATGCAGTTAAACATTGGATCTAACAGCGCGCGTATAATCATGTTGGCAACAATGTCATGCATGTATTGGTCAGAAATAATATGAAATAATATGATCTATTGTTGTACCAATTTTGAATGAGATCTATTAGTTAGTATAGAAGTTACATGCATTTTAAAATTGGACCTATCAGCAGGCTTAGAATCAAGTTGGCAGCACTGAGGTATATAAGTTACTCCAAATTAATCTAGAATGCCAGGTGCTATACGTGTGCAAAATTTAGAACTATTGGCTTGCATACTTGCTGATATATTGATATTATGGTAACAAAAATAGAGACATCATTTATTAACAGTTGGCAGCCCTGGTTGCTATTAAGAATACGCATAGTCATATCTGTTATGGTACACATAGCACTTACGAAATGTGGTTGAAATCAAAATGATAGTATAGAAGTTACATGTATTTAAAGTTGGATCTCTCTGCAGGCTTAGAATCATGTTGGTAGCACTGACATATATAAGTTACTCCAAATTAATAGAATGTCAGGTACTATACGTGTACATAGTTCAAAGCTGTCGGCTTGCATACTTTCTGATATATTGGAATTTGGATGAAAGAAATTGTGAGCATTTTTTAACAGTTGGCAGCCCTGGTGGCTCTTAAGAATACGCTCAGTTATATCTGTCTATGTACACATAGCACATACGAAATTTGGTTGAACTGCAATTGATAATGTAGAAGTTATATGTATTTAAAAATTGGACTTATCCGCAGGATTAGAATCATTTTGGCAACACTGCCATATATGGCCTCCTGGAAATTAAACTGAAATATTATTATCTCTACGTGTGCCAATTTTGAAATAGCTCCCATTCATATCTTGCAAGATATCCAACATGGAGCTCAAATTTCAATTGCAAGTTTTCAGCAGTTGGTAGCAATGGCATAATTTGCAAATATGGGCTTGATATATGCATGTATAGATCTTTACTCATACCAAATTTGGATTCGATTGCTGCAGCCGTTTAGGATTTGATAGGGGGGGACGGGACAGGACACACACACAGCCAGACAGACAGACAGACTTACACACATTTCCCCGGATCGTTCTCATAAGTCTACTTTTTCCTCATTTTAGCAAAATGTGAATTGTAGGCTAAAAATTCTGTCCCCCCCCCCCTGCTATACTTAATGGCCGGGGAATTCCTATCTTTAGATACTACTACAATACAGAGACGAGAGTGCATTCAAGAAATAGAGAAGCAAATTATGGAATTGCCAAGGGTCGAAAATGTGGGCAGCAGTCATCTAAGGAGAACAACATACCACCTAATAAAGAAAATATCTACATATGAATAAATACGCCAGAATATATATTTATTTATAAAAACGGCAAATATATGTTAATAAATTGAAAATATTAGGTAAATAAAATACATATAAACGTATAACTATCCGGGCCTTAGTAATCATGCTATGACCGCATGCGTGGCTTCCCGACGGACTATTGTGTAACGGTAGATGCTAGTCAACTGGCGCTGACTCAACTCACATCGTCCGTCGCACGGCGCAAGCGAAGCTCCGATCTATAGGGATGAGATGGTACGCAGGATGTTATGCGAACTAAGTTAGGCATAGAGCTCATCGCGCCAGTAGTGGTATGCAGGATGATAATTCAACATCGCCTTGAGAAGTACTCCACCAACATTATACTTTGATTTTTCCAGTCATCATCATCATCATCATCTTGTACAGTTTCCACTTTCCTGTATTCTGCTTATGTCTCTTTTCTTCATTATCCACGATCCTGATGCAAAGGTCAGTATCGGGATATAGTAGCTTCTGTATAACTCTTCCTTGATTTTTAGCCCACTTTTTACATTTTGCAACAAGTAGTTCCGTGAAGAACTATACAGCCTATTTTCATATATCCTACTCATGTTAATTGCCACTATCAACATACAAAATTTCAGTTTAATTGCTGTAACAGATTCGTAGATATTGAGAACCGTCTAAATATTTCAGATTGTCGCCAGGTTGGATTTTTATTTTTGTACTATTACTGAACCCTTCAGAAAAGCAGTGTTTAATGTAAGCAATCTTAATCAAGGGGTCGCGCTCAGTTCCTATGTGATGTTTACGTTCGCCAAACAACATGCTCTACTGAGGTAAGGGTCATAGGATGCAAACTATAAATTAGAAAGAAAGGTGACAAGATGTAAAATAATAACATGATTTAATGACTAATAGTGCATAAAAAGAAATAAACAACAATAAAATATAAACAATCCTCCCTGAATTTCCCATGACAAGAATATCTATCAAATCTGAGGAGTCAGACGGATCTCCCCTTTATTTAAAATGTGGATCCTGGTTCCACTACCTTGCAATTTGGGTTTTATGTGCGCGTAATGACTAACTACGAGGAATGAGTACTTTGGATGACTGTTCGTTACAACGGGTTAACAGCCACGATGCTTACGAACAATCATCTCGTAAATCAACTTTTACGGATATGGAACATGACATTAATAAAAACCCTTAAAAGTAATGCTGACACACGCACTAAATCTATTATTTACAGGAATCTCTCTCGGGACCCTCATTAGCGCGAAGACGCACTTGACTTTGAGCTGCCAAGACTGGCCAAATTGCTCAACACAAACAAGGAAATACAGCATAGCACGTGACTCACGGGTCACTGAATGAAATCTAAACATGGAATAAACCAACAACAACAAAAGCCTGACTGGCTGACATTACTTTATATGAACAAAAACTGCATGTTAAGCTAACGCTTCGGAGATTATCGTGATTCGTAGGCGACTCCCATTTATTAAACAATTTCTATCATTGATCAGTTCTTAATTCTGTATTTCAAGTTATTACTGAGCCACACAGGCACTCTCCACTAATGACCTGGCTGGCAACCTTCAGTCCGTCTTGTGAAACATCTCCCCTCTTCCTCAATCACCTGTCATCGTCCCACTCCAGTGTGTATAAATATAACTGACCAGCTGTGCCGTTATCTCAAGGGATCAACAGCAACAAACTCAACCACTATGGTCAGACATTAATCAAAATATCCAGAATTGCCCTCGCGAGGTCACAATATGGATTCGTCATCAAGCTGCCAGAAATCAGTCTACGCTGAAATTCCCGCTTGTAATGACACAAAATACACACACTCACATACACACATCTGGGAATGACATTACGTTTTTCTCACAGATCGGCTGAATGGATGCTCGCCAACAATTTTAAAAATATATTAAAACCTACGATAGAGCTGACTGCTCTTCGTCACAAATCACATTGCTCCAAAGGATATAATCTCACTGAATCTGATCAATAATAAAACAAAAGAAATCAATTACCCTCCAATCTACTGTATAATTATATTACTTCAGTCCTACTTCTGAAACACAACATATCTCCGAGAGACGTTTCTAACCGCATTGCGTAGCATATGCAAACACGATCGTCCACATAGCTACGTTAGTTAAAACAACAAACAAGAAAAGAACCTTCTACTAATAACATATGCGAGCTGTTTCCATGCAAAAGGTGTGTCAGACCAAAACTAAATAGACTACGTTAATCACACAAGCAAATTATTTACAAAACAAAATATGTCCCATACACCATAAGTTAATTTATCAGATAATAATAAATATTATTCAGTACTCATCCTCAGTCAGCCACCCGTCAAAGAACATCCGCAGCCATCTCCCAGCCGGATTCTTCTTATCTCATCTCAACCATCTTGACGGAGTCTTGATATTTCCAGGCTTCCTCCATGGTCAATGATGTCATCTCTCGTGCTGATTCAAAAATTAAATTATTATACACTTGATGTCTGACTACTAAATTCGCCGTTCGGGTACTTCTTTCCCCAAAACAGTTTGTTGGCGAATTATCGAAGATACTGCCCCCTACAAATATAGTACTGTGACTATCTAACACTGAATTTAACACTTTTAATAATAATTTCTGTGTCCTTCATGACACGCAAAGTATAACTGTCAACGTCCTTAGACGCGCCAAGCATAAAAGCCTGTGTCCACTGACACACAAAATTACAGCCTGTGCCCTCGACACACACAATAATAATAAGCAGCCGTCCTCAGACGAACAAACGTAATAATCAATGTCTTGGCTCTTCACACCACTTATAAATGAACCAGCCCTAGGTGTAGATAGAGGGGGAAATTAGATAAAAATTTCACAAAATAATAGTGATACAGGAATGAAATAAATATCACTGAACTCGAAAAATAGCGCAGGTCAAGAATATGCCCATTAATCCTAGAATCGATCGTAGAGATGTTGTCTAGGCGATCTCCCGCGTGAATGCTAGCCGTAGCGTGCCCACGCTGGACCTGCCGCGCTAAATAAGCATTCTTCTCTCATTGGTTCCCACCTTTTCTGCAACTTGGCGGTTTTTATTCAGACCTTGGCTAGTAGGAGTGTCTAGCATGTACATCAGCCACTCACGTTACTGCATCATATTTCTTCTAGGCGCGAATATTACAAAGAACATACCAGAGCCGTGTCTCACTGCGCGTCGCTTCTATTTTGAGGTAGCCACCACCTGCCCTTCTGAATCATAGCTATGGTCATTCTTTTCACAATCATAAGTATTTAGCCTTTTGTCAAACAGCTTCAGGTATGTCCCCACTGTCTCCAGCAACTGCTTGAAATTTCCTCATCTCCGTCTGGCTATTTTCATGATGCTTGTAGAAATATTTATTGATTGAAGAAATAAAACATCGAATCATTTATCCAACAGAGGATAAAGGGTTCACAACTCTCCCACTCACAAAATTTCGAACTTAGGAATAAAGTCGACAATTTTAAAAAATCTTCAGTAGGCCAAATTGTTTTATTTCGGAATCACCCCTTTTCTATTACTTGGTCTAGTCGCTCCTGTCTCGAATGGCATTTACTCGTTTCACATCCTGCTCATAATGACTCTCTCAACTGCTTGCGTGACGCGCTGTTGCCTCGGGCAACACTCTGCTCGCCTCGTTAATGTTTGTCAACACCAATTTCACTTCCTTGTTCACGTGCCGTACTCAACTGCTCCCCGTTCACTTTGTTGATAGTAGACGTCCATATATTCAAACTGCATCATTATTTCGGCGCTCCCATGGTTCACTTCTACGATACTTTTTTAAGTTGGCTGCGTTGTAAACCGACATTGTTCCAGTGCTTAACTCTTTCACCCTGTAAGCATTATTTCCAAGGTTCCTGACAATAGAATAGGGTCCTATGAACTTTTCGCAGAATTTGCTGAAGATCTTCTTCTCTGGATCCGATGTAGCGGGTCGTTTCACCAAAACAAGCTGGTTGATTTCAAGATCACTGTGAAACCTCTTATTTCTTACTCGCCGTAATCTGCGGTCTGCTTGTTTCCTCATGTAGGCTCTCGTCCTCTCAATTCGCAGGTCAGGTGCTATCATTGGATCTTGTGGGCAGTTAATGATGCTTTTCCACGATCTCACTGGATACTCGTTTTTGTGTAGGACCATAGGGATCTGTCCTGTTGACTCGTGCCTGGTAGAATTCATGCATGTCTCTACATCCTTGATTTTGTCCACCCATCTGTGATGTTCATTTGGAATGAAGATTCTCAAATATGATGTTACACATTTAATTGCTCTCTGACTTGGATTTGCTTGAGCATGTCGGATACTGCTTAAAATGTGTTTTATACCCATGTCCTCCATACCTTTCTTGAATTCGGCGCTTGTGAAATAACTGCCATGATCTGATAATATAAATTCTGGTTTTCCAAGGATTGGAATAACTCTATTCCGAATACGACTGAGTACCTGTTTTGAAGTAGTTTTCTGAATGGGGCATAATACGACATACTTAGAAAACACATCAATGCACACTAGTAAGTGTCGGCAACCTCGCCTTCCCTTCGGGATTGGACCGAAATAGTCGAGTGCCAGTAGCTCGCAGGGTTTCTGAGGTAGCAAAGGTCTAGGATACTGCCTCATTAAATAATTATTTGGCTTTGTCTTCTGACAAGGATCACAAGTCGTAATGACGTCACATATAGTTGTTCTCATACGTGGCCATGTAAATGTCTCTCCTATCGTCGCTTCGCACTTATCTACGCCCACGTGACCGTAACTTTCGTGCGTATGCCATGTCAGTCCTCGCTGTAAAGAAGCAGGTACTAATATGCGTAACTTGGTGTGGTCATTATCTACCCATTTGTGCAGCAAATTGTTGACATAAACATATCTTCCTTCTTTGGCTTTCGCTTCTCGAAATGCAGGTGTTCCTGTAGGTAGTTGCTTTCTGAAGTATTGAATTAATAGCATCATCCATGGTTCCGCTTCTTGTTCTCGCTGTATCTCACGTAACTCCTCCAAGAATTCCCGGTCCTTCGGTGTTAACTCCAAGTGTTGAACCATCGCTGTTTCTTCATTATCAGGCTCTGGGTTCCTGCTGAGTGCATCCGGAATCACGTTCATCTTCCCTGGGCAATGTTCAATCTCAATGCTAAACTGCTAAATATATATAGACCAACGTGTCACACGTTCGCTTGCCATCGACGTCTTAAAGAAGAATGTTAGTGCCTTGTGATCAGTCCTGACAACAATAGGGTAGCCATAAATTATTCGTTTCCATTGTTGTAGCGCATGAAGTATGGCCAACAGCTCTAGTTCCGTTACAGTATAATTGCGCTCGTGCTTACGCAATTTTCGGCTGACAAATGCCAAATATGTTTTATGCTGCAGGTTAGCTGGATCCTCTTGGTAAAGCATAGCACCTATGCCAATTAGTGAAGCATCCGCTTGGATTATAAATTTGTGCTTGAAATCTGGATATCCTAATTTAATGCAGTTTTCCAATAGCTGTTTTGTTGCTTGGAATGCCTTCTCACACTCCGCATTCCATAACCATTTATTATTCTTCTTTAGCATTTCCTGCATAGGGGCGACAGTCTCCGTATAACCTGGACAGTTTTCCTTAAAGAATCCCGTTACGCCTAAGAAAGCCCGAATGTGCTTGACTCTCGTTGGTGTAGGGAAATTCTTTATCGCTTCGATCTTAGCTGGATTTGGCTTCACTCCCTCCTTGTCAATGATGTGACCCAAATATAAGATCTCGCTATTGAAGAAATGCGATTTCTTCAGGTTTACTTAGAAATTAGATGCATTCAGGTTGCCTAATACTTTATCTAAATTTTTCATGTGAGTTTCAATGTTGTCGGATGCCATCAAAATGTCATCAATATAGCGTACCGTCATCTCTTTAACTTCCTCGGTTAGATTCCGGTCCAGGGCTCGGATTAAAGCACATCCCGCTGTTTTGACTCCAAAGGGCATTCGAACGAAGCAAAATGTTTGGTTATCGAATAAGAAGCCAGTTAGAAGCTGTGACTTCTTATCCAATTCAATATGGTGGAAACTGGACGTCAAGTCGACTGATGAATAAATGCTTTTGTTTTTAAAGCCTTTTAATACGTCTCTGATAATTGGCGCTCTGTCATACTCAGGAAAAATGAGTCTCGTGTTGAGATTTCTGGCATCTAAACAAAGTCTAATAGATCCATTTGGTTTTGTGACTGCCAAAATCGCATTTAGATAAGGTGTAGGTGTCTTCCTTATCACTCCAGCTTGTAACATCTCATCTATAATGACCTTGACTTGACAACGATATTTTTCAGGAATTGGATACAACCTACTTTTGAAAGGTGACCAATCCTCGACTTGCATTGAATATTTGAAATTTAGTATTTTCCCAGGTACTGTATCAAATACTGTTTTGTGCTTCCTTAAAATCTCTTCCAATTGCTTTCTGTGTTCACCCCCAAGTTGAATGTCATTGAGCCGCTCCTGTAGTAACTCTTCAAATTGTGCCTCACTGTCGTCTCCTTCCGTTAATAAAGACCATATCTCCTGGGATTCACTCTCCTCGTCTAGTTCCACAACAGCTCCTTCTATGATGTTATCTTCTGCCTTTCGTACCTCCTCTTCCGTCTCTTCCGATATTGCTTCCAATGCCCAAGAATTTACATCTCTTCCGGTGGTGATTTCATCCATATGCAATCCCACATTCATCAGCTGATCATACTCTCTAAAACTGACAGTATTCTTGTGCAAATCTATCACTGCTTGATAGTCATAAATAAAATTTGCACCAAGAATTATATTGAAATTCATCTTTGCCATGATAATGAATGTTTGCCCAAAAGTGTGTTCCAATATGTTCAGCTCTAAGTATGCCTGACGTTTACAAGTGACGGTGCGTTCAGGAATAACACCCCTCACTTTGAGCTGTGGTACGGGAATTACAGGAATATTTCGACTCCGTCCCAACTCTCGAACCAAGGCCTCCGATACCAGACTGATCTGTGACCCCGTATCCAATAAACATCTTATATTAATTCCACCAATCCTCGCGTAAATAATGGGTAACTGCGTAATTTCATCGTTCCGTGTTTTCACCGTCTCCTCCAGGCAGTCTTCTGGCAAAGCAATCCATTCTTGTATGTTCGCTACTATCCATCCCTCTTCAACTTCCGACTGTTGCGTTTGTAGGCTGTCTTCTTTATCCAAATTTAGCATTTTTTTAAAGCTCCAGTGCGACTCCCATCATCCGTTTGTCGCCGATGCCCTTGATATTCCTCTTGTCTCAGTAGACTTCCAGCTTCCTCAGTATGTGTATCAGGATTCTTCATGTTCCCAATGGCTTTTTCCCATCTTCCTAGCTCTCCACCTTGACTAGCGTGTAATTCCTCTAGGTAATTTTGTGATTGAGCGTGCCTATCATCCCAGTCATTTCGATAATTTCGTGGCTCTCCTTGATTTTGGTCTCTCCTTCCTTTCCATCTTTGATTAGCATTGTAATCACCGTATCTTCCATAAGGCCTCTCATTTCTTCGATTTTCACGCCAATGTTGATATCCTCTCTGTTGGTACCTATTGTTGCCTTGATATGGTCTATTATTGTAGTTATTTTCGTTACGCTGGTATGGTCAGTTTTCTCCTTCTTCCTGGTTTCGCCTAGGTGTGGAAGTGCTTGTATTAGTGCCCTGCGTATTAGTGTTTGCCTGCTTAGGTTTTATGACCTCTGTCGTGTTGACTAACTCCAGCTGTCTTCCTCCTCTATAATGATTATGAGACGTAGTCTCATCTATCTGGCGTAATATCTGGTCTGCATGTATGGCCGTACTAACGTTCGCTGCGACTAGTACTTGTTGGACATTGACTGGCAATTGCCGCGCTATTGTCATCACCAAATCCGCTTCATTTAAAGGGTAATCAAGGTCGCGAAATTTTAACATTTGCATGTTAAAGAAATCTGAGTATTTTGTTTGCTGGGTGGTCTGGTACTTTCTAGAATAAAGCTCCATCCTTAGACTCTGTTGTATCGCAGGCGACCAATATTTGCGCAGAAACGCCAATTTAAAGTCTGACATGGTTCCAAATGTATATTTGAAGCTTAAAAACCATGTAAGGACATTTCCTGATAAAAATCTCTCCATCATCCTCAATCTACGTGCTTCAGGTACCCCAGTGTCATTGTAATGGTCTTCAATTTCTTTAATAAAAGCTTTAGGTGTCACCCCTGAATTTTCCGTGTATTTCTGTGGTTTATAATCACTTGAGCGAATTACTTGTCTAAGTTGTGTAGGCTGATGACCGTCTTGTGGTGTTGAGCTCCTATCGATATTCTTGCGAAACCCTTCCGTGTTTGTTGTTAATGGGCTCTCCGCTTGAGTCTGACTTCCTGCTGTGCTTGCCTCGGGGCTATTTGAGTCATACTGCTTGTCATTCAATGTTCCCGTTCTAAATATCGATGATTGCTCTAATGACCTGAGTTCGGCTTTAATGATCCTGTCCGTCTGTTCTTTAAGCTTGCTCTTCATTTCTTGCTCTAAGGCTTGAATACGAGTGTGATTTTCGCCTACTGTTTTAAGAATGGTGGATCTTTCCTCTTTAGAATCGATATTCATTTTTTTCCAATCTTTTCTTATCTGCTCTTTAATCGTGCTTACTTTCTCTTCAATCTGGCTTTTAGTGTCATCCTGATTGCTTTCTATCTGACTCAGCCTATCTTCGATGGTACTCCTTAATTGACTCTGATCCGCTTCTAGGCTTTTCCACTGCTCTGCTGATTTTATTTCGAGACGATCCATATCTTTAATTATGCCGGATATATTCTCATCTACCGCTGATAGTTGTTGTAGAATGACTTTGCCTCTCTTTTCCATCTCCATAAATCGTCCTTCTAACTTCTCCTGAGCTATCTTGACCTCGCTTGTATTCATAGTGCACGCTATTTCAATTTGCTCTAATTTAGCTAACACCGTTTCATCCAGAATGCTAAGTTTTTGATCAAAAATACTTTCCATTTTCTTAATCTGGTCTAATTGCTTTTCATTATTTTTACTAACGTCTAGGGCCAGTAATACCATCTGTTGATTAGTGTGATCTTTCATCTCTGCGGTTAACGAAGCTAATTGGTTCGTGTTTTTAACGTTCTGCGCTTCAAATTGCGAATTGATAGTGTCATTAATTTCACTTTTTAATAATCTAGCTTGTTCCGCCTGATATTCATTTTGTTCAATTCTACTGTTATTTAATTGTGTCCGCAATGATTCACTTTGTTCTGATAGTTTCGCGTTTAATGCTTCACTTTGTTCTAACATATTATTGTTTAGTGATTCACTTTGTTCGGATAACTTCGCGTTTAATGCTTCACTTTGTTCTAACATACTAGTGTTTAATGATTGACTCTGTTCTGATAGTTTAGTGTTTATTTGTTCAGATAATTGTGTGTTTAATGATTGACTCTGTTCCGCCAATTTAGTGTCCAACAATTCCTGTGTTCTCCTAGCTGCACTCTCAATGATTTCTTGAATCTGTTCAACCGTTGCCATATTACACACTTTATATGAGACATTAGGGAAATGGCATAAAGCAATGCCCTTTGACACACATATAAAATCCAATGCACATTTAATTTCTTTACCCTACTCAGTTCATTTATTTTTACATTTAATCCCACTAGTCGATTGCATCTCTGAGTAGTTCTAATTTTACTCAACTTAATTTAAACCCAAACACATATTCAGTCATTAAATTGTTATCCTGATCTGATATTAACACTGACTAATTAACAAAGTATTAATTGTCATTTAAGGCTACAGCCTCCTAACATTTTCACGAGTTTGACTTTCTACACAAATCTTGTTTTAACTTTAATCATTGGGCGCCCGGTATCACATATATTACCTTTTACTTTAATTCAATAGACAAATACGTGAACCGTATTTTACATTGCAAACTCCTGATTTTAATTTATATTTCACACATTTGGCGGTATCCTCTTCGCCTCACTTACTTTTAATAAAATATCACTTCCCGGTGATTAAAATACTGTCATATCTGCCTGCACTTGCGGCATGTCAGTTTTACTCAAATACGCCACTAAAATGTGTTCCAGCAGCGAACCAGCAATCAAATTACACCTTCATTGTTGCGTCAGTTTGAAAACCCAACTACGCTTACATTGACATGTGCAAAATCCTTGCCGTTACACCACAGTGAACCGCCCCACGCTTGGCCGCGCCAGTTTACTCCTATGAACCCTTCAGAAAAGCAGTGTTTAATGTAAGAAATCTTAATCAAGGGGTCGCGCGCAGTTCCTATGTGATGTTTACGTTCGCCAAACAACATGCTCTACTGAGGTAAGGGTCATAGGATGCAAACTATAAATTAGAAAGAAAGGTGACAAGATGTAAAATAATAACATGATTTAATGACTAATAGTGCATAAAAAGAAATAAACAACAATAAAATATAAACAATCCCACCTGAATTTCCCATGACAAGAATATCTATCAAATCTGAGGAGTCAGACGGATCTCCCCCTTATTTAAAATGTGGATCCTGGTTCCACTACCTTGCAATTTGGGTTTTTTGTGCGCGTAATGACTAACTACGAGGAATGAGTACTTTGGATGACTGTTCGTTACAACGGGTTCACAGCCACGATGCTTACGAACAATCATCTCGTAAATCAACTTTTACGGATATGGAACATGACATTAATAAAAACCCTTAAAAGTAATGCTGACACACGCACTAAATCTATTATTTACAGGAATCTCTCTCGGGACCCTCATTAGCGCGAAGACGCACTTGACTTTGAGTTGCCAAGACTGGCCAAATTGCTCAACACAAACAAGGAAATACAGCATAGCACGTGACTCACGGGTCACTGAATGAAATCTAAACATGGAATAAACCAACAACAACAAAAGCCTGACTGGCTGACATTACTTTATATGAACAAAAACTGCATGTTAAGCTAACGCTTCGGAGATTATCTTGATTCGTAGGCAACTCCCATTTATTAAACAATTTTTATCATTGATCAGTTCTTAATTCTGTATTTCAAGTTATTACTGAGCCACACAGGCACTCTCCACTAATGACCTGGCTGGCAACCTTCAGTCCGTCTTGTGAAACATCTCCCCTCTTCCTCAATCACCTGTCATCGTCCCACTCCAGTGTGTGTAAATATAACTGACCAGCTGTGCCGTTATCTCAAGGGATCAAAAGCAACAAACTCAACCACTATGGTCAGACATTAATCAAAATATCCAGAATTGCCCTCGCGTGGTCACAATATGGATTCGTCATCAAGCTGCCAGAAATCAGTCTACGCTGAAATTCCCGCTTGTAATGACACAAAATACACACACTCACATACACACATCTGGGAATGACATTACGTTTTTCACACAGATCGGCTGAATGGATGCTCGCCAACAATTTAAAAAAAAAATTAAAACCTACGATAGAGCTGACTGCTCTTCGTCACAAATCACATTGCTCCAAAGGCAATAATCTCACTGAATCTGATCAATAATAAAACAAAAGAAATCAATTACCCTCCAATCTACTGTATAATTATATTACTTCAGTCCTACTTCTGAAACACAACATATCTTCGAGAGACGTTTCTGACCGCATTGCGTAGCATATGCAAACACGATCGTCCACATAGCTACGTTAGTTAAAACAACAAACAAGAAAAGAACCTTCTACTAATAACATATGCGAGCTGTTTCCATGCAAAAGGTGTGTCAGACCAAAACTAAATAGACTACGTTAATCACACAAGCAAATTATTTACAAAACAAAATATGTCCCATACACCATAAGTTAATTTATCAGATAATAATAAATATTATTCAGTACTCATCCTCAGTCAGCCACCCGTCAAAGAACATCCGCAGCCATCTCCCAGCCGGATTCTTCTTATCTCATCTCAACCATCTTGACGGAGTCTTGATATTTCCAGGCTTCCTCCATGGTCAATGATGTCATCTCTCGTGCTGATTCAAAAATTAAATTATTATACACTTGATGTCTGACTACTAAATTCGCCATTCGGGTACTTCTTTCCCCAAAAAAGTTTGTTGGCGAATTATCGAAGATACTGCCCCTACAAATATAGTACTGTGACTATCTAACACTGAATTTAACACTTTTAATAATAATTTCTGTGTCCTTCATGACACGCAAAGTATAACTGTCAACGTCCTTAGACGCGCAAAGTATAAAAGCCTGTGTCCACTGACACACAAAATTACAGCCTGTGCCCTCGACACACACAATAATAATAAGCAGCCGTCCTCAGACGAACAAACGTAATGATCAATGTCTTGGCTCTTCACACCACTTATAAATGAACCAGCCCTAGGTGTAGATAGAGGGGGAAATTAGATAAAAATTTCACAAAATAATAGTGATACAGGAATGAAATAAATATCACTGAACTCGAAAAATAGCGCAGGTCAAGAATATGCCCATTAATCCTAGAATCGATCGTAGAGATGTTGTCTAGGCGATCTCCCGCGTGAATGCTAGCCGTAGCGTGCCCACGCTGGACCTGCCGCGCTAAATAAGCATTCTTCTCTCATTGGTTCCCACCTTTTCTATAACTTGGCGGTTTTTATTCAGACTTTGGCTAGTAGGAGTGTCTAGCATGTACATCAGCCACTCACGTTACTGCATCATATTTCTTCTAGGCGCGAATATTACAAAGAACATACCAGAGCCGTGTCTCACTGCGCGTCGCTTCTATTTTGAGGTAGCCACCACCTGTCCTTCTGAATCATAGCTATGGTCATTCTTTTCACAATCCTAAGTATTTAGCCTTTTGTCAAACAGCTTCAGGTATGTCCCCACTGTCTCCAGCAACTGCTTGAAATTTCCTCATCTCCGTCTGGCTATTTTCATGATGCTTGTAGAAATATTTATTAATTGAAGAAATAAAACATCGAATCATTTATCCAACAGAGGATAAAGGGTTCATTACATTAATATTATTGTGTACGTGTGGTATTCAAACTTCAATCGCATGATTAGAACACAAGAAGTAAAAACGAGATTTTAAAATTACGCACACCAGCCATCTTTTGATTATGCAACTATTGAAATAAGTTAGATGCCAGCGGATCAACATTTGTATAATCATTTAACGTGCAACGTATCACGGCACTCGGATAGTTAATTCGCGAGAAACGTCCATTTAAATATGTATACTTCGCGTCGCCGCCATGTTGGATTTGTGCTCACCAGGTTACTGAAGTCCTGTAGGTGAACATATGTTCATAGTCTCTATGAACATAAAAAAATTCAGTTTGGTTGCTGTAAAAGATTCATAGATATTGAGAACCGTCTAAATATTTCGGAAGCTCGCCTTTTAGGATTGTTATATGTATAGGCCATAGAGTTATGTACCATTCAAGGACAATTATTGCCTAGGTTCATTATTCAAACTTTCACTTTGATCGCATGATTACGACACAAGAAATAAAAACTTAATTTTAAAATTTCGCACAGCCACCATCTTGAGGTTATGTAAACAATTGAATTAAATTAGATGGCAGTGGATTACAATCTGCAAAATCATTTACTGTACCACATTTCACTGCGCTCAGAGAGTTAAATCACGTGAAAAGTCTATTAAAATATTTCAAATTCGCTTGGTCGCCATGTTAGTTTTGTACTTTACAGGTTTATTAAATATACATAGGTAAACTTGTATCTGTACCCTTTATCTCCGTACAAAATTGCAGGGTGATATCTGTAATAGTTTCGGAGATTTAGAATGTCAGTGAAATATTTCGCACAGCCGCCATTTTGAGGTTATGTAAACAATTGAACTAAATTAGACTCCAGTGCATTACAATGTGTATAGACATTTGCTGTACCAAGTTTCATTACGTTTGGATAGTTAAAGCACGAGAAAAGTCTATTTAAATGTCTCAATTTCGCTTGACCGCCATGTTGGTTTTGTAGTCACCAGGTTTTTGAAAGTCTCATAGGTGAACTTCTAGTAGTGCCCTTTATCACCGTACAGAATTTCATGGCGATATCGGTAACAGTTTCGGAGATATTGAATGCTAGTGAAATATTTCACACAGCCGCCATGTTGGATTGGTCAGACGTAATAAAATTTGAAGGGCACGGTTGAGGTCGCCGGCAATAGTGCTATGAACTTACCGAGTTTCATTGAAATCGCTCTAGCCGTTTAGAATTTATTGGGGGGGGGGGGGGGGGGGACACACTCCTCACACACACACACACACACACACGCACACACACACGGACAAAAGGTGATCTCATAAGCCTATTTTTTCAAAATTGAAAATAGGCTAAAAATGAGGAAAAAGTAGACTAATGAGATCGATCCGGGAAAATGTGTGTCTCTCTGTCTGTCCTTCTGTCTGTCTGGCTGTTTGTGTGTCCCCCCTATCAATTCCTAAACGGCTGCAGAAATCGAATCCAAATTTAGTATGAGTATATATGTATACCACAATATCTCACGTCCATATTTGAAAATGATGTCAGTGCTACCAACTGTTGAAAAAAACGTACTAGAAATTTGAGCTCCATGTTGGATATCTTGGAAGATATCCACGGGAGCTATTCCAAAATTGGCACACATGTAGATAACACTATTTCAGTTTAATTTCCATGAGGCCATTCATGACAGAGTCGCCAAAATAATTTTAAGCCTTCTGATAGGTCCAATTTTTAAATGCCTATAACTTTTACACTATCATTTGGATTTCAACCAAATTTTGTATGTAATATGTGTACATAAACCGATATGACTGAGCGTATTCGTAAGAGCCACCAGGGCTGCCAACTGTTAATAATTGCTCTGTCTATTCTTTTATCCAAATACCAATATATCAGAAAGTATGCAAGCCGACAGCTTTAAACTATGCACACGTATAGTACCTGACACTTCTATTAATTTTGCAGTAACTTATATACTTCAGTTCTACCAACATGATTCTAAGCCTGCTGATAAGGCCAATTTTAAACACATGAAACTTCTATACTATCAGTTGGATTTCAACCAAATTTCGTATGTGGTATGTGTAGCATAACAGATATGGCTATAAGTATTCTTAAGAGCAATCAGGGCTGACAAATGTTAATAAATGCTGTCTATATTTTTTTAACCTAATATCAATATATCAGGAAGTATGCAAGCCAACAGCCCTATACATTTCACACGTATAGTACCTGACATTCTAGATTAATTTGGAATAATACTATAAGTCAGTGTTGCCAACATGATTCTACGCCTGCTGGTAGGTCCAATTTTAAAACACATGCAACTTGTATACTAACAAATGGATTTCGTCCAAAATTGGCACAACAAGATATCATAATATTTCAGATTAGGTTATTTCTGACCAGCAACCACGCCTGACATTGTTGCCAACATGCTTTTACGCGTGCTGATAGATCCAATGTCTAACTGCATGTAACGTAAATTGGACTTCAACCGTTTTTTTATTCTATACCTTAAGAGATGGAACTAAGAATATAGGCTATTCATTCACCAGGGCTGCCAACTGTAATGCTCTATTAGGCTACATTATACTAGGCATATTTCGAACTAATTAGACATTTCGATATTACCAACTTAATTTCGTCATTGTTCTAGATAGGTTCATAAACTGTAGATTAATCATTGGCATGAAACTTAATTTTAAGGAAAGTAGGCTCTTTAGTTCGTCACGGAACTACTTGTTTTGTAGGACATCTGTATTCCACACTAAGCTCCTAATGCTTCTCAGAAATGCTTCTGCCTGTCTGCCACGTTCCGTAATCTCTTGGTCATTTCTCCCATTTTCCTCCACTATACTTCCCAAGTACTTGAGACTTTCCACCCTCTTCAGCTGTGCACCTCCAAGTATTATCCCACTCATTGATCTGTCCTTTTTCCTGGTCGTTAACAGGATCTCACATTTACTGATGTTGAACTTCCATTCGTACTCTCCCTAGCCTTCAGTTGCTCCTGAATTTCCTCCTCCTTGTTTCCCCAGACTATGAGATCATCTGCAAACACCATTGCTTTCATCTTATCTTCTCCTATCTTTCCAGCTACCTGTGTCATGACATCGTCCATAACCACAATAAAGAGAAGCGGTTACAGGTCTCACATTTGTCTGAACCAGTCTGTTCTTTCTCCTAGAACTTTCACACAACTCACACTTCCACAATACATCTCCTTCACTCTGCCTACAGTCCCTTTTTCCACTCCCATGTTTTCCATTGCTTTCCAAACCTTCTCCCTACACACACTATCATAGGCCTATTCGATGTCCAGAAAGGCCATCAACAGATCCTCTCCAAATTCGTAGTGGTGTTCCTGGATCTCTCTCACTGAAAATAAGAGATCCACTGTTTATCTCCCAGGTCTGAATCCATACTGCTCCTCTCTCAATTCTCTCTCCACTTTGGCTCGTATTATACTTTCTAATATCTCTATATATAAGAATGAAAGTTTGTCTGCTTTTTCTGAATTTCTATGGAAATTTGCGTTATTTACGCGTTTCAGACTGTTTTATGACGGATGCGTGCGAAAATATTTTTTTTTGTCTGTCTGTCTGTCTGTTTGTCTGTGGACAAGTATGTTCCCTTATAACTCGAGAACGGCTGGGTGGATCAACGTAAAATTTGGTACAGATATCCTTCAGAGGCACGACACTAGTCATTGATATAACTCTTCTCTGTAGCTCCAATAAATGGGGGCCTACCCCCTTAAAACACTTGCTGAAATAGGCGTAGAAGGGCGAGACAAAGCTCATTTTCAGGACACCTTGTAGAGTTGAGTGATGAAAAAATCGGATTTATTTTTCTTTGAAAAATGTGTGAGGGAAGGTCTATTCTATAAGCTGGCATATGATTTTTGCACCTTCCGGCCCTCTAAATGCCTTTTTCGGGGCATTTAATTATGGTGCTCAGCTGACCACGCCCACCTGGCGTGGACTGTCACCAAAAGTTGTTTTTCGGCATGCTAATAGGAAGTCTTGTTTTGTCTGTTGGTAGTTCTGGTAGCTTATGTAATCTCCATGGAAACATCTGAGTAGTTCTGGTAGCTGCCTTGCTTATATAATCTCCATGGAAACATCTAAGCATCGGTTTCCGCGGAAACTTGTTGATGTTTTGAATTTTCAGTGGTAACCTCGTGTAGATCAGTCGTCGTTGGTTTTATAATATTTATTTACAGTTTTGTGTTCCCGTGTGTTATTATGGGTCGAATTAGGAAGTTTGGTAAATGTAAACATTATCGCCGTGTTGCCAAAGGTGTGAAGGACGATTTTGGATTGCCTTCAACCGACTCAAAACATGACATTGGAAGAGCAAGCAGTGCCTCAAAAAGGAAACTATTGTTTGGAAGCCGAGAGTAATGCCAGTTCTACTGTCAGTAATGCAAGTAGTTGTGATAGTTATGCAATTCTAGATATAGGTGTACTTTCTGCATTGCTACACTCATTTGCTAAATGTAAACACTGTGATGGTGTAGACTGTTTTGAACTAAAGGAAGATGAAAAAAGTAGAAGGGGCTTAGCCACTTGATTGGAAATACAATGTAATTCATGTGGCAGCAATAAATCAACTATGACATCAAAATTAGTTGAGAAGAAATATGAGGTTAATTTGAGGTTTGTTTATGGCATGAAAAACTTGGCATTGTACCAGGCAATGACATGGCATGTGCGCTTCGCCAGAGTGATATGCTGCGACTGAAGGAAGCTGAAAAGAGTGGCCAAGAGATGACCAAAGAAGCCAGAATAAAGAAGAGAGCTGAAAAGAAGAAGAAAGAAGATGAGAAAACCAAGAATGAAGAGGAGTATGGAGCTGGACAATTCTAAAAGGCTGATATGTGTCAGAAACGCATGTCTTTGTTTTTTTTGTCATTTACCGTAATTTATATTTTTTGACATTCAGGTACACTTTTCTCTGAAACTACTGAACTTATTGTCATGAATTTCTTTATGGGTATGCATGGGGTCATTATAAACACACTAGGTGAAATATAACTGGATATTAACAGATATCAAGCCCTATAAAAAATTTAATATTACAAAACATTTACCAAAATTTGGTACATCAAATATAATATTTTTTAATTGGCCAAATAATATTCTAATGAATAAAATCTTTCACCTACTGTGTAAATCAAAGCCTATATGACATATATGGGCAGTTTAGTTGCTCTCTGTCTGCTACTTTCTGAGAAAAGTGTACCTAAAGAGATTACAACATTCTCAAAAATTATTTTTCAGGTAAAATGTAAAATGTATTTTACATAAACTGGGCATTTGGATCTTTCCATAATTCTTTCCCTGTGTTGAGGAGATATTACTAACTGCATGTGTAAAGTTCCAATGCTTTGAAGTTAATGGTATAGTAGTAAGATAGCCTCAAAATTTATTGAAATAGTGTGGTCAGTTTCAAGGCGAACTCTACATGGTGTCCTTCAGTCCCTCAATGTGAGAAATGAAAAACCACCTTTTTAGGCCCTAAAACCAACCGTTTTTGAGATATTCCCAGAAAACTAATTTCATTTAATACAGTAATGAAAGAATGCAATCCGGTAACCATGGCAACAGAAACTCACAGGTCCATCTATTGCTGTAAGACGCAATACAATTCCATTTATTACATTACTGAGATAGTTTGCAAACGGTTATAAGGTTATAACGGAACAAAATCAAGCTGTAAAATACATCAATACATATAATGCGCTTAAGGGGTCAAGGGGTTCTCTAGATTTTTTCACGCGATTTACACGTGCGGGTGTGGTACGGAAGGTCTATTACGTCCTTATCTCTATATTGTTATATTATTATTATTATAATAAATGTTATTATTATTTTTATTATTATTATTACTATTATTATTATACTGTTGACTACAATGACGACACACAGCCTATTTTCTGCCCCTTGGCGACAGAAACAAAACTCGGGGACCCTAAATAGCCGTAAAGGGTTCCCGAAAACTACATTTTAAGAATCTAAAACCAACAGTTTCTGATATTCCAAGAAAACTAATTTCATTTAATAAACTAATGAAGGAATGCACGCCAATAGCCATGACAAAGCATCTCAAAAGGTGGCATCCAACTTTCCATCTATTTCTGCAAGAAGTAATGCCACTCCATTTATTAAATTTCTCTGAACGATTGCAAATGGCAATAAGGTTATCACGGAACCAACTAAAACTGTAAAATTCATCAATGCGCTTAAGGGGGTCAGGGGTTACCATAGATTTTTTTCACACGACTTAAACGTGCGATATGTCGTACATAAGGTCTATTATATCTCCAAACAGCAGCATGACGTGTATTGCGTTTCGTCTACGAGGTTTTCAATTTTATATTCACGTCAGGAAGTACACGTTAGGTAGGCTAAATTTATTTTCTGAGCATATTTTAACTAACCATTTATCTTTGTCGACAAACAGGTTCCAAGCCTCTAACCATTGCAACAGTAGCTCAATTGATTACGTCTGGCTATTAATACCAAAGACCGTTCGAATAATGAGTACTTCTGCTAGTCTTTCCATATATCTTGGAACAGTGTGGTATGAGTGTGACACCTCTGTAATTTCTGCACTCATTTCTGCTTCCTTTCTTAAATATTGGGACAATTAATCCCTTCTTCCAATCTTCTGGGGTATTTTTCTCCTACCATACCACCCTCATCACACGGTACAGCCACTGTTTCCCAACCTCCCCTGCTGCTGCCAACACGAAGTTCCTCCTTTCTCTACTAGAAAGCGCTATAGTGTCAAGGAGCTTAGATATCTAACCTCCTTGACTTTCATAGCGCTCCAAGGAACATCAAAATTCGACATACAAGCTGCCCTCTGGGCGTCAAAAACAAAGCTTGTACCCGGCACCCAAGGTCATACGATATTATTATTATTATTATTATGGACAACATCATTCCTAAAGTTCGTCACAATAAATCACAGATTATCATACTTAATCTTTTGACGAATGTGCACGGCATATACCGTGTAATAATGATGGCCGCATCCTAGTACGTAATTGATTGTTAAACAACGTTTGGGGAGTAAGATTAAGCTAAAGCTAAAATTAGTAACAAATTATAAAGTACATTCAAAAAGTAACGAGCCGGAGGCTTGAATGTGCAAACCGGTGACGACATCGGCTAATCGTAGCTTGTGTAACGAGGTGTGGTTCCGACCAGAGCGTGGAAGGTGACAGCCCGTCGCTAGAGGGCACGCGTGCACGTCACGTGACGATACAAAGCGAGCAGCAGCATGCATCAATCGTCCAACCAAGACCAAGACAGTAGGCCATTCGACATGCTTCCTAGTGTGGTTGAAGACTGTGAGGCACCCATTGTGCACACACTTTTCGCAAGTGCAGTCGTTCCTTCATGATGGTGCGCACACTTCCGACGCTCGATCCGACCACGGCGGCTATGGCGTTCACTGTCACTCGGCGGTCCTGGGTAATGAGTGCATCAACCAGCTGGACGTTGCCATCGGTAATGCAGGGGGGTGCCCCAGACCGGGCATCATCGGCTAACGACACCCGTCCTTCCCTGGAGCGCTTGTGTCACGCCTTGACCCTTGCAAGGGACATGCTGTGTTCGCCGTACACTTGCGACATTCGGCGATGAATGTCCGTTCCCCCTACTCCTTTCGCTTTTAGAAACCGAACAACACCTATTTGCTCTTCGTTTGACGCCTCCATGCCACTGTTTGCAATGCGACTGGCAGCGTTGGACGATTGATGCATGCTGCTGCTCGCTTTGTACCGCACCTTATATAATGCAAATATGGGACCAGTAGACAAATGTGATATGATGGTCTCAATTAATGATTTGATATGAAAAACTATCATGTGGTACACAAAACTACTTTTTCATTTACTGAACATTTGTATTTTGATCGCTCGTTTAATGCTCAAAGAATATTAGAAGTTCTCAGTAGTAGTGCACTCGGCAACAGGTTAAACTATCTAAATAATAAAACACCGCAACAACTATAGAAATGCCTCATACCGAATGATCTCTAATGTTTGCAAATAAGATCGACACGTTACACAAGTTCTTACGAACTGTTTTCATCTAAATAGCCTATTGTAACTTTCTAACTTATCTTATACATATGATTCTGAACTCCGTTCTAAATGGCTGGACCAATTTTAATGACATGTTTTATGTACATTACAGTGGGTTCCTGAATGGTTTAGATTCACAATTGGACCCGGTAGGTGGAATGAACACAATTTTAGAACCAAATTTTACACACAATTATAGAACCACAACATACAATCAAAACCAGTCGTCATGGAAACCGCAAGCCTCAGTGAAAGCTGAAGTCTTTGGACTGTATGTCTCCGCTCGTTAGATCCACCTGGTTGCAACCTGTGCAACTACCGCCATACCCTACGCTACGCCCATGATTTGTACCATAGGTGGCGGTGATGTCGAATTCTTCATTTTGTCTCTGTACGTTAGAGCGTTTCAGCAAATTTCGTATGCGTTCATATACCATTCATCCGATTGCGATGAAACTTGGGTGAGATGTTAAGTGCACTCTAGGGAAGGGTTCTGGCTTACTAAATCACGAGTATATTCAACAAATGAGCGATGGCGTGCGAATCGTTTCGACAAAGTCCTGTATGTGTTCATATACCATTCGTCCGATTGCGATGAAACATTGGAGAATTGTTGTGTACACTAAAGGAAAGGTTTCTGGCTTAGTAAATCAATTTTCTAATAGGTAGCGCACGAGTAGATTCAACTAATGAGCGATTGCGCACGAATCGTTTCAACTAAGTCCTGTATGCGTTCATGTACCATTCATCCGATTGCGATGAAACTTTGGTGAATCGTTGAGTACACTCCAGGGAAGGTTTCAGGCTTAGTATATCTATCTTACAATAGGTAGCGCATGAGTAGATTCAACAAATGGGTGACGGCATTCGAATTGTTTAAACAAAATACCGTATGCGTTCATATGCCATTCATCCGATTGCGATGAAACTTTGATGAGTTGTTGTGCACGCTCCCACGAATGTTTCTAGATTAGTAAATCCATCAAACCAGTCAAAACACTGAAGACTCAAACAACAACAACAACAACAACAAAAACAACAAATCCATTTCACGATAGTTTAGAGGCAATTAAAAGAAATTGAAAAAAAATATTGTGTATCCAAAAGCACTTCAAGAAACAAAATTACAACGCCAACACTTTTTTTGATTGGCATTGCAATGCATGCCGGGTACATCTTGTGCAGTATATATCTGTGCACAAGTGTAATACGTAAACATAGTACATTATCTAATCCTAAAATGAGCCGGTTCTGATGATGATCGCTCGACGATCGAAACATGTCGTCTAATTTACTGTAAGTACCCCTATTGTTAGCCTATTTTCATTTTTGAAAAAAATAGGCTTATGGGATCATCTTTTGTCCGCGCGTGCGTGTGTGCGTAGGCCTATGTGTGTGTGTGTGCCCCCCTAATAACTACTAAACGGCTCGAGCGAATTCAATAAAACTCGGTGAGGTTATAGCAACATTTCAGCTAACGTCTCACCAATCCAATCCAACATAGCGGCTGTGCGAATTATTTCACCGGCATTCTAAATCTCCGAAGCCATTACTGATATCATCTTGAAATTTTTGTGCGGTGATAAAGAGCACTACCAGAAGATCCCATATGAGACTTTCAAAAACCTGTTAACTAAAAAACGAACATATTGGCCAAGCGAAGTTGAAACATTTATATAGACGTTTCTCGCGATGTAACCATCCAAACGCAGTGAAACTTGGTACAGCAAATGTTAATAAACATTGCAATTCACTAGCATCTGATTTAGTTCAATTGTTTACATAACCTCAACATGGCGTCTGTGCAAAATTTTTAAATTAAGTTTTTATTTCTTGAGTATTAATCATGCGCTCGAAGTGAACGTTTGAATAATGAACCTACGCAATAATCGGCATCTAATAGTACATAACTCTATGGCGTACTTTTATAAAAATCCAACATGGCGACCATCCAAAATATTTAGACGATTCTCAATATCTACGAATCTAAACTTATTACAGCAATCAAACTGAAATCCTGTATTGATACGTGCTACTCCTTGTAGCAAGTTCGTTAATTGGATCAAAGTAGGTAATGCACAACACAAATGGTCCTTTATGAAATATTATCTTTATTGCAGGTCAGAAAGTTACACCACACAATAAGCAAATAGAAACAATTAGCTGTCTTTTTCAAGTTTGCTCCCTTATGGAGGACACTCACCCTTTCATTTGTTCACGCAGTTAATCCCTCGCTAATGAGACCGGTGTCCTCGGTAGAAATACCTGCAACACTTCCTTGAGTACACAAGCTACAGTTATTTACGATAGTCTGGCACTCACTGTTGTTGAATACACACTGTTTCGTAATTCGCACGTCACCGTATCGCACTGGTAGGAACACACTCCTCAAAAATCAGTCCGTCCCTAGCTGGCCAGGTCACTTTATATAGCGGGGCTGGTGACTCAACGGATGTTTCCAGAGCAGACGAGGATTCACGGTTACTCGAGAATTCCACTACCGGGTGGGCCGCGAATGTTCGAGACGGTCTCTTTGTTACTGCCTGTCTACTTGTTGCGCAAATCGCTGGTTAACACAGAGGCAGGGGGTAGCCCGGGGCGGACTGTCAATCACGCGAGGAGGTGATGAAGCAACCGCGAAGCCGCAACAGTATGTTGATAGAGGTAATTTACATAAGTAGAATATATCAAAATAGGCTGTATAGTTCTTCACGGAACTGCTTGTTGTACATAGAAGCCTGTATTTTGTGATAAATACCTTTTGTAATATTTCTGTAAGTTTAGGGTGATTAAATACTTGTTTTCCCACCTAATGCATTTGGGTATAATTTGTGTTGACCGACTGAAAAGCTATTTTACTAATTTGTTAATATCTTTCTTGACAAAGCAGGGCAGCGGAGGTATCAAGAGGTGAAATGTACTCCACAGGACCATCCTTAATGGAGAAAACTCATTGTAGGGGCAAACCAGGTGGAAGACTGTCATAACTAGTGCACGGATGTTGATGCCATAAAAAAGTTTAAAAAATACACTTAACATTTTCAAAAATGACTGTAATAAATGACCTAAAATATCGAAAAATACACTTTAAAATGGAGAAAATGATCTTAAAATACTCACCCATATTTCAAAATTTCGAAAAATGCACTATAAAACGGAGAAAATTGTCTTATAATAATAAACTCACCAATATTTCAAAAAGGACATCTTAAGCTCAAACTGAAAAGTCAATCAAAATAGATTTCTAGCACTTAACAAAAGGTTTATGTTCACTTTAGTCTGAGTTGCACTGCACTTCGAATGTCATTCTGATGTTGTCAAATGTAAATGATCTGCGGTTATCAGCCAACAAGTTTTTATATCTCGAAAAGCTGCGTTCAACATCAACTGATGTGATCGGAGCGTACCTGAAGCGAGGAAGGTTGTTTGCTGCTAAATCCTCCTCAATCCCATCCGTGCAGTAGTTTTAATCAGAAAGAAAGGAAAAGGAAGCTTGTAGTTTAACGTGACCGTTAATCTGTAGATCATGAGCCACGGGACCTCCTTTTTACGTGGAATCCGAACCACAGGACATGGCATTTCACTTCGAAAATCTCACATGCATTGACCGGGAATCGAACCCGGACCGCCTTGGTGAGAGGCATACAGCTAGACCACTGAGCCACCACGCCCCCATAAACAGAAAGAATGTCTGAGATTTTGCATAATGTTTTATACACGGTGTTTTTGTCCAGCACTTTTTTCAGGTTTGATGCAATACCCGCAACAATTTCGCCACGATTGTTGCTAAGACTAGTTTCCACCCGGTTGGTTAAGGAAATGGAATCAATATTTCAAATTATCTTGTATCAGCTACTAGCTTCTTCTTAACGCTGAGAGACGTAACCCCCTCATATAAAGCTGTGACATGACTAAATTGGAAAAATATGACCTTAAAATGCCGATTTCTCTAATATAAGACAAAAAAAATCTACCAAACTTAAGAAAATGATCTTAAATTGGGAAGCTATAAAAAAACTGGATGCAAACTAAAAATGACATATTTGAATACGGGGTGGGCCGTCCGGTGTTTCTATGTACAGTACTTCAGCATTGTTTTAAACAGCTCAGTAAAAAGTTGACATGTCATCAACATTCGGGCCCTAGTCATAACGATGATTGATTTATTTAGGAAATTATTCAGTATTCACGCAAGTTATTTCAGTCCTCCAAGGGCTCACAACTTCTGGCACGTGGTTTGGCGACCACGGGACTCCAACTAAATCCAGTATTGCTTCCAGTTACTAATGCCAGGTACTCTCTATCGTCTTTCTTGTCAACCCTCCTTGGTCAACTGTTGTTCTCTTCTGACCCCGACGATATTAGAGTGTCCGAAGCCTACGGAGTCCCGCCTTAATCTCATCATTTCTGATCCCTCTTTCTTCGAAGGGTCAGACCTCTTCTCTTTCTTTACTGTGCATGCTATATCCTGCCTTCTGCTCAAGACCTTAAAGGAGGCGGGGTGTGTGTAGCCCCAACACTTATAGTGCTACACCCTCAAGGGCTCACGGCTGGCGGGTTCGGGAGTCGGTGACCCCGAAGGATTCCAGAGCTGGGTCCTTCCTGTTTATCCATTGTCTGTGGTGCGGACCATTTCCTCTTTCCATTTCGTATCTGCCTTTCATGGTTCTCCTTTCTTCCACGTCCATTTATTCTTTATCTTCGAGGGCTGAGGGCATTTTCTTTCCTCCTGTATTTTATTCACCTTATTCTTCATTATTCTGTATTTATTAATCTCATTTTATTTTCAGGATTAGGGAATAACCCATCTCATTTGGGTACAATCGTGTTGACCGACTGAAAAGCATCAAATATTCGTTTCACCTTATTCTTCCTCTTGTTAGGCTATCCATTTCCTCTCCTGGTCTTTAAGTCAGTAGTTAGTTTTAATTGTAAGTGTGCAGTTAGTTTCAGTTATAGTTTCATTTTCATAAATTTTAATTTTAGTTACTTTAATTATTTTTTAAGTTTAATTTTTTTATTAATTTTAATTTTAATTTATTTTTATTTTTTGTTTTATTTTTATTAATTTTTTGTTTTATTTATATTTTTATTTTTTGTTTTATTTATATTTTTTTATTTTTTGTTTTATTTATTTTTATTTTTATTTTTATTTTTATTTTTATTTTTATTTTTATTTTTATTTTTATTTTTATTTTTATTTTTATTTTTATTTTTATTTTTATTTTTATTTTTATTTTTATTTTTATTTTTATTTTTATTTTTATTTTTATTTTTATTTTTATTTTTATTTTTATTTTTATTTTTATTTTTATTTTTATTTTTATTTTTATTTTTATTTTTATTTTTATTTTTATTTTTATTTTATTTTATTTTTATTTAATTTTTATTTTTTTATTTATTTTTTATTTTTAATTTAATTTTTTATTTTTTTATTTTTATTTTTATTTTTTATTTTCATCTTTATTATCATTTTGATTTTGATTTTGCTTTTGATTTTCATTTTCATTTTCTTTTTCTTTTTCTTTTTATTTTCACGATTACTCAAACCATTAAGGGCCGATAACCCACATGTTAGGCTCCTTAAAATAATAATTATCATCATCCGTTATTTCAGACCTAATGAGGGAAAAGGACGACATTATCCAGTTCATGGGTGATTAAAATCAGGTACGATAAAATTCCAAATTGGTAAAGCTACTATGTTTTAAATATTTTGGTCATAACTACTTTCACCACTCATGTTTCCAATGTAACTCGCGAAGCGTGGAGCGTCATAACGCTATGTGATATTCATTTGTCATTCGGGTTCTGTTTCTGTAATTGTGTTTCATCAAACTGAACCATTTCCTAATGATCTGGCCAACCTGCTACCTGCACGCCCAACCCGTTGATTAAGTTATTCACCGCGCGGGGACATTTCCATTTTAATAATGGCCGCTAATGTTTCTGTAATATCATTTCGAAAACTCTGGTTTGCGGACATTCAAAGGGGGCGAGTTTGCTGGTGGCTATGCTCACAGTAGCGACGAGTGAAGGGTTGTAATTTATTGTTTCTTTAAATAGAAGTGCCAAGGGTTCGATTCTATGTGGTTTATTTTCTTCTTTTTAGATGAACTCGAGGCCAATCCATTGCAAGATAGTGTTGAAGTTATGCACTTCATAAGCAAGATATAATTTCAGCGCAGTGACTTCATTGGTTTTATTATTTTTAGCCTACTTTTCACATTTTGCAAAAATGAGGAAAAAGTAGACTTGAGAGATCGATCCGGGAAAATGTGTGTCTGTCTGTCTGGCTGGCTGTGTGTGTGTCCCCCCTATCAACTCCTAAACGGCTGCAGCAATCGAAACCAAATTTAGTATAAGTAGAGATGTATACCGGAATATCTCAAGCACATATTTGAAAATGATGTCAGTGCTACCAACTGTTGAAAAAACGCAACAGAAATTTGAGCTCCATGTTGGATATCATGGAAGGTATGCATGGGGGCTATTCCAAAATTGCCACGCGTGTAGATAATACTATTTCAGTTTAATTTCCAGGAGGCCATACATGACAGAATTGCCAACATAATTTTAAGCCTTCTGATAGGTCCAATATTTAAATGCATATAACTTCTACACTATTAATTGGATTTCAATCAAATTTTGTATGTAATATGTTTATATAAACAGATATGACTGAGTGTATTCTTAAGAGTCACCAGGGCTGCCAACTGTTAATAATTGCTCTTTCTATTTTCTTCATCCAAATACCAATATACCTGAAAGTATGCAAGCCGACAGCTTTAAACTATGCACACGTATAGTACCTGACATTTTAGATTAATTTGGAGTAACTTATATACTTCAGTTCTACCAACATGATTCTAAGCCTGCTGATAGGACCAATTTTTAAATACATGTAACTTCTATACTATCAGTTGGATTTCAACCAAATTTCGTATGTGCTATGTGTAACATAACACATATGACTATAAGTATTCTTAAGAGCTATCAGGGCTGCCGACTGTTAATAAAGGCTGTCTATATTTTTTTACCCTAATATCAATATATCAGCTCTATACTTTGCACACGCATAGCACCTGACACTCTAGATTAATTTGGAGTAATTAATATAAGTCAGTGCTGCCAACATGATTCTATGCTTCCTGATAGGTCTAATTTTAAAATACATGTAACTTCTATACTAACAAATGGATTTCATCCAAAATTGGCACAACAAGATATCATAATATTTCAGATTATTTCTGACCAGCACACGCATGCTATTGTTGCCAACATGCTTTTACGCGTCCTGATAGATCCAATGTCTAACTGCATGTAACGTCCATTGGACTTCAACCAAATTTTGTATTCTGTACCTTAAGAGATGGAACTAAGAATATATTCAGTCACCAGAGCTACCAACTGTAGTGCTCTATTAGGCTACATTATACCAGAAATATTTCGAACTAATTAGACATTTCGATATTACCAACTTAATTTCGTCATTATTCTAGATAGGTTCATATACTGTAGATTAATCATTGGCATGAAAAGTAGGCTCTTTAGTTCGTCACGGAACTTCTTGTTATATTTCTACATTGCTGGTGAAGTATTGAGGTATTCAAGGAGGAAAGAATAAGTGGAGATGCCCTGAGCTCGTTTGAGTGAATCCATGCACTGCAACCAAAGTGGGCGTAACCTTAACTCGTATTCGGTGTTCTGTGACTTGCATGGGGCATTGTGCATGGTTAAACTTTATTTTGGCCCTGGTTTTTATCGCGCTCCGGTTATGCAACTTTGGAAACGTAATAACAGTAGTGATAAGTTATTAAAAATAATCTTCAATTCAAATCTCAGCATGTGTAGGCCTACCCTATATACCAAGAAAATGAAAATCATTCCTCTGCAAATCCCGAATTATCAAACGGCTGTCGGTCAATAATTACGGGAGGCCTACGTAATTAATCAATTCGAGGCTAATCGTCAAGTTTCTACCCCCCCCCCCCGCAAAGAAAATACCGTACGGTACCGAAACGTACAGGCTATACCGTATTTTTGTGCAAACATGCGTCCTTTTATAATTGTTCTGTTTATTAATTTTGAGGTTCGTATTCTTGAATATCAAAATGTGTACGACCAATGAGTGAAAGTGGCTGTGCTCGAAATTAGGGCTAAAACTGATGAATGCCTCAACACCAATAAGAACATAAAACTCAATTTGGTGTAAATACCGTAGTTCGGCATCATTAATTCCCAAGATGTTCCTTCTTTGGTATAACTCGCATCTTCAGACACCTGTATTCAATTTAATCAGTGTTTCAGCGTATTATTACGTTTTGCCGCGTCTTTATTACAAAACTAGCCTCGCAAAGGTGTTCTAATATTTATATTTAAATTGGCTTTTAAAACGATAACGCAGGTTATTTGTGCCAAGTACCGTGAAGTACAGAGTGTATTCTGCCTATCCAAGAAAACATCTTGACTTGTCATTGCAGTTTTATGTCACTAAAATCCAAGACTATTTGGAGTGGTTTACGGCTTTAAGCATAGGGACAGTCATTTTCCTGCAACCAAAGTGGGCGAGCCGTTTGGCTTCTGCAGCTTGCGCTAGGCAGCGAAGGCATCTCTTTCCCTTCTTTCCTCCATGGAGGTATTAGGTGTTCCATCATTACTGCTGGTCTCCAACATGTTTCATGGTGTCCTCAACTGTTGCTGCCGTACTGAACCGGTACATTTGTGTTTCATTAACATCTGTAGACCACGGTGAGGCGTGTATTCATTGTCATAGATTGTCTTGTCGATGAGCACTTCTGAAGACTTAAACTAACCCTATTGAAAGTGTTCCTAGTTCATAAGACTTTTTATTAATTTTATATTACTTTAGGTGAGCCCCCGTGGCCTAGGCGGCAGCACGCCGGCCTCTCACCGCTGGGTCCGTGGTTCAAATCCCGGTCACTCCATGTGAGATCTGTGCTGGACAAACGGAGGCAGACAGGTTTTTCTCCGGGTACTCCGGTTTTCCCTGTCACAAGTTCATTCCAGCAACACTCTCCACTATCATTTCATTTCATCTGTCATGCATTTAATCATTGCCCCAGAGGATTGCGTCAGGCCTCGGCAGCCGGCACGTTCATATCCTCGCCGCTAGATGGGGGGCTTCATTCATTCCATTCCTGGCCCGGTCGGAGACTGGAAGCAGGCTGTGGCTTTTCATTTCATATTACTTTAGGCGTTAAAATTTTTCAATCTACTGTATCTTTATGATGCACCATATAAGATTTAGTTTTAAGGGACTTTTTAGTGTTACGCTAAACAATTATCTTATGTGTCGTTTTCTTTCATATCGGCTGATGAAGGGGCCAAACCTAATAATTAGCCCTTGAAACATGTCCCACTAATGACCACACAATGATCATATTTAATAAAAGTATTAATACTAATATTATCGTATGGCCTCGAGTGCCGGGTGCAAGCTTTGTTATTTGACACCCAAAGGCTAGCTTGCATGTCAAATTTTCGTTGTTCCTTGAAGCACTATGATAGTCAAGGAGGTTAGACATCTAAGCTCCTTAAACACTATAGCGCTTTCTAGTAGAGAAATGAGGAACATTGTGTTGGTGAAACTCCCGAGATTAATTTTGCCATTATGAACACGGCCTACTGAATTCAAATGGGTTCTTTGACATGCCAACATCGTATGACACGGTGTCGTATTTTTTGCCGCCTTTCAAAAATCCCTTACCACGGCCAGGAGCGAACCTGCAATCTTGGGGAAAGTAGACCGACACGTTGACCACTCACCCACCGTGGCAAGCATAAAAGTATTGATCAGGCGGAACCCTTGACCTGCTTATACTAATTATTTTCAAGCGGCAAGAAAATCGTATTCATCGCCCTCAAGAATCATATCCTAGTTACTCCACTGCCCTACTGAATGATAAGGAAAAGAGATACAACTAAACTCATGGATTGAATAGAACATATTCCTTACTGAACATGTTGGTGTTGCTTTCGAGCGAGTTGTTTTAATAGCCTACCTGCCTCACTGGCGTCCCACAATGGAGCAGAGTCCCTTATCGCTCGGTCAGGTACGCCGAGCGTCATATGACTCGGGCCATATTTATTGCTAAATAAACTCGGTAGTAACGACAGCTCTATTCTATCTCCCTGACAGAGCACGATATTTTACACAGCAGTCAGATGAACTCTTCCAGGTGGCAGGCAACGCTCAGATAGACATGTCACCTAGCCACAAGCTGCTCTACAGTAAATCCAGTTCTGTAATGTTTAGCGTATGGCGCGTTTGTTCTCTACATTATATTCCTCCACGTGTGTTTTAAAAATTATTTGTCATGGGCGATTGTGACATTCCTATTTCTTTAACTAATTTCATGCTTCAAAGATACTGACTAAAATCATTTAAAAGAGGATGGAAAGAGTTGGGTAAAGACCAATTTGGTTTCAGGAGAAACGAAAGAACAAAGGAAGTTGTACTAAGAACTTAAAATTATCTGATTTTAGAAGGTAGAATAAGGAAAGATAAGAGAACGTTCATGGCATTGGTTGACTTAAAAAAGGCTTTTGATAACGTTGATTGGAGTAAGATGTTTGACATTTTGGAAACGATTGGAATAAAGTAGGCTACGAGGATAGGAGGGTGATCTACATTCTGTACAAAAACCAGACGGCAGTTATTCGAGCCGAAAGACATGAGAGAGAAGCTGGTATTCAGAAAGGCGTAAGAAAAGGCTGCAACTTATCACCCATACTTTTCAATCTGTACATTGAACAAGCAATGAAGGAAATTAGAGAAAATTTAAAGTAGACCACAAGTTCAAGGAGAAATAATTTTAACACTGAGATTTGCCAATGACATCGTTATCTTCGCCGATTCACCAGAACATTTTTAATGAGTTTTTAAATCGTATGGACTCCGTCTTGAGGAAATATTCATGATGAAAATCAATAAATGTAAAACAAAAACAAGAAGTTCAGTGACGAACTAAAGAGCCTACTTTTAAAAATTAAGATTCATGCCAATGATTAATCTACAGTATAAGGACCTATCTAGAATAATGACGAAATTAAATTGGTAATATCGAAATGTTTACCTAGTTAGAAATATACCTGGTATAATGTAGCCTAATAGAGCACTACAGTTGGCAGCCCTGGTGACTGAATATATTCTTAGTTCCATCTCGTAAGGTACAGAATACAAAATTTGGTTGAAGTCCAATGGACGTTACATGCAGTTGGACAATGGATGTATCAGCACGCGTAAAAGCATATTGGCAACAATGTCATGAGTGTGCTGGTTAGAAATAATCGGAAATATTATGATATCTTGTTGTGCCAATTTTGGATGAAATCCATTTGTTAGTATAGAAGTTACATGTATTTTAAAATTGGACCTATCAGCAAGCATAGAGTCATGTTGGCAGCACTGACTTATATTAATTACTCCAAATTAATCTAGAGTGTCAGGTACTATACGTGTGCAAAGTATAGAGCTGTTGGCTTGCATACTTTCTGATATATTGATATTAGGGTAAAACATATAGACAGCATTTATTAACAGTTGGCAGCCCTGATTTCTCTTAAGAATACTTATAGTCATATCTGTTATGTTACACATAGCACAAAATACGAATTGTGGTCTTACAGGAGAATGATGAGATCAGATGGGTACACAGGGTTGCAAATGAAGGTGTATTATGACAAGTGAGAGAGGAGAGATGTTTGTGGCGACTGATAATGAAGAGAAAAGTTAGGTTGGTAAGACTCATCCAAAGACACCCAGGAATAGCAAACTTAGTTATGCAAGGAAGGGTCGAGGGCAGGAACTTTAGGGGTAGACCAAGGGTAGGATATGTTAAACCGATTGCCTCGGATGTAGGGTGTGGTAGCTATGTAGAGATGAAACGATTAGCTCGGGACAGGGAGACATGGAGGCTGCAACAATCCAGTCAAAAGACTGAAAACTCAAACAACAACAGACCTTGCCTTGATATGTTTCGTATTTCCGGGATACATTTTAACCCAAAACTTGGTGTGAATTCAAAACAGTTCATAAGTAATAAAAATTTGCCGATATATAGTTTAATCTCCTTCGGCTTATTATTATTATTATTATTATTATTATTATTATTATTATTATTATTATTATTTCTATTTTGTGATAATGGATGGTAAATATTTAGGCTTATATTCAGTCAGTGTTAAATAGGCTGTAATATTGCTGAATTAATGAAATATACTGTTGTTCTCCCCCCAAGAGGGACATTTGATTGTTTATGTTTAAGATTATTTTGAGATTCTGTGAGGGAAGAAGTTTCTCTGTAGTACGCTTACTGACTCAAAAGAATTCCATAAACAGCTGGCTGTGTGGCGAAGCAATAACATTCTCACCTACTGTTCCCAAGGTTGTGGGATCGAATCCTGGCACAGTCAGTTGGCACATGCGAATGTGAGGGAGTCGTGTGCGTCGATTTACTGGCACGTTAAAGATCACCTTCGGGGCAATATTCGGGCACCCCCTCGCGGCGTCTCTAAAAGCCGCAGTGGTTTAAAAGTCGTAAAAACAATAACATTATTTATCCAATTTCAAAAACACGAAATAGCTCAGAATATTTTACAGCCATCAAAAACTAAGCTAATTTATTTTAATATAAGGCTACTGGGTTGATTCCCAATCAAGGATACCGTATACAATTTTGAAAGTCTGGGAAAATAAATTTGTATTGAAATATTTTGGCGACGCCTGGGTTTTGGGTCATGAAAGCTTGAATTGACGTGCTTTTCATTGTTGATTTTCAAAAATATGTGACAGTGGCAAGTTCACAAATGGCATTATCCTTCGTATCTGCAGCTTTATCCAGTTTTCACATGGTATTGTAACTTTTGGTACACCCCGTGTAGTAGGAGATACAGCGTAAGATGTATAAATATGTTTAAAACATCCGCAATCCTCTCACTCGCTCGTGTTGATCTGTGTCACGTTTCTTGGACGGAGCTGTACACACCTCCTGCCAGTTGTCAGTCATCCCCTCCCCTCTAGACAATGGGGTCACGTTCCACTCTTTGTGTGACCACTAGCAGCACCGGGTCCAACAAAAGATTATGAAATTAGACTGCACACTTTCTTATAAAAATATAGATCAGGTATCTGGCCGCAGCAGCTGCCAAGCGCACGAGGGGTAGCCTACTGCCAGGGGACCGCAGTAGAGCCCGGTGGCTGGGAACGATTTCGTGGTCATGTAGGGGGTAACCCCATGTACTTGGGTGTGATGGCTGTACTAGGGTAGTGTGTGTATTAGTAATTGAGGCTAGTGTTTGGGCAGGAGTTGGCCCTGACGTTAATTTAGGTATCTCTGGATTCACCTGGTGTAAATGTGGCAAACCGTGGAAGAACAGACTGAGATGGGAATCTACCCCACCACTTCTCAGTTATGCCTCACGAGTCTGAGTGAACCCCGTTCCAGCCCTCAAACCAGAATGAAATATTTCGGCAGAATCTGGAATCGAACCCAGGCCTCTGCTGTGATAACCAAGAGTGCTTGTCAATACACAGCAATGTGGTGGTAACTTCTGTTCAATTGTAGGTCCGATACTTAAGGATCGATAGTGCGAGATCTCGCGTGGGGGAGATTGAACATATTAACAATTTATCCGGATCTGATGATGTCGTCTTTATGAACGAAACGTTCCGTCCCTCGAATTATTTTAGGTAGTGGCATGCACAATTGGTCAAATAATTATATTATTTCAGGTATCTGTGTGTAAAAGATAATTGGGCCTCTCCTTTTCAGGTTGACCGACTGAAGAGCATTTCATTTAAATTTCTATTTAATGAGAAAATAAATACCCTGGCACATCTATAGATGTCGAGTTTTCAAAAGTTTGGTGCTTTTCAGTCGGTCAACACGAATGTACCCAAATAGAGCTGGGTTATGCCCTAATTCTGAAATAAATTACATGAGATTAATAAATACACTAGGATGATCAGTTTCGATCGTCAAGCGATCATCATCAGATCCATTACACTTAGGCTATATCATCTATGTTTGAGAATACAGGTGAAAAATAAATACAATATGTACAATTATTTAGTTGCAGTGTTGGTAATGCAACTCTCGGTGTATGCTAAATGTAGTATATCTAATGTTAGGTGAACTTCTAAAATGGTGATAAAAATCCGGAATTTGTCTGTTTGGGGTGATTATATGGTTATACAAAATCAACTATGGTTATACTGTAATAATACAGGCTGATACATGTCCGGTTGTCTCCCTAACTGGAACTTCAAGCAGTTTCGTGTTTACTCTGGCACCAGTTATAGTCGACTAACCCGAGTGTTAACTGGGCGGTATAACCATAGTTGATTTTGTATAACCATATAATCACCCCGAACAGACAAATTCCGGATTTTTATCACCATTTTAGAAGTTCACCTAACATTAGATATACTACATATAGCATACACCGACAGTTGCATTACCAACACTGCAACTAAATAATTGTACATATTGTATTTATTTTTCACCTGTATTCTCAAACATAGATGGTATAGCCTAAGTGTAATGGATCTGATGATGATCGCTTGACGATCGAAACTGGTCATCCTAGTGTATTTATTAATCTCATGCAATTTATTTCAGGATTAGGGCATAACCCAGCTCTTTTGGATACATTCGTGTTGACCGACTGAAAAGCACCAAACTTTTGTTTAGTTAGGCAACACTGAAAAATGGCTTCAAACCTCACAATTTAAAGTTTTGTTAGAAAAATCTTGGAACTTGAAGGTTGTCACTTTGTGGGTGCGCGGAGTGTACTCGTGTGTGATTGGCAGTACAGTCTTGTACCTGGTGAGTGGCAGAGCCGACGGGCCCCTGAGGCTGAGGGCAGATGGCTGGCACGACCAATCAATAAGCCGCCCTTATTGACTCAGTATAATAACGTGCACAAAGAAATCTCCCCTGCTAATGGCCAGGATTTACTACGACCAATGTACGGATTGGTTTCATTGCCACAAATTAAACCCAGGCTCGAACTAGACTCCATTTAAATGAGCCAGCCTCTCGGATGGCTGCGGCTTCACTCAGATTTGTTGGAAAATAAGGCGCTATTGCATCCAATAGAACGTTAATACAACAACATGGATAGCCTAGGCTGTTAGTTCTCTCCAAATTATACCGGAATTCTCATCACTAAAATTAGCTATTTCCTAAGGTTTTCCTTGACTGATTTTTTCAGGCACGGTGGCTACCTACAGTTTAATACCACTAGCTCACTCTCAACAAAAGATTCTTAGACTTAAAATGTTGTTACAAATTTTATTAATTATTTTTAAATTAAAATAGTTTTGTTATTTACACAGCCCTCCAGTACCAAATACATTGTGATATAACTTTCGGTTTTAGAGTTTCAATTATTTAAATTGGAGTATCGACGAAACTCGCCATTTCTAACCTCAGAAAAATCTCTGGACATTAATACGTTGGGCTTATTTTATTAAACATGTTCAACGTCTTTTAAGACGCCATACAAACTTATTGCAACAGAAAAGAAAAATCCCCAAAGTTTTCTTTCCATTAAGGTCTACCAGTAATAATAATAATAATAATAATAATAATAATAATAATAATAATAATATCGTATGGCCTCGGGTGCCGGGTGTAAGCTTTGTAATTTGACACACAGAGGGTGCATGTCGAATTTCGTTGTTCCTTGAATCACTATGAAAGTCAAGGAGGTTAGATATCTAAGCTCCTTGAACACTATAGCGCTTTCTAGTAGAGAAATGAGGAACTTTGTGTTGGGGGAAACTCCCGAGATTAATTTTGCCATTGTAAACACTGCCTACTGAATTCAAATGGGTTCTTTGACATGCCAACATCGTATGACATGCGTGTCATATTTTTGCCGCCTTTCAAAAAAATCACTTACCACGGCCAGGAGTGAACCTGCAATCTTGGGGGTTAGTAGACCGACACGCTATCCACTCACCCACCATGGCAAGCTAGGTCTACCAGTGATTCTGCTACTCAGGAAGCAAAATAACCAGTGATGGACGAAGAGGATATAAAAATTAGGTTCACTCAGGCAAGGAAAGCATTTCTACAGATAAGATATCTGTTGACATCAAATATAGGTTTGGGTATTAGAAAGTCATTTTTGAAAGCTTTTGTCTGGAGCGTGGCGCTTTATGGTAGTGAAACCTGGACTGTTGGTGCAGTAGAAAAGAAGAGAATAAAAGCTTTTGTTAGCCTATGTGATAATACAGAAGAACGATGAATGTCAGATTGGTAGATAGAGTAACAAATGTGAAGAGGTATTAAGACGAGTGGAAGAGGAGAGATGTTTCTAGTAACTGGAAATGAAGAGAAGAGAAGAGGGAGGGTGGTGGTTTCCCACTTCTACTTCAGATGATTGCTGGGATGGTAGCTAAATTAAGGCCACGGCCCCCTCCTACCCAAATCCTAGCCTCAACTATAAATACACACACACCCAAGTACACAGTGACTACATGGCCACGATCGTTCAAAGACCAAAATCACAACAACAGTAATCAGTTTGGTACATAGGCCTACATGGAGTCCGAAAAGAGACCAGCATCTCTGAGTCAGTTTTGTATAGATGTGAACTGTATAGATTAGGTATTGAACAAAGTGCAGTGAATATCAATGTGTAGTGAATAGTGCGACACTTGACTGCCTCAGTCTGGACTGGGAGAAAAAGTTCTCCTGATTCAACTTCTCAGACTTATTAATTGTATCTACATTGTGTGATTTTATTCTATGGCCATTGGATGCAATAAATAGTTAGTAAAAACAGTAAGTTAATTCTTCCTTTCCTTGTTTGTTTGTTTGTTTGTTTCTTTCTTTCTTTCTTGTACCAATTTCTCATTTTTAGCGTATTTTCATTTATGAGAAAATAGGCTTATGAGATCACCTTTTGTCCGTGTGTGTGTGTGCTTGTGTGTCCGTGTGCGTGTGTATGTGTGTGAGCGTCCACATAATAAAATCTAAACGGCCAAAGCGATTTCAATGAAACTCGATAAGTGCATACTACTATCTCGTCCAACCTCGACCGTACCTATCAAATTCTTTATGTTTCGCCAATCCAACATGGTGGCCGCGCGAAATATTGCACTGGCATTCTATATCTCCGCAAATGTAACAGATATCTCCATGAAATTTCGTAGGGTGATAAAAGGTTCTACTAGAAATTCATCTATGTGAGTTTCGTAAACCAGTTAAGAGCAAAACGGTCATGGTGGTCAAGCGAAGTTGAAACGTTTAAATAGACTTATCTCGCGATTTAAACTTTCGAGCGCAGTGAAACTTGGTACAGCAAATGTTTATAAAAATTGTAATGCACTGCCATCTAATTTAGTTCAATTGTTTACATAACGTCAATATGGCAGCTGTGCGAGATTTTAAAATCTTGTTTTTATTTCTTGTGTCCTAATCATGCGATCGAAGTGAAAGTTTGAATAACGAACCTATCTAATAATCTTCATCGATTGGTACATGGTACATCGGAAATATTTAGACGTTTCTCAATATCTACGAATCTAGTACAGCAATCAAATTGAAATTCTGTAGGTTGATAGAGGCTATTGACAGAAGTTTACCCATGGATCATTCAATAGCCTGGTAAACACAAACCCACATAGCGGTGAACCGAAATTTACATATTTTAAATGGATTGTGTTCGCGACTTTTCATACCAGCACTGTGAAACTTGGTACGGTATATATTCATACAAACCTTAATATACTGACACCTAATTTAATGGAATTTTATGAGATCTTAAAAATGGCGGATGAGGATTTTTTTAAATCTTGTTTTTATTTCTTGTGTAGGCTACTAAGTAAGATCAGTAGGATGTATGAAAATAGGCTATTTAGTTCTCCACGGAACTGTTGTGTTGTTTGAGTCTTCAATCTTTTGAGTGGTTTGATGCCGCTCTCCATGCCTCCCAGTCCTGAGGTAATCGTTTCATCTCTACATAGCTACCACATCCTACATCCGAAGCAATCTGTTTAACATATTCTAACCTTGGTCTACCCCTACAGTTCTTATCCTCGACCCTTCTTTCCATAACTAAGCTTGCTATTCCTGGTTGTCTTCGTTTGTGTCCTACCAACCTATCTCTTCTCTTTATTAGCAGTCACCAGAAACATCTCCCCTCTTCCACTCGTCTTAATTCTCTTCATTTGTAACCCTATCTACCCATCTGATCTTCATCATTCTCCTGTAACACTACATATCAAACGCTTGAATTCTCCTCTTTTCTGCTGCAACACTTCCATAGAGCACCACGCTCCAGACAAAGGCTTTCAAAAATGACTTCCTAATACCTAAATCTATATTCGATGTCAACAGATTCCTTTTCTGTAGAAATGCTTTCCTTGCCTGAGCCAACCAACTTTATATAGTCTATGAGTCGCCGAGTTGTAAAACTCGTTTAATCCACTTGTGAATAAGAATCATTTTCGTGAGAAACGTTTCTCTGGACTTTGCCTCGCGTATCTTTAGTGCTTGTTATTTTCTACTTTTTGCTTTGTGTTTTTTGGTTTTTGTTTTGTGTTTGTTTTCTGCTTAACCTTTTTTTTATTTTGCTTTTTGTTTCTTGATTTTTGTTTTCTGCTTTTGCTTTTCTTTTTGAATTTTGCTTTTTCGCTTCATGTTTTCTGTTTTTGGTTTTGGATTTGTTTCAGGGAAAATCAAAATAAAACATAACAAAATAAAATAAATAAAACAAAAATAAAACAAAATAAAATAAAATAAACTAATTAAATAATAGTACATTATGCAACGAGCCTATGATGGCAATAATTAAGACACGAGTATGTTTATAGAACGAGCGTATAAAAGTTTTATAATTTCCATACGAGTGTCTTAATTACCATTATAGGCCAGTTGCAAACGACTGTTTATGTTCGACGCTAATTATTATAACTATTTTATGTTCGAACATAAATATTCATAAATATCTGTCGAGATTTCGCCAGTTTTATGTGTTGAACAGAGCGCATGAGACGCAGAGAATACATTGTATTTGACCATGGCCTCCTCGATTACCCTACTATGACACTAGGCCAGGCAGTGCAATTTAAATTAGAAGGCCTTGGAACTCAGCGCGGGTGCGATGCTAACCTTATCTAATTGGTCAAACAACTGTTTCTTGAACTGTGATTGGTGGGAGAAACTGTTTCATAATGAGAAATACAGTAGTGTTATGATGACCATCATTATGATACACTTTTCTGACATAATTGTACATTATGCAACGAGCCTATAAAGGCAATAATTAAGACACGAGTATGTTTATTAAACGAGCGTACGCGAGTTTTATAATTTCCATACGAGTGTCTTAATTACCATTAAGTTATAGGCGAGTTGAATACGACTGTTAATGTTCGACGATAATTATAACTTTATTATATGTTTTAACATAAATATTCATATATATCTGCTCAGTCACTAGAATGTTGTGATCGGGTGCTGCGGTTAGTAGTATATCTCTGTTTTCCAAGCTCTCTGGACAACCGACGCATGCGCTCTGCGTGCTTCAATGCCACATGTGTACAGATTGTGTAATCGGTAAAACTATCACCGAAGTCGTTTCAATACAACGCGCTGTCTAGAAATTGGATTTGAGGATATTAAGGTATAGTGCTATTTCTTGTCTCATATTCACAAGTTTATTTACGCGAACATAATTATGGACGGTGCACTTTCGGTAATTTATATAGACATGTTGGATTTTGAGCGCATGCGCGAAGGTATCCTTATCTAATTGGTCACACAAGTGTTTCTTGAGCTCTGATTGGTGGGAGAAACTGTTTCATAATGAAAAATAGTGTTTTAATGAGCCTCATTATGACACAGTATTCTGACACATAATAGTTAGGGTCGAACATAAATAATTTTACGACATGATCGTTATTCACAAGTGGATCAAACGAGTTTTGCAACTGGGGGTACTCATATTCTCTGTGCTTCGTCCATCACTTGTTTCCAATATAAGAAGTAGCATTGGGGTGCCCCTAGTGATCTCGGAGAGCATTACTCTGATGAAGTGATAGCAGCACGTGTCACGTGATGTAGTGCTAATAGTTCGTACCAGCGAGTACAAGCAATATTAGAGAGCACTTTTCCGCGCTGTCAGGCTGACTGGTGTTTGATGACGACATGCATGTCTGACGTCACGGGAACATGTCAACCCCGTGTGTACACCAGCTGTTCCCTAGATATGCATACAATGACACAACTAGCTGCGATTCGGGGATGTAGTCGAAAGCTATATACTTTGTTATGTGCCCTAACCTCTACCCCCTCCCTCATTGAAACCATCCCTTGCTTGTCCGAGGGGTGAACACGGCATGGCGTGGGCTTGATGAGGCCCACACATCGCTTGCCACTACTAGCTCCTTTAGTGACGCATTGCTTTATGATCATCATCATCATCATCATTATTATTATTATTATTATTATTATTATTATTATTATTATTATTATTATCTTTATTTACTCAACTTACAGTTGGTAACATGACTCATATCGGTACATTACGTACAAGAAAATGAGTCAAGTCACACCTTTAAAAGCCTATAATATACATTTTCAAACTACAGTAAACTCTCGATTATCCGCGGGCGGTTTATCCGCTTGGCGGATTAACCGCGGTGCCTGTAGAACATTTTTTTTTTATAAAAAAAGGAAGGTTTTGAAACCGAAAATTATTTCTCAAAAATTGAAATAGACTAATGTTATTAAATACTTAAGCGTAATAAAAATCGTAAGTCGCAAATACAGTACAGTACACTCAATAATGTACAGTACAAAATGTGTACAGTAGTTCAGTATTACTGTACAGTACTGTACTGTATAGCGGCATAGGCCTACACACTGTACGTCGTGTGTGCTTGTGCTTTTGTTATCATGTACGTCCTTTTATTTTATAATAAGCTTAGCCTATTTAAATCACTTGTGTGTTGTTTTTTAGTGCCTTCGATCTTTGTTTAACCATTACCAGCAATTTTGCGGCTTATCCGCGAAATTCGATTATCCGCGGTATCTGCGCCAGTCAATTCCGCGGGTAATCGGGAGTATACTGTACATGACATAGACGGTTTGACAGTTAATTTTCTTTTTCTGTAGGCTAATGTTATCTTCCACGTCTACTTTTCACAAGAGGGTCCAAGAAAACACTAGTGCGAATTCAAAAATCCTCTAACGATGCTGCAGGTTTTCAGAATTGCAGCCTTTTGTGCAATAGTGGGGGTCTATATGGGAAGATTTAGTGTGGTTAGATTTACTGAAAAGGATTTAGGTGTAATGACAGTGGGAGAAAGGAGGAAAGGAAGAATCGTCACATGTTTTTGTCTCCAGATTCTAGCCACCTCCATAGCTAGAGGAGTATATTTATCAATCTTCTCTCTGTATTTATGGTGGATATTATGGTCATTCGGAACAGATATGTCAATCAAGTACGTGTGATGGTTCTTCTTGTCAGTTAAAGTTATGTCTGGTCTATTATGAGGAGTTGTTTTGTCAGTTTGAATAGTGCTATCCCAATAAAGCTTGTAATCTTCGTTTTCCAGCACACTTTCTGGATAGTATTTGTATTAGGCGTTCTGTCGTGTATGAGAGATCGGGTTAGGGCGATTTCTTGATGAATATCTTTGGCAACATCGTTATGTCTCTCAGTGTAAGATGTTGGCGCTAGAATTCTGCAGCTGCTGGTAATATGCCCTATGGTTTCTGGGCCGGTATTGCACTTCCTGCATTCGTCATCTATAACAGTATGATCTTTCAGGATGTATTTCCTATAACTTATTGTGAAATGAAAATCCACAGCCTGCTTCCAGTCTCCGACCGGGTCAGGAATGGAATGAATGAAGCCCCCATCTAGCGGCGAGGATGTGAACTGTGCCGGCTGCCGAGGCCTGGGGCAATGATTAAATGAATGACAGATGAAATGAAATGATAGTGGAGAGTGTTGCTGGAATGAAATTTTGACAGGGAAAACCGGAGTACCCGGAGAAAAACCTGTCTGCCTCCGTTTTGCCCAGCACAGATCTCACATGGAGTGACCGGGATTTGAACCACGGACCCAGCGGTGAGAGGCCGGCATGCTGCCGCCTAAGCCACGGAGGCTTCTCCTATAACTTCTTGTAATTATTATTATTATTATTATTATTCTTACTTTTTAAGGTGTTGTGCCCAACTAAAAAGCGCGATTGAACCTACAGTATTTCACAGATGAATTTAAATGAGCTTCCTTCTCTTCCCAAAATCTTTTAATTCCCTCACCATGATTTTTCTTTCTTTCTGCTGTCCATGCAATAGTGACTCTCATTCGGAGGTTTTCAGCAAAAAGTTGTTTCTTCTTCAACGATCTGAATCAATTATTATCATTTATGTTCGACGATGTCAAAATGTAGGCCTAAATATTATATGTCAGAAAACTGTATCATATTGAGGGTCATTATAACACTATTTTTCATTACGAAACAGTCTCTCCCACTAATCAGAGCTCAAGAAACAGTTGTTTGACCAATTAGGTAAGGATAGCATCGCACCTGCGCTGACTTCCACGGTCTCCTAATTTAAATTTCACTGCGTGACTAGTGTCATTGTGGAGTAATCGAGGAGGCTATGGTCAAATACAAGGTATTCTCTGCGTCCCATGTGCTCTGTTCAGTACATAAAACTAACGAAATCTCGACAGATATTTATGAATATTTATGTTCGAACATAAAATACTGTAGTTATAATTAACGTCGAACATAAACAGTCGTATGCAACTCACCTATAATGGTAATTAATACACTCGTGTCTTAATTATTGCCATTATAGGCTCGTTGCATAATGTACTATTATTTATATCACACGTTACAGGCCTATTAGACCACATGAAGCAATCATGACTATTTGTTCTTCCTGATTTTTCCAGTAGTCTATTCTTTCATTCATGCACTAAAGACCCTCTTCCTTTCTTCGGTCCACTTTGATCTTTGGGCTGTAGATACTGCTTTCTCAGACACCACTTCCCTCTTGTTTACCTCGTATTGAAAGACGCTTTTGTCTATGACGTCTTCTGGGTCGACCTGTGCTTTTTCCAGATCAATTTTGACTCGCATCATCCAGGGTGTAGTATGAGAGTGGGTTAGGGCCAGCAATCTAAATTTTCCAGTATAAATTGACTCAACGACTTGTTCGTTTTTGAATGATAATTTTTTGTTTTTCCGTAATTTTTGTTTATTTTTATAATTTTTATTTTTATTTAATTTTTTGTTTTATTAATTTTGGTCTTTTGGAATTTAGATGTCCACCTCAAAATTTTTAATTCAATTCCAAATTTGTTTTCTTTAATCTGTGTTAAGAGGGGCAGATGACCTCGTAGTTCCGCCCCTTTAAAACAACAATAACTAACTAACTAATCTTGAGCCGCTGTACGTATCTAAGAATTTTGTTGGTGAGTCTGGTTTGTGGAAGTCTGCTGATGTGGCCGTAAAATAGTCGCCTCTTTCTGATGTCTGCTGCGAGGTTGGGCAATTTATCTGTGGTGTCTCTGGAGTGAAGCCTGTATCCTTCATCTGTGTGCTTTGGTCCAATAATTTTCCTTATTATTTTTCTTTCCTTTGTAACATCAATGTCTCACTGGCATAAAGCACCTCAGGTTTAATAACCATGTTGTAATGACGAAGTTTGGTGAGTGTGGACAGAGGTTTTTTTCTAGACACCCTGTGTCTTGTATAAGGCTCTCTTCATTTTCATTAGCCCAGTGTTCTGAGCGATAATCTCTTTTCCCAAATATGATTATTATTATTATTATTATTATTTTGTGGTTTTTTTTTGAAAGTTTTGTAAATATTTTTTGGATGGTTCCTTGGTGTTTCATTTAGCTACAGAGCACATCGTAATAATTAGCTCCGTGAACTCATTGGATGTATACAATTGGTTTCATAACCTGTGCTAATGTAGTATCTATGCCTATGGATTCATGTAGGCTATATTGTTTGGTAACCTATGATGGGAAGCTAATATACATTTATTTTCAATACAATATCATGCAAGTGAGTCAATACACCCGATACAGCAATGTATGATAGGCCTACATAAAACTTAGTATTTTTTGTTATCAGAACAAGTTCCGTCATAGGGATCAGAAAGTCTCCCGTGCCAAGTCTGACGCTGCATCAACGCGCGCCACCTTTTCAGGATTAAATACACTATCCTCACTAGCCTATTTGGGGGAAAACAATTATTTTCAGTTATCTCCTCAGGGATAAACTAGGTTGTGATGGAGGAGACTCTCTGTTCACCCCTGCCCGTTGGAACAAATCATAGCCCGCTGCAGCAAGCAGGATGAAAGGGAAGGAAGGGGTTCCTAACGTTTTGCACAAGGGTGTTCATGTATGAATGTCATGTTCTTTATGTGCTCACAGGGAGCCTACCTTCAACGGCTGTGTTTTCCTTCTTGTATTCATCTCTGATTTGTTTGACTTAACTTACCCGAGCACTACCTGTATACAGGGAGGGTGATGTGTGCAGTTGTGTCGTCCCCGGTTCGATATGCTTAGTCTACATTTGATAGCCCATGTTCCTTCGTCTAACTTTTACAGTGGTTCTGAACCCGTAGAAGTCTGCGGACCACTCAGCCTGAAATTAAATCATGTACGGACCACCCCCTCTCGCCCTCCTCCGCCGATACACCTTATCACTTTTAGGCTAACCCTTCCTCAGCACCTTCACCATAAGATTATTCAAAGAAGATTAAGCAAAACAGTTTTTAGAACACATTATTAATTATTACTATTAATTAGTGTACAGTACAAGCCTCCGTGGCTTAGGCGGCAGCACGCCGGCCCCTCACCGCTGGGTCCGTGGTTCAAATCCCGGTCACTCCATGTGAGATCTGTGCTGGACAAAACGGAGGCAGACAGGTTTTTCTCCGGGTACTCCGGTTTCTCCCGTCAAAATTTCATTCCAGCAACACTCTCCACTATCACTTCATTTCATCTGTCATTCCTTTAATCATTGCCCCAGAAGAGTGCGTCAGGTCTCGGCAGCCGGCACAGTTCATATCCTCGCCGCTAGATCGGGGCTTCAATCATTCCATTCCTGACCCGGTCGGAGACTGGAAGCAGGCTGTGGATTTTCATTTCAATTAGTGTACAGTAGCCTACAACTAAATTACAAATTATTTAATAGAACAAAATTACTTTTTTATAATAGACCCCTACTGTATATTGCCTACATAATATGAAAAGTAGCCTATAAATTACAAATGTATGTTCAAGCAACAATTTTGTTTAAAAAGGACATTGCAAAATAATAATAACCATACTAGGTCTAATTTTAATTTTGCCCTGTGACTTTCTGGTTGTTTAATGTTGGTGAAAGGTTATTTGCGACGATTAAACATAAGTTATGAAAATTATTTTGTAATCATATTCTAATAACACTTATTTTACAGATATTTCAATTTAAATTTTGTTAGTCATCGCCGCGGATACATTCGGACGTTTCTTGTTCAACGCACAACGTTTTCGAAATCTCCATTAATTGGTCACTTTTTTTATGCGTGCTGGTAGACCATTTTCTCCCGCGGACAATTGTGGTCCGCGGACCACCGGTTAATAATCAGTGTAACACAACTCTAAATGGCAGCAGAACGTTAACCAGGCAATGGGGCCAAGCTACCTGTGGACTCTGGTAGACGTTAGTTCAAACTTCGCCGATAGCCATCCTCGAAATGTTTTTCTATGGTTTCCAGTTTTCAACTCCAGGAAAATGCAGGGACGGTACCTTTTGATAGGCCACGGCCAATTCATTCCATCTCCATTCCCAGTTTTGTTCATCGTCACTCATTTATTTTCTCATTATATCCTACTGAGACTGACGTCAGATAGGGCATCAAGCCGTAAAAAATACCCACCACATAGAATTTCATTGCTTCTCTTATCCGATTCCGTAGAAACGGGAATAACTTAATAATGCTTAGATATACTGGGGGCATAAACCCTGCAATCGCAAAGTATAAATGCCAAATCCAGATATTCACATTTTGATCTTTATACAAGTAGGCTACATTTATTTATTTACTTGATTATTTATTTAATTATTTATCTGTTTATATTTGTTTGTTAACGTTTATTTTTATTTTTATTTTAATTTTTTTATTATTATTTTCATTTTCTATTTTTATTTTTATTTTTTGTCTCATCTTCTTACTTAAAATTTTAGATTTTTTTTTTTAATTTTTTATTTTCTATTTTTTTTTTGTGTGTTTTCTTATTTTTATTTCTTAAATTTTACTCTTTCCAATAACAGTCAAGGGGCTATAAACCACATGCAATCATATTTAAATGTCGCTGATCTGTTGATTTCTAATGTTCTGCTACAAAGAACTTGGCACTTTCCTCTCGATCAATGTCGTAAACTTCAAATTTCACCAAATTTCATATTTCTGAGTTTATTACAAATTATGAACGCGTTTACTTCCGTTATTATAATTCCCTGTCTAATGAGCGAGAATCACGCCGCCACACCCCGCCATTGTGGGAGGTTTCCAGGTAACACGGAAATAATGAGCCCCTCCCATGTATCCAATAAGATAACTTCCACCTGCGGTTCAGCTTTAGCGTGGTGTTTAATTTCGCGGCGTCTAAGATGCGGCCGTGTATTGTGACCTTACTGTTGTAAACTTCACTGCCATATCGGACTAGTTAGGAGCAAATGTGGGCTGCGAAGTCCTAATTATTAAATCTGCCAAACATTATTTAAAATACGATGAAGGTAATTTCCAATATTTAGTTTTCTAGAACAAAACAACATCAGTTACGAATGTTTCCTTGGTATGTTTCTCTTAAAAGGGTTGTAACATTTGAGACGCTGCGCTCATATAGCCCCGTGTACTCGGGTGTGAGTCTAATAACCTGTACCTCTCCGAATAGCAAGTTATACGGTAACATTTCGTTATTGTTGTTAATTCATTTAAGGGTCTTGGGAAATCATGGTTATCAACCCCGTGTAGTTGGGTGTGTGATTAGCTTGTCTCATAACCTGTATTCCTGTGATGACTGTAGTGGTCTGTGTAGCTGGGGTAGGTGTCCCGAGACTTGATGTAAAATACTATCACGGCATTTACCTGGAGGGAGTGTGGTAAAACCCGGGGAAAACCACACACACTGAGGATAGCTGCTGTCAGCGTCGGGATTGGAACCTCCGATTTCCGGACTTGCTGCCGCTGCCCCCCGAGGCCGTGGTGAATGATTTAACGAGCGCGGCTACGCTGTGAGGTGGCTAATATTTCAGATCCCCCCAGGAAATCACAAGTAATTGGACATGGATTGGCGACCGCGGGACTCCAACTGAATCCAACATTGCTTCCACGTAGGCCTTCTTGAGGCGGTCACCTCCCATTCATCTTTCCATTCGATCTCCGATAATATCGAATTATAATTAACTCGTGCCCTCTTTCGACCCTTGCGGTAGGGTATCCGATACCCCAATAGGCCACCCTCAGTGTCGGAAGAGAACAAGGGTTGACCAACTGAGGTCAACAGTCAAGATGAAGAAAGGAATCCGGCACAAGTAGCCTAAGTGGAAGCAGTGCCATGGTCGCCAACAACGTGCCACCAGTTCTGAGCCCCTGAGGTTATAACAAATTTAGATAGCGGATTTATTAAAGGCGTTGGGTTGGCGGCCCTGTAAGACTCGCTATCAATAACCAATAATCATTTGCATTACAACTCATCAATTTTTCTAGGCTTATGCCTGTCTTATGTGGTGTTTCACCTAGGATCACCAAGCTGGCTCATCAGCGGGCTCTTGGTGTCCGTGCCCGGCCCCCACGGGAGCAGGGAACTGTGCACTACCTCCCTTCTTATGAAGCGCATCTGGGGTTCATTACTGCGACAGCTAAAAGCTCAAGCTGCCTTTCACCACCTAATAAAGGCTTCCAAACAGATGGTATATTGATGATGTTTTTAACGATTTACTCAGCGTAAGCTTAAAAGGCGCACTGACGCAGGTTTTTCTTCGACTTGATTCACTGACATCGTTACTGTTCGACTTCCTTTGGTGATAAATGAACGTTTTTATACAGAAACTTTCCTCGAGGAACCGTTTACAGAATGGTGAAAACCGTATCAAAATCCGTCTTGTGTTTCTCGAGATTACCTGTTACATCCAAGAATCAGGGACTTAGTTTTATACTACGTTGAGATTAAATTTTAAAGTATTTTTTTATTGAGTAACTTACCAGGGCATACAGTAGCAATATTTTTGGTCAATGTGTTCATACTGAATTTGTAGTTGTTAATTAGTGTTCAATATTGAGCTACTGTATGTTTGGGCAGCCGCAAAATGGAGGAAACAGAAATAATCTGAATCGTAAGAGTTGAAAATGAGACCAACTCTATTCTGTATTCCGAACAGGTGTGCCAAACTGTTCCATGTTGAGAGTCTGCACCAAGGAAGTTGATGTATTGGCTAAGGCTACAAGCCCTGTTGCGAGTCAAGTCGAAAGATCAACATGTTAGGTTTGGGATTGCTCGTGCACCTCATCACGTTCGAAAACAATTGATACAAGCCTTGCTCTAAGAGCAGGAAACCTGTAATACGAACAGCTCGACAGTTCCTAAGAGAAGCGACTATGCCAAACAGTTTTTAGCCTACTTTTCACATTTTGCAAAAATGAGGAAAAAGTAGACTTATGAGATCGATCCGGGAAAATGTGTGTCTGTCTGTCTGTCTGTCTGTCCTTCTGTCTGTCTGTCTGTCTGTCTGTCTGTCTGTCTGTGTGTGTGCCCCCCCCCCCTATCAACTCCTAAACGGCTGCAGAAATCAAAACCAAATTTAGTATGAGTAAAGATGCGCACCGGAATAGCTCACGTCCATATTTGAAATTGATGTCAGTGCTACCAACTCCTAAAAAAACGCACTAGAATATTGAGCTCCATGTTGGATATCTTGCAAGGTATGCATGGGAGCTATTCCAAAATTGGCACACATGTAGATAATACTATTTGAGTTTAATTTCCAGGAGGCCAACCATGACAGTGTTGCCAAAATAATTTTAAGCCTCCTGATAGGTCCAATGTTTAAATGCATATAACTTCTACACTATCAATTGGATTTCAACCAAATTTTGTTTGTAATATCTGTACATAAACAGATATGACTGAGCGTATTCTTAAGAGCCACCAGGGCTGCCAACTGTCAATAATTGCTTTCTCTATTTTTTTATCCAAATACCAATATATCAGAAAGTATGCAAGCCAACAGCTTTAAACTATGCACATGTATATTCTGACATTTTACATTAATTTGGAGTAACTTATATACGTCAGTTCTACCAACATGATTATAAGCCTGCTGATAGTACCAATTTTTAATTACATGTAACTTGTATACTATCAGTTGGATTTCAACCAAATTTCGTATGTGCTATGTGTACCATAACAGATATGACTATAAGTATTGTTAAGAGCAATCAGGGTTGCCAACTGTTAATAAACGCTGTCTATATTATTTTTACCCTAATATCAATATATCACAAAGTATGCAAGCCAACAGCTCTATACTTGGCACACGTATAGCACCTGACATTCTAGAACAATTTGGAGTAATTAATACAAGGCAGTGCTGCCAACATGATTCTAAGCCTGCTGATATGTCCAATTTTAAAATACATGTAACTTCTATACTAACAAATGGATTTCATCCAAAATTGGCACAACAAGATATCATAATAATTCAGATTATTTCTGACCAGCACACGCATGGTATTGTTGGCAACATGCTTTTACGCGTGCTGATAGATCCAGTGTCTAACTGCATGTAACGTCCATTGGACTTCAACCAAATTTTGTATTCTGTACCTTAAGAGATGGAACTAAGAATATATTCAGTCACCAGGGCTGCCAACGGTAGTGCTCTATTAGGCTACATTATACCAGGTATATTTTGAACTAATTTGATATTTCGATATTACCAACTTAATTTCGTCATTATTCTAGATAGGTTCATATACTGTAGAATAATCATTGGCATGAAAAGTAGGCTGTTCAGTTCTTCAAGGAACGTCTTGTTATCATTTTAAATAATCTAATCGACTTTGTCGTTACGTTACGGCGACATCACGAAATGTACCGAGAATGCACTGAGGTGTGTGACGACATAGTACCGCTTGGTGCATGTGTACTGAGTTCACTGGTGAGCTCTGGAGTTACGAGACGGCAACGACACGGTGAGCGTGACGTCATCCAGCCATCTCCCTCCTTTCACCGCGCGCTCCAGCTCCCTCATGACTTGTAATTTTCTAGCGTTCTGATTGTTTCTTGATCATCTAACATGTCAAGAGTCTTTGGCTTCGAGCGAAGCGAGAAGCCTCCAGCCTTTCTAGCATTTGTAGCATTTAAAATGATATTAAGTCCAGTCTTTCAGAATGACTGTCTCTTTTTTTCTGTTATCAATTTATTTATTTATCTATTTATCGTATGGATTTTAGTGCCGGGAGTGTTCGAGAACATGTTTGGCTCGCCTGAATCTGTAACTGCTTCAAGTGGACACCCTTAGGGTGAGCTACAAGTTCCGTTCATTTTCAAGTAGTTCCAAATTTCGTTACCAGATAGACTATCTATGATACCTAATGGTGAACGTTGGAACTTTGATAGAGCGTTCCGACGAAATCTAACCTAACAATTTAGCTTCACACAAGTTTAGTCTGTGGAAGGAACTTTTACATGCCATAAATCTATGACATGGGACCGCCGGCTTTACTTCTCCTCTGAAGGAAGACAAACTGAAAGATTTTTAACGCTCTTAAAAAATCTGATGAACTCGGCTGGGTTTGAACCCGCGATCTTGGGCATAGAAGCTGAGCATGCTACCAACTATGCCACCGAAGCCGCTACCAGATAAGAATAAGAGACGAATTTCATGGGTGTCAGCATTGGTGATGCTAGTGATTAATATTTTACCCTGCAGTCGGTCAAAAAAATCTTTCCAATCAGGCGACTGGAATACTGTATGTGAAAAAAAACTGAAATAAATTACATGTATTTAAGATTTATATATACTAGCGTGCCCGTGCGAGAAATCTCCCATGTTCATAACCCACACTTTCCCCAATAGGTTTTGCAAATCGAACACTTCTTACAACAAGTACCTAGTTCCGTGAAGAACCATACAGCCTATTTTCATATATCCTACTTATGTTAATTGCCACTATCAACATACACAATTTCAGTTTGATTGCTGTAATAGATTCGTAAATATTGAGAACCGACAATATATTTCGGATGGTCGCCATGTTGGATTTTATATATGTAGGTCCTAGAGTTATGGACTGTTACATGAAGATTATTGTGTACGTGTAGCATTCAAACTTCAATCGCATGATTAGGACACAAGAAGTAACAACGAGATTTTAAAATTTCACACAGCTGCCATCTTGTGGTTATGGAAACTGAGAAGGCGTGTTTAGGACGTGGACCATAGAGACCTAAGTCGAGTTGACTCGCACATTAAGAACTAGATGGAGAATCGATTACTAAAAAATTACTACACTCTTCGAGTAAAGGTTGTAGACAAACTTTAATCATATAAAAGACATAACAAAGGGGACGTGAGTAGCGCATGAAATGGTAAATGAGGGGTGAGGGGGGCTGTAAATAAAAGTATACAAATTAGCAAGAGGTAAACATAAAAAATAAAACACACACAATGAAAAGACTATCAAAGGGAGAGCATTTGTGACTTCAATGGAAAGCTAATTAAAATAAAATAAGAAATAATACGTTCGTCCCACCACAGGCTGATTACAGAAAGTAACCAGAAGAGATATTCAAAAAGCATATGAAGTCGTACCAACCAAGAACAAACCCCCTTAAATGAACTAAAATATGTCTCACAAACAAGTACTACAGTAAACAGATAACTATCGGTCAAAACATCATCCACTTACTACAGTATAACACGACGAGGACCATAAATAAAGGAAAGAAAAACATACACAACCCTTAAGAGAAACAATTTACAACTCCTCAAAACAAAACAGCAACTGACTTCATAAACTCTCTGAATAAATCTTCTTCTCGGTCGAAAGTATGAGATTCAATCATCCTGCCGAAAGTAAAATGAGCATCAATGACAGTCCCCGGGTGCTTGCCACAAACACACATATCACAAACCGCAAGAATAATCGATACACCTCATTTAATAAACGTAAAGAGTACGCACGTTGTTTCCCGACCGAAAGCAACAAACACAAACCCATAAATTACCCTCAACTTTCGGTCAAGGTCCCACTTAAACCAGGCGTTAACCCACCCTTAACCACATGTCTAGAAACGTGATTATACCATGAAAAGCCTTTCGACACAAACCAATGAATATGTCAGCCCAGTCCTTAAGGAAAATAAGAAAACCTAGTCGGTTATCCTTAAGGTTGCACGAATGACTGACATCTCAAAAGAAACACAATAATCCTTAATACATAAACAAATAAAATATTGATGAGTGTTACGACTATCAGACATGGACAGAAAGTCATCTGAAGCACAAACACACACCCTCCACGTCGAGGCGCAAAATACGCGAACTAACTTAAAATTACTAACCCCTCAAAAATCTTGTAACATCCCATACTATTACAAGGAGTAGACGTTAGTAAGAAATGCCTTCCAAACTACAATCACGTTTCATGACGAACAATGAGAAAAAAACAGCAGAAAAATAACACCAATCAAACTAATCAACAACAAAAAAACGGCAATAAACCTAACATAAATAAAAAAACAAACAACAACGCGTTTCCTCTCCACGCTATGTATACAAAGGGGAGGACAATAGACAAGCAAGTATAACCAAAAACAAGTACAATCTCCAATCTAACTTAAATATCGCAGGAACTAGGGACATACTATCACCAAAGGATAGGAGGACATGGCACTATTTGCTTAACTGCATATTACACTTCACTCTTTGATAATAGGCTTCAAGATAAAATGACACTTAGCTTTGAATACGACGTTCTGGACGTTCTCGATGATATAACATTTTAATAACAATTCCATTTTCCTGTCCTTTTAAGTTCAATAGCCATAATCCCGTCATGTCCCATCGATCGTTTCCAAATCCGGTAAATATATTCATAATTAGACAACAGCATCATTAAGCAGACCAAACGATAGTAGAAGTTATGTCTCCGACCCTCACTTCTTCTCTTTTTCAACACGATTCTCTCGACATAACAATCACTGCAGTCGAGTTCCACAGAGCCAGAGCACAAACTCCACAGCGGGCGCGTTTTATTTACTCCAGAACAGGTTGCGCTTCAAATATAAACCTTCAGATGGCAGACTATACAACAACTCGTTTCTCATCGGTCCGTTAATGACGTAGTAACGGATCAGAAACAATTGAAATAAATTAGATGCCAGTGGATTAACATTCGTATAAGGATTCACTGTACCAAATTTCATTGCAACTCGGATGGTTAAATTGCGAGAAACGTCCATGTGAATATTTATAATTCGCGTCGCCACCATGTTGGATTTGTGATCACCAGGTTATTTAAAGTCCTATAGGTGAATTTAAGTTATTGGCTCCAATGAATATAAAAAAAAACTCAGTTTGATTGCTATAATCGATTCGTAGATATTCAGAGCCGTCTAAATATTTCGTATGGTCGACATGTTGGATTGTTATATGTATAGGCCATAGAGACATGTAACATTAAATGAAAATTATTGCGTAGGTTCATTATTCAAACTTCCACTTCGATCGCATGATTACGACACAAGAAATAAAATTTTAATTTTAAAATTCGCACAGCTGACATCTTGAAGTTATGTAAACAATTGAACTAAATTAGATACCAGTGCATTACAATGTGTATAAATATTTGCTGTACCAAGTTTTATTGCGTTTAGATCATAAAATCGCGAGAAAGGTCTATTTAAAATTTTCAACTTCGCTTGGCCACCATATTCGTTTTGTAGTTAACCGATTTTTGTAAGTTATATAGATGAACATCCAGAAGTGCCCTTTATCTCCGTACAAAATTTCAGGGTCATACCGCTAATAGTTTCAGAGATATAGATTGACAGTGAAATATTTCGCACATCCGCCATCTTGTGGTTATGTAAACAATTGAACGAAGTTAGATGTCGGTGCATTACAATGTGTATAAACATATACTGTACCCATGCGTATAATCTCGATGGAAAATATGCTTCTGCCTCCAGCTAGCTTCAGGACTCGAGGGTGTACCGTCCTCCCACTGAGCAGTTGCATACTTTGGATTTGAGGCTAAGAGGTATCAACTCTACAATGATAAGGCACAACTCTATTCTAAAACTTTAATTCAGTAAATAAAATCATGGCTTTAAACAAATAAAACAATCCCCATAACCATAAAACAAAAGCAAACAAAAATTACTTTCCCACAATCCACCAATATGAACATAATATAATCATAATAAATCATATCATACCACAAACCTTTACCCTTATGTGAACATCACAAAGATATTCTAGTGCGCTGATGCACGTACAACTTCAGAAACAAACTGTACATTGACACTAATGTCATACAATGTGACTTCTTTAATATCACAACATTACTGATTCATAAAAACCTTCTTAATTTGACAATTATGTGTACCGTGTGTGTTTTTATCTTTTCCCACCAAATGCTTCACATGCATTAGCCTATTCTGGTGTTGCACAGCAGTCATCGTGCAACTCCATAATTATGTAAGCTACCCCTACTCCACTATTTATATAGTTCCACTGCATGCCGTTTTGTGATTTCATTTAAAAACGTTATGTTATTGTTGTGTCGGATGGTACAATCAAACTACCTTGCGCGCGTAGCCTGTGGAATCTGGTAACCAACTTCTGAAAAAGTTGTCAGTGACAGTATAAATGCAACGTCTAACCATTCGTTAGATAGCTAAAATCATGAACCATCAGGATAATATATAATTATCAATGTGTTCTTAAACCACATGGCTTCATTACTCAACATAACAATATTTCATTCATGTCATTAACAGGGTCTAAAATCTGTTCTTCTCAACTTGCTTTCACGGTTCGCCTTGACCGTCCCCAGACCCTCTCCTCGAGCGGTCGGTATACAATAGCAGTGGGTTGGGTTTCCACCCTAACTCGACCCCCGCTTTTATGTTTGAAGGCTTATTTCCAAAGCATTGTAAGATTTTACAAGACAAACTGTGCTCCCAATGACACACATATCTCAATGGATTTTAACTGAATATTATGCACACAGGTAGTGAATGAGCTTTATATTTATTCCTACCCCGAGGATAAAATAATTACTGGCACCAAACAGGTCCATTCAACATGAAGGTACGAGGTTCGTAAAACATTGGTCAAATAGGTAACCGGTGTCTTAAGTAATATGCGGTCAGTCCACTGCTGCCGACATGAGGTTCACTTCAACAAGCTGAATCACTCACAATAAGTTCTCGGGGAATCATTAGAGTGACAAGGTGTCCTCGTTTTCCTCGCACCTAACCATAGGATTCCAACCCGGAACATTCACATCCTTCATCAGAGTTAGGGTCCAACACTAAACACTCTGGCACAAAGTATATCTCCGCTATGCCCCCGGCATAGGAGATTTCATACGTAGAATAGACCACCTGGCTCCTTTACCTAATGTTACGACTTCGTCCTATAATATTAAGAGAAATCTATCAATTACTCTATAAGCTTCTCACATAAGCTGCAAATTCAATTCACTAAAAGCTCTTCCATTCCTGGCATAATTATATTCCCATTAATACAATATTCTGATATCAAACTCTTTCTTTAATCCCGTAATGTAATCTTACTGTATAATCTTACTGCTTGGATCGATAAGTCTTGCAAATAGCGTAATTATTTCTTGTTTACAACAATTTCCTGATGCGTTCATTAATACCTTTGATATTCATAATTGTTATTATATTATTCTCACTGAAATAATTTACCAAAATCATTCCTTATTATTATTATTCTCACTGAAATAAATTACCAAATCCTTCCTTAGTATTATTATTATATTTCTGACATAATTTACCAAAATCAGACACAACCAATCATCTCAAAACTCGAACAACCGTGCTCGTAACATTTACATAACTGATTGCCATCTTAATTAATAGTGGTAATGATTAATCCACTTATTGATGCACATTAACATCTCAACTCTATAAAAATCAATACAATAATGACTAAACCTGGAGGGTCTACCTCGTAATCTGATTCTTACTGGCATCTTTACTGAAATCACATCACATGCAGTGGCCTATATTCTCTAATTAACCATAATTTGTGGGGTACTCACATATCTCAAGGCTTCTCATGGTGGCTTCAACCAATCATATCCTTCCAAGTCGCCTGCCATATGCAGGTTTAACGCGACATATTCATCTTGAATACACACATTTTATGACACACAACTTCCGTTAACCATACGGCACTTTGCATTTATATAGGGAAGCTATTGCTCCCAAACATGTGACACTTTATAACACTTATAAAACCACTACTTTAAAAGATATTTTACATATGCTTTATACATAACACACGTCACTGTGTACACTTTTCATTGCTTGAAATTCCCTAGCAAAGATATCAAAATTGCAGGTGTCGACGGCATCTCCCGTGCTCCTACCAACTCCTGATTGAAAGTCTGGTTTACCTGCCCTCGGAATTCACCAACAGTTTTTATCCATACTCCTACGGTAAGCTTCCTGCGTCGCATAGATATGCTAACTTCCGTCCTGAGCGTTATTATTTGGTATCCTTAAAACATTACCAAATGCTTCGTAAAGTTTCTCCCAGCGCATTCAAGCGTACTTAGACATGAATGATCAGTCGATATTTGATACATTGCGCTTAACACTGTCCATAACTTTACACAAATTATTATTATTATTTACAATAGTTCTGCCACTCATCTTACACGGTGCTTCCTACGTGAACACGCCATAGTTCGTACTGCTGAGTATACCTGCAGCGCGATTATTATTAATAAAAGCTTATTAAATGCTTCACTCAAATGTAGAACTCTTTGTGCGGGCGTCCTTTCATGCACCGGACCAACATATGTTCCGCCATGACGACTGTCTGCGCCTCTCTTGACAAACTGTGACAAACTGGTGTGAGACTGGCTCCAACCGTCTGTAACTAGTGCAAGACTGACTTAAGACTGAAGTGCAACTAACTGCTCTGCTAAGGGTCGACTCCCTTATATCGGATTCACACAGAAAGTAGAGCGCAATCTTCCCGCGGGATCTCGGCTCCTCTCCCAGCATGATTCGGGTCTCGAAACCATGTTCATTGGGTTCCTTTTTCTTCTCTGATCCCAGAACTGACTGCGTGCTGAAGAATCGCTCGGCCAATTAATTAATATTAATTCCTTTCTCTATAGCGTGGGGACGCTATCTCCCGGGATTCCCTGGCGACCTCCTCAAATCCCGCCGCGAACAATGATAGTCCTACGGTCCTTCCGCACTTCCTTAAATATGCGTCAATTTCGCAGATTAAAGGCTCTAAAATTAGCCTCCAGTCTAAAGATTCACCTGTGGGCAAGTCTCATGTCATTTCGTTACTCCAATCACGAGTAATCAATGATTTTCCTCGTGATCTCTCCCCACCATTCTCAAATCCATTCTCCGTCGGGGAAGAACTGGGTCATTATTCAGGCCCTCACCCTCTTCCAGACGACAGAATGAGGTCAGAATGATTGACTTGGCTCCACTGAACACCTCCCACAATTCTGGGCTAATTTGTAAAATGTCCACTCTGCACTTGCAGTGCTCCAAGCCCCATATAGCCTACACCAAGTAGTCTAATAGTACTGTATTCTGCTCAATTTCCCTTCATTATTTTAATAAATAATGTCACTGCAACTGAAATCACACCAGTGATTTAATATACATTTCTCTCTAGGGGTTTTTACAATGAAACTCCCTCCACAGACTTCGGGTTCGTTCCCTGGTGGAACCTTTATACTGAGATCACAGTCTCTGAGAACCACGTTCGATTCCAGTCAGCGTAACCTCCTCGGGTTCATATTCCCCTTGCGAAACTTATAGAAGTCAATTGCAAGTGGCTCTCTATAAGTAACCAGCTGACTGTCTATCACTGTCTGTGTTTACATCTGGGGTCCTTCACCTCGTCTGGCTGCGAGTAGGTTAGTACAGCTCCCCATTCCACTCTGCGCTCTTTCTAAGCTGTTCATTCTCCAGGCGGAGGGTCGTATTTATGGCCTCAACCTCTCTCGCTGCGGCAACCATTTCTTCATAGAATTCTCGCAGACACTGGCATCTTTGTTGTTCGTCCCTTCCACTGGGCAAACTGTCTGCTTCTCGTTCCGTCTTGCTGCTCGAACTTTCAGTTCTGACTGCCTGGCTGACTTCGCTCTCCACGTTGAGTTGGGTGTGCGCTGTTAATACTTCTTCTTGTTCGTCGAATTCTTCTGGCGGATAATAGACCTTTAAATTGGCTACATTCATAACGACCTCGTTTAACCTGTATGCATTGTTCTGTAGGTCTCTTATCACCTCGAACGGGCCGTGGTAAGCAAAAATGAACTTCTTATACTTCCGTGCCTCTGGATCTGAACTGGCTGGTTTCCTAATTAAAACTTTCTCTCCGACGAGAAGCGGTCTCTGATACCTCTTCGCACGATTTCTTCGCTGACGTCTCTCCTCCTGTGCTTTGAGATATTCGAAGGTTCGTTGGATCCTCAATTCTCGACCTGGCTGTGCGTCTACTGGTAATGGAATAACACCAGTCCACGGTCTCTCCGGTCTCTGATCCAAATGTAGAGTCACGGGAACCTGACCTGTCGCCTCATGTACGGTATTATTTATACAGTATACAATTACTTCTAGGAATTCAATCCAACGCCAATTCGCTTCAGAGCAGTAGATCTTCATGTATTTCTGGATCTCTCTCATTACTCTTTCAACTGGACTTGCCTCAGGATGGCGAATGGTAGATAAAATCTGCCTAATTCCTAGAGTTTCCAGTTCTCGACGAAATTCTGCACTCGTAAAGCAACTTCCGTGGTCCGAGAGAATGTTATCCGGCTTCCCAAGAATCGGAATAACTCTCTCTTTCAGGCGTTTCAAGACCTGCTTTGAACTTGTCTTTTGTATGGGGCATAATACCACCATTTTCGAAAATACATCCATGGCTACAAAAATGTGTCTATTGCCTCTACGTGCTCTAGGCAATGGTCCAAAGTTGTCTATGCTCAATAACTGCCTTGGCTTCTCCGGTAACAACGGGATAGGTCGTTGCCTCATTAAAAAGGGATTTGGCTTTACCCTTTGGCATAGATCACATGTCCTAATAGCATTTCTCACCGTTTCTCTCAACTTAGGCCAAGTAAATGCTTCCTTCAACAGAGCACAAATTTTGTCTATCCCTGGATGTCCAAATGCTCTGTGTGCTAGCCACACCAATCTCCTCTGCAAAGCTGCAGGAATCACAATCCTTTGACGTGTATGATCTACATCATCCCACTTGTGTAATATCTGATTATACCATACATAATCTGTTGCCAATGCCTCTGCCTCTCCGTATATTGCAGTTCCCCTTGCTAAGCGTCCCTCGAACTAATCGATCATCATCTTCAACCACGGGTCTTCGCGTTGTAGGTTGGTAAGATTCCTTAAGTCATCCAACGTCTTCTGATCTCGATTCTCAATCTGGACAGCTAGCGCTTCCTCTTCTCTAGGGTAACGGCTTAATATGTCCGGTATTACATTCTCTTTCCCTGGACAGTATTCTATTTCCACATTAAATTGTTGAATATACAGGGACCATCTTGTCAATCTCTGGCTAGACAAGTCTGTCTTTAACAAAAATGTTAAAGCTTTATGGTCTGTTCTGAGGACTATTTGGAAGCCATACACGAGTTTATGCCAAGATTGCAACGCGTACAAAATTGCGAGCAACTCTATCTCTGTGATCGTGTAATTTTTCTCATGGGCTTTCAGCCTCCTACTTATAAAGGCAATAAAAACTTTCTTCTCAGGCTGGTCAACATTTTCCTGGAATAGCATCGCTCCGATCCCAATAAGTGATGCATCCGTCTGCATGATGAACTTCTGGGTATAATCCGGGTATCCCAGCTTCACATATTCCAAAAGCATTTGTTTTGACCTCACGAATGCTTCCTGACATTGCTCCGTCCAATTCCATCTGCCGCCTTTCTTCAATAGGTCCTGCAGGGGTGCTACTGTCGCAGTATAGTTTGGGTAGTGGTTCGAAAAGAATCCAATTACTCCCAAATACTGTCGGACGTGCTTTACTTTCGTGGGTCGAGGGAAATTTCGAATTACCTCCAATTTATCTGGATTAGGCTTCACTCCATTTGCATCAATAACATGCCCTAGGAATTTGACTTCCCTCTGACAGAAGTGCGATTTCTTGATATTAACCTTAAAGTTAGCTTCTCGAAGGTCATCTAGCAACTTTTTCAGGTCTCTCATGTGCTCCTCCAGAGATTCTGATGTGAGTAGAATGTCGTCTACATATCTGATGGTACTCTCTTTCACTTCATCTGATGGATTGCGATCTAACGCTCTTATCAGTGCTGAACCAGCTGTTTTCAACCCAAAAGGTAGCCTTAAAAATGTGTATGTATGTTGATCAAACATAAATCCTGTCAACAGACTAGTTTTCTTCTCTAATTCAAGATGATGGAAACTGGATGTGATGTCCAGATTTGTGAATACGGTTTTCCCTTTGAACTTCCTGAGGATCTCTTTAATAGGTGGCACTTGGTCAAATTCTGGAATAACCTTCAAATATAAATGTCTCAGGTCCAGGCAGACTCTGACAGTTCCGTCTGTCTTTGGTACAATTACCAATGGACTTACATAAGGCGTAGGTGTCTTCTCAATAACACCGGCCTCCAACATCTCCTGAATTGCCTCTTTCACTTTAGCATAATGCTTTTCTGCTATAGGATAGGGTTTCTGCCTAAATGGTGTCCAATCACTGACTTGAAAAGCATACGTGAAGTTCTTTATACGACCAGGTCTCGAATCAAAGACTTCCTTCTGTTCCAGTAATAACTGCTTTAAATTTTCCTTCTCTTTTAGCCCAATTTTCGCTTCTTCTAGCTTTTCCGAAATATATTCTTCCAGTTTGGGTTCCAAATCTTTCTCCAGGTCTGTGGCTAGTGTTTTCAGCTCTTCTTCTAACTGCTCAATAACTAACACTTCTTCCCCAGCCACCTCTCTGTATGTATGCCATACTTGTTCACTTGACCCTGGTTCAATCTCATTGAGTGCGACCTCCAAGCCTTCAGCTTCTTCATTCACATGGAACATAACCCTGTCCTGTGCTAGGTCGATTATCACTCTGTATTCCCTTATAAATTCTGCCCCAATAAGTAGGTTATAAGGCAGTTTGTTTACTAACAGAAAACTCTGTGAGAAAATAGAGCCTCCTATCTGTAAATCTAGGAATACCTGATATTTACATATCATCGTTCTGTCTGGAATTACCCCTTTTATCTTGACACTAGAGATCGGTATTTTCAAAATATTCTCTCTCCGGGCTATTTCATCATATAAAGCTTGTGTCATGAGGCTCACTGTTGACCCCGTATCTAACAGACTTCTTACTTTTAATCCTGCCACTCTTACTATTATAATAGGCAATTCTCGCTTGACCATGACCTGTGATCCTCCTGTATCCTCGATTAGCTCTTCCGGTTTGGCTATCCAATTGATGATGTTAACAGACTTCCATCCCTCAGTCTCGAACTCTTCTAATTTTGGCGTTTTTTTTCTTCAGCGCCCGTCCCCTTGGAGTTTCTTCTCTCCTGTTCGCTGCGTTGTAGCTCCAAACTCTTAGCTCCATCTCCATATCTGTCTGGCGATGTCCTGTTCTGCATAACTTCTTGCCAGCGGACTTGTTGTTTCTGGGGCTCATCTCCCCTCTCCTCGAGGTATCGCAAAGAAGCGTGATATCGTTCTTCTACCTCGTCATCGAAGTTACTTCTTCTTTCTTGGGGTCTCCAATTTCTATTGCTGCCTTCTTGGCCATTGTTACCTCCATTGTTTTGGTACGGTTTACCCCTGATATTCTGCTTATTCCACGAGTTTCGACCTCTTCCTCCTCTATTAGCATTCCCTTTGTACATTGACTGCCATCTTCTGGGTTCCTGTTCCCATTGCCGTCCATAGGAATCTAATGTTTCAGTGCTCGTAGCTTTGTTGTTCCTTGGAGCTTGCTGTTGGTCAGTCTGCGTGTTGGTCACGTGTACCTGTTCCACGGTTCGACTCTGACGCATCGTATTTGCTGTTGTGAGGTCCAGTTGTCTAAGAACTGTCTCCATTTCTATAGCAGTTTTCGCATTAGCCGAGATTAGTAGTCTTTGGATCTCGTATGGAAGCTGCTTGGCGATAGCAATACATAATTCCAGCTCGCTCGGTTTTTGATCCAGTTCTTTGAAGCGACACATCTGCGATATAAAGAATTCTGCGTACTTCGTTGGGTTGTTGGTACTGTATTTCTTTGCATATAAATCCAACCGTAAATTCTGTTGGGTCGCTGCGTCCCAGTATCTCTTCAAAAATGCCTCCCGAAACTCCTCAACAGTATCGAAAGTGTAGCGGAAGCTGCGAAACCATAATGCACACTCCCCCTCTGTTAACTTCTCTATAGCTCGTAGCCTGCGCTCCTGTGGTATTCGTGCATCATTCAGATATTCAGTCACTTCCTTCAACCAATATTTTGGTGTCATATTACAGTGGCTACCTGAGAATTTCCTTGGTTTTTCTTCGCTTGCCCTGATGACGTTTATCACCTGGGTGTGCATAGCATTTTCATGTGGCGTCGATGCCGCAACTGGTACACCTGGCGTCATATAAGGACTTTCGCCTGGGCCCGTAGCACTCCTTATTATAGGTTGGGTTTCTAAGTCTGCCCACCTTGCTTTCCTCATATCTTCCATGCTGCCTTCACTTGACTTAGGATATTTCAGAAGTGTTTCCTCCTGTGCGATTATCCTAGTCTCCATTTGATTGTGGCGCATCTCTGCTCTTTCCAGACGAGTAATGACTTCTTTCTCTATTCTTGTAAGCCTATCTCGATTTTCCTCGGCTACTTGAAAGATTTTCTTCTTGTCTTCTTTCAGACTTTGTTTGATATGGGAGATTTCATCCTCTACCTCTTCCTTAATTTGAGCAAGGGTCTTGTCGCTTGCCTCTGTTTTCTGGCCTTCTCTCCCTTCGAGTTCTTCCCTCAATCCTTTGATTTCTTCTCGAAAGTGTCCATTGACCTTTGACATTTCCTTCTGGACCTTAATAATTTCACCTCTATTCTCCTCTTGCCTTTTGTTGACTACAACAATGTCATTCTGAACTTGGTCCAGTTCTTGATGAACTTTGCTTATCTGGCCCTTCATGTTTCCTATCAGCTCTTTACTCTCGTTAACGACAGCCTTGATTTCACCTATCTCTTGACATTGACCTAATATATTCTGGTCCTGTTTCTAGAGATCACCGTTAATTGCTCTAGCATAGCTTTTCAATTTCTGGTCCCATTTAGATTCGTTCTCCTCTAATCTCTGGTCTACCGTTCTCGTAAACTCTGAAAATTGTTTCGCTTGGCGTTCGAGATTCGCCTCATTTTGGATTTGAACATCCTTAATGTCGTTAGACAACGCGTCTAACCTACTGTTGGTTTCATCCTGAGCATGCTTACACGCTTGTAAGTTACTTTCAAGTTTGGCTTCTATGGCCTCGAAACGTTTATCTGTTTTAACCTGCATTTCCGATACAATGCTTACAACAGTTTCTGTTACTTCGGTCTTAATAACCTCTTGCATTTGACCTAACTTATTGTTTATTTCAACCTTATTAGCATCTAAACGGTTGCTCAATTCAACCTGGTTGTGATTAATTGCCTCCTGGTTGGCATCTAAACGAGTGTTTATACCCTCCTGGAAAGCCTTAGCCTCCAGCTTATTTTGCTCGTTAACAGCATCAAAATGCTGTTTCAACCCTGCAATAACCTGCAAAATCTCCTCCGTGCCTGACATTTTTACAATAACACTTAAATATGCAGGCAGGCTTCCTGGAAAAAATGTGTGGATATGTTTTGAAAAGATACATCAAACACTGTACACATATTGTAACGTCGTACAAAACCTGATAATATTATGATAAATTGTGGATCTGGTATGTAGCGCTCATACCCTTGGGTAATCCTCTTCTCAATAGAGAGATTCTGCGTTACATCAAAAGCCTACTGAACTCAAAAATCACTCAAACACAGTTTGAGGCAAAAACAATTACTATGGTTTTCCCCATGAAATACCATAAAAATCTATGGGTTTACCCTAAATCCCATAAGTCAGTCTTACCCACGTTGGGCGCCATGATAATGTATAATGTAATGATGTAAAGTATGCCATGCTTATCCCCACAGACGGGCGACATGATAATTAATAGAAGGATTCATCGTTTGCCCGGTTTGTGCAATGCCAAGATCGCTCATATTGCACTGACGCAGGCGGTTCCATAATGAATTAATACCGCCCCACGTTGCTTGGGCCATGATAAATATATGCATACTAGACGTATTGCAATATCAAAATTTATATTGTGCGTATCAGAGCTTAGCTATATTAGGTGCGGTCCTCCCCTACTTCATGTTAATTGTTACTTTAATAGAGTTGTGTGCATTAGATATAGACCGACTTTAGTTGTACCTATAGCTCAAATCACTGTACAGGACATCATTTTCCATGTACCCATGCGTATAATCTCTATGGAAAATATGCTTCTGCCTCCAGCTAGCTTCAGGACTCGAGGGTGTACCGTCCTCCCACTGAGCAGTTGCATACTTTGGATTTGAGGCTAAGAGGTATCAACTCTACAATGATAAGGCACAACTCTATTCTAAAACTTTAATTCAGTAAATAAAATCATGGCTTTAAACAAATAAAACAATCCCCATAACCATAAAACAAAAGCAAACAAAAATTACTTTCCCACAATCCACCAATATGAACATAATATAATCATAATAAATCATATCATACCACAAACCTTTACCCTTATGTGAACATCACAAAGATATTCTAGTGCGCTGATGCACGTACAACTTCAGAAACAAACTGTACATTGACACTAATGTCATACAATGTGACTTCTTTAATATCACAACATTACTGATTCATAAAAACCTTCTTAATTTGACAATTATGTGTACCGTGTGTGTTTTTATCTTTTCCCACCAAATGCTTCACATGCATTAGCCTATTCTGGTGTTGCACAGCAGTCATCGTGCAACTCCATAATTATGTAAGCTACCCCTACTCCACTATTTATATAGTTCCACTGCATGCCATTTTGTGATTTCATTTAAAAACGTTATGTTATTGTTGTGTCGGATGGTACAATCAAACTACCTTGCGCGCGTAGCCTGTGGAATCTGGTAACCAACTTCTGAAAAAGTTGTCAGTGACAGTATAAATGCAATGTCTAACCATTCGTTAGATAGCTAAAATCATGAACCATCAGGATAATATATAATTATCAATGTGTTCTTAAACCACATGGCTTCATTACTCAACATAACAATATTTAATTCATGTCATTAACAGGGTCTAAAATCTGTTCTTCTCAACTTGCTTTCACGGTTCGCCTTGACCGTCCCCAGACCCTCTCCTCGAGCGGTCGGTATACAATAGCAGTGGGTTGGGTTTCCACCCTAACTCGACCCCCGCTTTTATGTTTGAAGGCTTATTTCCAAAGCATTGTAAGATTTTACAAGACAAACTGTGCTCCCAATGACACACATATCTCAATGGATTTTAACTGAATATTATGCACACAGGTAGTGAATGAGCTTTATATTTATTCCTACCCCGAGGATAAAATAATTACTGGCACCAAACAGGTCCATTCAACATGAAGGTACGAGGTTCGTAAAACATTGGTCAAATAGGTAACCGGTGTCTTAAATAATATGCGGTCAGTCCACTGCTGCCGACATGAGGTTCACTTCAACAAGCTGAATCACTCACAATAAGTTCTCGGGGAATCATTAGAGTGACAAGGTGTCCTCGTTTTCCTCGCACCTAACCATAGGATTCCAACCCGGAACATTCACATCCTTCATCAGAGTTAGGGTCCAACACTAAACACTCTGGCACAAAGTATATCTCCGCTATGCCCCCGGCATAGGAGATTTCATACGTAGAATAGACCACCTGGCTCCTTTACCTAATGTTACGACTTCGTCCTATAATATTAAGAGAAATCTATCAATTACTCTATAAGCTTCTCACATAAGCTGCAAATTCAATTCACTAAAAGCTCTTCCATTCCTGGCATAATTATATTCCCATTAATACAATATTCTGATATCAAACTCTTTCTTTAATCCCGTAATGTAATCTTACTGTATAATCTTACTGCTTGGATCGATAAGTCTTGCAAATAGCGTAATTATTTCTTGTTTACAACAATTTCCTGATGCGTTCATTAATACCTTTGATATTCATAATTGTTATTATATTATTCTCACTGAAATAATTTACCAAAATCATTCCTTTTTATTATTATTCTCACTGAAATAAATTACCAAATCCTTCCTTAGTATTATTATTATATTTCTGACATAATTTACCAAAATCAGACACAACCAATCATCTCAAAACTCGAACAACCGTGCTCGTAACATTTACATAACTGATTGCCATCTTAATTAATAGTGGTAATGATTAATCCACTTATTGATGCACATTAACATCTCAACTCTATAAAAATCAATACAATAATGACTAAACCTGGAGGGTCTACCTCGTAATCTGATTCTTACTGGCATCTTTACTGAAATCACATCACATGCAGTGGCCTATATTCTCTAATTAACCATAATTTGTGGGGTACTCACATATCTCAAGGCTTCTCATGGTGGCTTCAACCAATCATATCCTTCCAAGTCGCCTGCCATATGCAGGTTTAACGCGACATATTCATCTTGAATACACACATTTTATGACACACAACTTCCGTTAACCATACGGCACTTTGCATTTATATAGGGAAGCTATTGCTCCCAAACATGTGACACTTTATAACACTTATAAAACCACTACTTTAAAAGATATTTTACATATGCTTTATACATAACACACGTCACTGTGTACACTTTTCATTGCTTGAAATTCCCTAGCAAAGATATCAAAATTGCAGGTGTCGACGGCATCTCCCGTGCTCCTACCAACTCCTGATTGAAAGTCTGGTTTACCTGCCCTCGGAATTCACCAACAGTTTTTATCCATACTCCTACGGTAAGCTTCCTGCGTCGCATAGATATGCTAACTTCCGTCCTGAGCGTTATTATTTGGTATCCTTAAAACATTACCAAATGCTTCGTAAAGTTTCTCCCAGCGCATTCAAGCGTACTTAGACATGAATGATCAGTCGATATTTGATACATTGCGCTTAACACTGTCCATAACTTTACACAAATTATTATTATTATTTACAATAGTTCTGCCACTCATCTTACACGGTGCTTCCTACGTGAACACGCCATAGTTCGTACTGCTGAGTATACCTGCAGCGCGATTATTATTAATAAAAGCTTATTAAATGCTTCACTCAAATGTAGAACTCTTTGTGCGGGCGTCCTTTCATGCACCGGACCAACATATGTTCCGCCATGACGACTGTCTGCGCCTCTCTTGACAAACTGTGACAAACTGGTGTGAGACTGGCTCCAACCGTCTGTAACTAGTGCAAGACTGACTTAAGACTGAAGTGCAACTAACTGCTCTGCTAAGGGTCGACTCCCTTATATCGGATTCACACAGAAAGTAGAGCGCAATCTTCCCGCGGGATCTCGGCTCCTCTCCCAGCATGATTCGGGTCTCGAAACCATGTTCATTGGGTTCCTTTTTCTTCTCTGATCCCAGAACTGACTGCGTGCTGAAGAATCGCTCGGCCAATTAATTAATATTAATTCCTTTCTCTATAGCGTGGGGACGCTATCTCCCGGGATTCCCTGGCGACCTCCTCAAATCCCGCCGCGAACAATGATAGTCCTACGGTCCTTCCGCACTTCCTTAAATATGCGTCAATTTCGCAGATTAAAGGCTCTAAAATTAGCCTCCAGTCTAAAGATTCACCTGTGGGCAAGTCTCATGTCATTTCGTTACTCCAATCACGAGTAATCAATGATTTTCCTCGTGATCTCTCCCCACCATTCTCAAATCCATTCTCCGTCGGGGAAGAACTGGGTCATTATTCAGGCCCTCACCCTCTTCCGGACGACAGAATGAGGTCAGAATGATTGACTTGGCTCCACTGAACACCTCCCACAATTCTGGGCTAATTTGTAAAATGTCCACTCTGCACTTGCAGTGCTCCAAGCCCAATATAGCCTACACCAAGTAGTCTAATAGTACTGTATTCTGCTCAATTTCCCTTCATTATTTTAATAAATAATGTCACTGCAACTGAAATCACACCAGTGATTTAATATACACTTCTCTCTAGGGGTTTTTACAATGAAACTCCCTCCACAGACTTCGGGTTCGTTCCCTGGTGGAACCTTTATACTGAGATCACAGTCTCTTAGAACCACGTTCGATTCCAGTCAGCATAACCTCCTCGGGTTCAATACTATACCAAGTTTTATTGCGTTTGGTTGGTTAAATCGTGAGAAACGTCCATATAAAAGTCGCAAATTCGCGTGGCCGCCATGTTGGTTTTGTAGTTACCAGTTTTTCAAAAGTCACATAGGTGAACTTCTAGTAGTTCCCTTTATCACTGTAAAAAAATCCAGGGTGATATCGGGAACAGTTTCGGAGATATGGAATGCTGGTGAAATATTTCGCACAGCCGCCATGTTGGATTGGTGAGACGTAACAAAAATTGAAGGGCACGGTCGGGGTCGCCCGGAACAGTGCTATGAACTTACCGAGTTTCATTGAAATCGCTCCAGCCGTTTAGAATTTATTAGACACACACACACACACACACACACACACACACCGCACACACACACACACACACACACACACACACACACACACACGGACAAAAGGTGATCTCATAAGCCTATTTTTTTTTAAATTGAAAATAGGCTAAAAATTGATATTTAAGAAATTATTTATAGAATGCAATTTGTCACTGATTATGTCATTTGTGTGCTGAGGGTGTGTGTGTGTGTGCGGTGTGTGTGTGTGTGTGAGGTGTGTGTGTCCCCACCCCCTAATAAAATCTAAACGGCTGCAGCGATTTCAATGAAACTCGGTAAGTTCATAGCACTATTTCCGGTGACCTCGACCGTGCCCTTCAAATTTTGTTACGTCTCACCAATCCAACATGGCGGCTGTGCGAAATATTTCACTAGCATTCAATATCTCCGAAACTATTACCGATATCGCCCTGAAATTGCGTACTGTGATAAAGGGCACTACTGAAAGTTCACCTATGAGACTTTCAAAAACCTGGTGACTAAAAAACCAACATGGCGGTCAAGCGAATTTGAGACTTTTAAATAGACTGTTCTCGCGATTTAACTATCCAAATGTAATGAAACTTGGTACAGCAAATGTTTATACACATTGTATTGCACTGGAGTATAATTTAGTTCAATTGTTTACATAAGCTCAAAATGGCGGCTGTGCGAAATATTTCACTGACATTCTATATCTCCGAAACTCTTACAGATATCACCCTGCAATTTTGTACGGTGATAAAGGGTACTGATACAAGTTTACCTATGTATATTTCATAAACCTGTAAAGTACAAAACGAACATGGCTGCCAAGCGAATTTGAAATATTTTAATAGACTTTTCTCGTGATTTAACTCTCTGAGCGCAGTGAAATGTGGTACAGTAAATGATTTTGCAGATTGTAATGCACTGCCATCCAATTCAATCCAATTGTTTACATAACCTCAAGATGGCAGCTGTGCGAAATTTTAAAATTAAGTTTTTGTTTCTTGTGTCGTAATCATGCAATCGAAGTGAAAGTTTGAATAATGAACCTAGGCAATAATTGTCCTTGAATGGTACATAACTCTATGGCCTTTACATATAACAATCCTAAATGGCGAGCTTCCGAAATATTTAGACGGTTCTCAATAGGCCTATCTGTGAATCTTTTACAGCAACCAAACTGAATTTTTTTATGTTCATAGAGACAATGAACATATGTTCACCTATAGGACTTTCAGTAACCTGGTGAGCACAAATCCAACATGGCGGCGACGCGAAGTATAAATATTTAAATGGACGTTTCTCGCGAATTAACTATCCGAGTGCCGTGAAACGTTGCACGTTAAATGCTTATACAAATGTTGATCCACTGGCATCTAATTTATTTCAATTGTTTGCATAATCGCAAGATGGCTGCTGTGCGTAATTTTAAAATCTCGTTTTTATTTACTTCTTGTGTTCTAATCATGCGATTGAAGTTTGAATACCACACGTACACAATAATCTTAATGTAATAGTACAAAAATAAAAATCCAACCTGGCGACCTTCTGAAATATTTAGACGGTTCTCAATATCTACGAATCTGTTACAGCAATTGAACTTAAATTTTGTATGTTGATAGTGGCAATTAACATGAGCAGGATATATGAAAATAGGCTGTATAGTTCTTCACGGAACTACTTGTTCGATATTTATGAAATTATACGATTTGAGTACTCATTCCTTTGATTTATTGTTTCTGAAATCCATGCAAAATGATAAAGGAAGGACCTCAGAATGTTAAAATGACATGAAACGGGCGTCACAGCGACAAAAATGTGAAGTGGAGAGCAATTATGGAGCGTATTTTCATACATCAACAGTATCTGCAAATCGCAAACTTCGTACGTTTTTTAAAGTAATTTTTTAAAGAAATTATTGATATTTATGGAAATCGAGTTCAATTCGTCACTGTTAATGTCTATTCTCTTTCATTTGAATGCTCATCTTCACGATCGGTCGCTTTTGAACGCCGCAGGAGTGATGTATAACGTACTACTGCAATAATAAATATGATTGTTACGGAATATTGAAGGAGAAGAAGAAGAAGAAAAATAAGAAGAACACTAATGGATGACATGTTTCACTCGTCAAGCGAGCATCATCAGATCCGAATATGTAAGACAAATAGCTCTACAAAACACTACCAAACCTACAGTGACACCCACAGACAGTCTCTGCTCTCCAAAAGCAAAATACAAGAAAACCCGTCCGAAAACTTAGTAGGCCCTAAGTGTGGTAATTGTTTGGGGGAGGAAGAATGTTTTTGTTGATAGGAAAGTCATTTCGAAGATGTGCAATTGAAACCTGTCTGCGGATAGATCTACTGAAAGAAGACCCTGCGTGGGTAGTCATTGGGAAAATTCGTGTTGACCGACTGAAGAGTGACAACTGACTCTTCCAATACAAGTTTTGGATTATGCACCCGATGATGCTCAGTCCACACAATACCACAGACAGTAAGGGAATTGATTCTTCACGCTCACTGACTGAGGGGATGCTAATTAGACACTGGGACTCTTCACATCGGAAGTGGGGTAACGAATATCCTTAATTAAAAAGTTTTAATTCCGAGCAGTAAATAAAAACTGTCTCCAGAATTTTAAAAAGCGAGAGGTACTTCTTAACGCGAGGGGCTGAAAGTTTTTCCTGATAGCATTTTCAAGTGTCCTCGTCTTATCCCCCCTGCCCCGTCTTTCAGCTTAATGAAACACTTGCAGCAAGACACTGGCGTACAGAGTGTACTGCGCATCTCCATTAGCAGCAACCCAGGTAGCATTCAATGTCTTCGCGAGTGATCTAGTTCTCTCACTTTTCTCGTTAACGAGTGGCGACTCAAACGTTAGGCAGTAGCACGCGCCGATATAGTCATTGTTCACTGCTGACCAATAGCAAGCTCCCTCTTATCTGTCCCACGTGGACTCCAAAGTAAGGTCCTGGCGGCCTGCTCGCATGTCAGGTCTCCAATGTTACACAGATACACGAATGATATACTTTGCCCAGTATCTAACCAGGGACTATGTTTCCCTAGGGATTCAACTTGTGAATCTCTTTATTATTATTATTATTATTATTATTATTATTATTATTATTATTATTATGATTATTAGGCCTATTATTCATTGCTACTGTTGAAATGAAGGCAATGTGGAAATTCACTTCGGTTGGTTGGTTGGTTGGTTGGTAGGTTCCATAGTTTAGGGGTTGCGACAACGCGGTCATGTAGCCCCGTGTGCTTTGGGTGTGTGTAGAATGTGTCTGATAACCTGTGCTAATTGTGATGACTGTATTAGTGTGTGTTATCTACTTTTAATTCAAGTAAGGACTGCAGACGTTCAGTTTTCAAGTACTCTTGCTACCAAACGCCACCGTCAACAACTAGTTCTGAACTTGGTAACAAGATGCCACCGCAGTCGGCTTCTGGTGACGAACGTTGGAACCTAAGAGCGTTAGTCAAATCTAACCTATAATTTAGCTTCACACAAGTGTAATTAGTGGAAGGTTCTTTAGCATGCCATAAATCTATGATATGGGACCGTCGGCTTTACTTCCCCTCCGAAGGTAGGCATACTGAGGGATTTGTATCGCTCTTAAACTATCCGACGACTTCAACCTGGTTTGAACCCGCAACCATGGGCAATGTTAATCCAATCTGGACATATCTTACAGCTGTCTATTTCTGAAAAATGTTATATTATTCATAGTGTTTGAAAGGATATTTTGTCTTCAAAGATGAAAGAGTTGAACTCGGCACCGGCGTGGTCGCCAAACACACCTCTTACTAAAAAGATGGTACAGTATATTGGCTTTCACGGCCAGTGAATTGAAACTCAGCAATTCTTCTAGGTTTGTGCCGTGTCTTGTGTGGGGTTTCACCTAGGACACCAAGCTGGCTCCTCAGCGGGCTCTTGGAGTCCCCGCCCGAACCCCCACAGGAGTAGCGAACTGCGCGCTACCTCCCTTTATATGAATCGCACCTGCTTCTCTTTATGCGAGAACTAAAAGCTCAAGTAGCCTTAAAATGGAGGTTATGGCTGCTTGAGCTTTTGGCTCTGGCAGTGAAGAGGCGCAGGCGCAGGTGCGCCTCATTAAAAGGGAGGTAGCGCGCAGTTCGCCAGTCCCGTGGGGGTTCGGGCGGGGACACCAAGAGCCCGCTAATGAGCCAGCTTGGTGTCCTAGGTGAAACCCCACATAAGACAGGGCACAAACCTAGAAAATTGCTGAGTTTTCATACATGTTACTAGTTGTGTCCCTCCTGGGGCATATCAGGGACGTTATGGTCGTCTGGTGATGATCCCTTACAGGTACAGTACGTGTCTCTTCGGAGGAGTGTTCCATTACTCTGTCCCCCGTCAAACCCCCTTGGGACGTGGGTTGGAGACCACGGGTCCCGCATCACCAGCGGCCCTGAGCATCTGCGAGAGTTTGTCGACGGAGTTCTGGTTCATCCTGTATATTATCGTGAAGTTATTTTATTTTCATTGAGGACGTTGGGTAACGATGGTGCTGGATAGAGGAGAACAAGCTCCAAGAGACTGTGGTTGTTAGTATTCTCAGCGCTCTCTCCTACTTGCCATAGTATTGTTTCTAGTCGCCCCGTGAGCTCTTTAAAGGCTGTTAAAGTGAACTTTATTGGCGCAACAGGCAGCTGTTACTAGTCCCGTGTCTAGACTTCTAGTTTAACGTGCTATTTGATCGCCTTGCTTGTGGATCCCATTCATTCACTGATGTTTTCATGTAAGGTCATTGCCTTCATTAAGGAACAAGAATGAAAATCACTCCGGCCGCTGGAAGAAAGCTGTTTAAATGATATGATATGATTTTCAAGAGGTGCAAACACATAGTTTAATTATGATAGTGAGAAAATCTTCAGCATTCGTTGGATTGTCTTAAGACTTTGATAATTATAGAGCAAAATAAGGCAGAGTAGAATGTTTACCATAGAGTCTTAGGCCTAAAGAGGAATCGACCTCTTTTCGAAAGTCCTTCGGGACTACCTACAAGTTAACTAACCATTTGCGAGCCCTTAAGTTGTGGTTAACTTACTCTTAGCAAAGGCACATTAAACTACTGTATGAAGGAAGGAAGGAAGATTGTAGTTTTACGTGACCGTGAATTTTGTGATTATGAGCCACGGGACCTCCTTTTTACGTGGAATCCGAACCACAGGACATGGCATTTCACTTCGAAAATCTCACATGCATTGACCGGGAATCGAACCCAGATCGCCTTGGTGAGAGGCATACAGACTACTGTATGAGAAGGTGGACTAAGATAGTTGACATTTTGCTGGGAGCCACCTCAAAATAGACCACCCTATAGCCTAGCTATTGAGGTGTTGCTTCCTGATCAGGTTTGGAAGCTCTGTGAATGTTGACAGCTTTTCAACATGTTTTTCAGCATGTTGCCACTGTTTGGGATTGCCAGATCTATGAAGGTGGTTTGCCTCATGCATCCGTCAACAAGAACCAGATCAGATCCGTTGTGCACGGCTAACTAGTCTGTCAATACAGTACGATCCCAGTACAAGGTAAAGTTGTCATTTTCCAGCACACATTCTGGGGCAATTTATACTAAGTAGTACAGCACTTTCTCTTGGCTCAGCAGTTGAAGGCGTATAGCCAGTTCTTGATGTAACACTATCTTCGCAACACAATCATGTCTCTTTATATAACTTACTCTGTCCCTGTGAAATGGCGACAACCTGAAACGATATGCTGTACAGTCTCAAATAATGGGTAATGGTATCTCCAATAGCCATCTTGCACCGACGCATCCTTGACAATGAACTTTTAAGTAGTCCCTCGTGGGGACAACCTGGTCTTGAATAGCCAAAATAAAGCCTCATTATTATTATTATTATTATTATTATTAATAACAATAATAATATCGTATGGCCTCGGATGCCGGGTGCAAGCTTTGTTATTTGACACCCAGAGGGTAGCTTGCATGTCGAATTTCGTTGTTCCTTGACTATGAAAGTCAAGGAGGTTAGATGTTAGATATCTAATCTCCTTGAGCACTATAGCGCTTTCTAGTAGAGAAATGAGGAACTTTGTGTTGGCGGAAACTCCCGTGATTAATTTTGCCATTATGAACTCGAATTTTGCCATTATGAACTTGACCTACTGAATTCAAATGGGTTCTTTGACATGCCAACATAGTAGCCTATGACATGCGTATCGTATTTTTGCCGCCTAAAAAAAAAAACATTTACCACGGCCTGGAGCGAACCTGCAATCTTGGGGTTAGTAGATCGACACGATATCCACTCACTCACCGTGGTAAGCTATTATTATTATTATTATTATTATTAGGATGACTGTTAGGAGTGGCCACGGGAGTGTTCAGTGCGGAGTGTAAAGTGAATTAGAAAGAAGCTAAGCCTAGGAGGTAAGCTGAAATGAAGTGCAAGTGTTACAGAAAGAGGCGTACTACGAAGGTACTAATCAATTACAAACATATACCAGGGTACATAGTTAAAAAGTCTCATGACAAATCCATTGGCGTGCTAGCCCGATAAGTGAGGTTAAGTTAGCAGAGTCACGGATCGCCCACCGAAAGAGTAAACTCTGGGTAGTCCATACTGGCAACACAAGGCTCAAGTGTAGCAGGTGCGCACAAACATTTCACACCACACGGAGCGAGCAAAGGTACATGCTAGCAATGTGTAAAGACTTTCAGTCAGGAAAATGAACTAGACGCCTCATGCAGACGGAATAAGGCTAAAGTGTTACAGTTGCGCAAAAACATTTAAATATTATTATTGTATTGTGAAGTGACTTACCAAAGCGAAGCGCTTGGAGAGAGTTTATGTTATTGAGGACCAGTCAAAACAAGAGAGCATTGGGAATCTTCGACCGAGTATGGAGGATCTTTTGCAACGGTGTCGAAACATTCTCAATAAGATGAAACTTGCAACTGACAGGCAGCGTAATATATCCAACGATGTGAAGAATGGCATAGTGGAACTAGAAGAGGCCATTGATTCTATAGCCTATTGTGATCGTACTTCACATGCGGCACAAGACGAAGCTCACAAGGTAGTATTGAATGACCTACCGAAGGACATGACCCCCAATTCTAGCAGCAGGAACGAAGTTACTTCGGGAACTGTAGCTGCTCAGGAGGGGGATAAGAAGAATGAGACAGAGTCGTCAGAAATATGGACTCCTGTTACATCGAGGAGAGACAGAAGATTGGTAAAGGTTAGAGAAAATGCTGAGAATAGGCAGGAGGATTTTGCTGATAATGTTGACATATCTACCCACCAAGCAACCCCAAACAGACAGAAGAGACCTAGTAGGCCAAGGCGAGCAGCCTTACTGATCAGACCAGCTGAAGGTAAATCATATGCCGATATTCTGAAGGAGATTCGCCAAAAAGCAAACCCTAATGATACAGGAACTGAAGTCCGGTCCATTCGACAAACTAAAGCGGGAGACGTCCTTGTCGAGTTGGGAGCAAGTTCCAGGGATAAAGCAGCTTTTGGCAATTCTCTGCGAAATGTTCTGGGGTCTAATGCTACAGTTCGTAGGCTTGAAGCGAAGGCAACTGTTGAAATCAGAGACCTTGATGCTCTAACTACTTCCGAAGAGGTCATGGAAGCTATCCAGAGAACTATCCCAGAACTCTCTCCAGATACCAAGGTGCTGCTGACGAGGACGAATACGAGGGAAGTGAAGATGGCTGTTGTCACATTAACAACTAGTGATGCAGATGTGCTCTTGAGGCAAGATCATATCACCATAGGATGGGTCAATTGCAGGATTAGACGGAGGATCATGATATCTCGTTGTTATAGATGTCTGGACTATGGACATGTTGCTAGCAACTGCAAAGGCACAGATAGAAGTAAACTTTGCTACAATTGCGGCGGGACAGGTCACAAAGCTAGAGGATGTACGGCCTCAAAGAAATGTGTTCTTTGTGAAGAACGAGGTTTTATCAAAGATTTAGCACATGCTATGGGATCTGGCCAGTGTAAGGTCTTCAGAGAAGCTTTGGACAAAGAAAAGACACTGAGGTTCAAATGATTCGTATACTTCAAGCCAATCTACATAGAAGTAAGACAGCCAATGATCTGCTATATCAGCTAGTCACAGAGAAGCAAAGCGATCTCTTGCTAATCAGCGAACAATATAAAGATAAAGAGTCATCTCTTTGGTTCAGTGACACACTTGGCACTTCTGCAATCTGGGTGTTGGATTCTAGAAAAGTTATTATAAAGGATCATGGAAGTTCTGATGGTTATGTTTGGGTGAAGACCAGAAGGGTCACCTATTTTAGTGTTTACCTAACTCCTAATGAGGCAATTGAGCACTTCCGCCGCAAAGTAAATTCTTTGGAAGATGCAATTCTAAACGCCACAGATAGTGTCATAGTGGCTGGAGACTTTAACGCCAAAGCAGTGGAATGGGGAATGCCAAGTACAGATTCCCGGGGTAAGTACATTCTAGAGATGGCATCCAGGATAGGCCTTCTAATATTAAATATTGGTACAGTTCCAACTTTCCGACGTCCAGGATGTGAAGGAACAATTCCGGATGTCTCCCTGGCATCAGAAGTAATTGTGCCATTCATTAAGAGATGGAAAGTGTTGGAAGATTATTGTGCTAGCGATCATCAATTCATCGCCTTTGACTTTGAATCAAATGTTCAGGGACGGGAAGTACCTCCCCAGAAATGTCAACGGTGGAATGTAAATAGGATTAGCATGGACAAGTTCAAAGATATCATTGGGAAGGGTGCAGAACAGATTCGAAGTGCTGAAGCACGGAGAGAGTTTGAGGTTGAGGATCTGGTTTCTGCAACCATGAAAATTATTACGTCAGCTTGTGATGTTTCGATGCCCTCCTCAGTACCACGTCACCGAAAGAGCCCTGTATACTGGTGGACCAGAGAGATAGCAGAATTAAGGAAGAACTGCCTCAGGCTTCGCCGTCTTGCCCAGAGAGCAAGAAATCGGGAAGAAGCTAATGAAAAATCAGCGGAGCATAAAGCAGCAAAGAAGCTACTTCGGAAAGCCATAACTACGAGCAAGGTTCAGAGTTGGAGAAAGCTTCAGGAAGATATTGACACTGATCCATGGGGTTTGGGTTACAAAATTGTAACACAGAAACTTGGAAGTCACAGAACATCGTGCATCATGGAGGATGATATTATGAACACCATTGTTCAAACCCTTTTTCCAACTCATCCCACAAGACCTGAGAGGAATTTTGAATGTGATCTAGATTTCCCACTGTTTACTGAAGATGAACTTCGGGTTGCAACGCATTCTTTACGGAACAACAAGGCTCCGGGGCCGGATGGGATTCCTAATGAGGTTCTGAAAATAATAGTTGATCAAGATATGTTGTTGTTATTGTTGAGAATGTTCAATGTGTGCATGAAAGCAGGAATCTTTAGCTTTCGCTGGAAGATCTGTCGCTTAGTGCTCATTAGTAAGGGCATGGGTGACCCTGAGTTACCATCATCGTACCGCCCACTTTGTATGCTTGACACAACAGGCAAACTATTTGAGAAACTCATAAGACGGAGATTGCTTGAAGCAATAATCGCAGCCGGCGATTTATCACCAAGACAATTTGGATTCAGGGTAGGCCGGTCGACACTGGATGCAGTGCAAGAAGTCGCCGATAAAGTACGAAGAGCGGAGAGTTATAATCATTACTCTCGCCGGGTGATTCTTTTTGTTACACTGGATGTTAAAAACGCTTTCAACTCTGTCAAATGGACTGATATCATGGATGCTCTAGAATTTTCATTCCATGTTCCAAGGTATCTCCTTCGGATCTTAGACTCTTACTTGAAGGATCGTGCTCTGCTCTACGATACTACAGAAGGGATCCGTAGAGTACAAGTGACGGCTGGGACTGCCCAGGGTTCGATTCTAGGACCTGATCTCTGGAATGTTACATACGACAGCTTGTTGAGGCTTGAAATGCCTGAAGAAACTATTCTAGTGGGATATGCAGATGATGTTGCTGCTCTTGTAGCAGGAAGAAGTGTCGAGCAGGCACAGTTGCGACTCAATATGGTAATGCGCAAAATCAATAGATGGATGGAGGAACATGGTCTGTCTCTAGCACTTAGTAAGACGGAAATTGTCATCCTAACAAAGAAGAGAATTCAGACAATACTTCCAATACAGGTAGGACAAATTCAAGTAGAGACGCAGCCAGCAGCAAAATACCTGGGCATCATGATTGACAGTAAAATGAATTTTGGAGAACAGATTAGACGGACTGCAGATAAGGCAGCCAGAGGAGTAACGTCCCTCAGTCGGCTCATGGCCAATGTTGGTGGGCCAAAATCTAGTAAGAGAAGACTATTGATGACAGCCATCCATTCAGTTCTGCTGTATGGAGCGGAAATATGGGCGGATGCCCTGGATAAGGAAATTTATAGGAAGCCACTGGCGCAAGTGCAGAGGCGGGGTGCTTTGCGCGTGGCATCTGCATATCGCACGGTCTCTGAGGAAGCAGTTCTCGTTATTGCCGGGATTATTCCGATTTTTTTTTCTTGCGAAAGAACGCAAGAACATTTACTTGAGGAAATCTGATATGGGTTTACAAAATGCAAGACGATCGGCAAGAGTACAAACCTTTCAAAATTGGCAGATCAAATGGGAGCAAGGAGATCAAAGCCAATGGACTAAGAGAATGATCCCTCAGGTGCAGGTTTGGACAGAGAGGAAACATGGTGAGGTTGGTTACTATCTCACTCAGTTCTTGACTGGCCATGGGTACTTCTGTTCCTACCTTAAGAAGATGAGGAAGGTGGATTCATCAGATTGCATCTACTGTATCAATGAATTAGTTAATGCTAATCACACCTTCTTCTCTTGTGGACGGTGGGTCCAAAATAGGCAGTCTCTTCAAGATCACATTGATGTAGAGATATCCCCGGACAATATTGTTGCAGTGATGCTACAAAATGAGGAAAACTGGAAACTGGTAGCAAGCTTTGTTGAAGATATCCTCCGAACAAAGAAGACGGACCTGGATCGCCACTGAAGATGATTCATTACGGAAGAGTGCCCTACAGGCAAATATAAAATGACTCTAGCCTGAAGTAATGTGCTAAACGGTTCCAGGCTAGTGTTCAGAAGTAACGGGGGAGTTTTAGTCGGTAGTCTGCTACTCAGGAGCAGGAGCCCGACACTCTGTGCGTAAATGCATTTCTTCCCCTAAAAAAAAAAAAAATAAAAAAAAAATATTATTATTATTATTATTATTGTAGCTTGCCACGGTGGGTGAGTGGATAGCGTGTCGGTCTACTAACCCCAAGATTGCAGGTTCGCCCCTGACCGTGGTAAGTGATTTTTGAAAGGCGGCAAAAATACGATACGCATGTCATACGATGTTGGCATGTCAAAGAACCCATTTGAATTCAGTAGGCCGAGTTCATAATGGCAAAATTAATCTCGGGAGTTTCCGCCAGCACAAAGTTCCTCATTTCTCTACTAGAAAGCGCTATTGTGTTCAAGGAGATTAGATATCTAACATCTAACCTCCTTGACTTTCATAGTCAAGGAACTACGAAATTCGACATGCAAGCTACCCTCTGGGTGTCAAATAGCAAAGCTTGCACCAGGCACCCGAGGCCATACGATATTATTATTATTATTATTAAGTGAGACACCGGAGGAAGTAGACGTGTGCCTGAGTGCTCCGCAAAAAGTTAAGTATAGCAAGGAAATGGTTTGCGACCGCTGTCAAGAAGGACTCCCAAGTGATGGTGACTATGTATACTGCACGGGATGCAAAGGGAAATATCATTATGAATGTACAACCGTAACTGTACGTACGTGGAAAGGTATGGCCAAACAAGCTAAGGAGTCATGGCGGTGTCCACAGTGCTGTAGCTTCAAGAAGTCAACGTCAGCACCTGTTGTCGCAAGCGGTGGAATAATGACCCTACCAGCTGCTGCCAACACTGATGACACAGCGACTCCACCTTCAACACCGGACACGGAGATAATACACGCATCCGATATCAAAGGTATGTTTTTAGAATTAAAGAAGCAGATTAGTGAACTGAAAAACCAAGTGAGTGAAAGTGTAAAAAGTGCCGACTTTATTGCGCAGAAATATGATGAGTTGATTAAGGAAACTAAGTCAAATGCAACTCTTCTGAAATCACTTACAGCAGAAATAAAAACCCTAAAAGACGAAAAGAATCTACAAGACAAAATAATATCAGATCTAAACGAGAAAGTGCACACAATGGAACAGAACGGTAGGCAACAATACATTGAAATATGTGAAGTGCCACGCGCGAAAGAAGAATGCCTGGATGAAATCGTCCACAAAATTGCTGAGACTCTAGAAGTAGATCTAAACATGTTTGATGTATAGGAAGTTTACAGGCCCCCACTGCAAAGAAAGAACAAAATCCCCCCAATAGTAGTAAAATTCAACTCCATATCCAAAAAGAATGAATTTTTACAGAAAAGAAAAGGACAAAATTTCCTCACTCATGGGAACACTAAATCTAGGTTTTTCATTAACGAAAGTCTAACGTCATTTTACAGGGAGCTACTATGGAAAACTAAAAATCAGGCCAGAGAAAATAACTGGAAATTCATTTGGGTTAAAAACGGCAAAATACTAGCGCGAAAAAACGACGAATCTGGTATATTGAGAATCTCCCGTGAGGAAGACATTAACAAAATTAGGTACCCCCCCCCCCCCCCGCCAAAAAGAAAGAATTATTATTGAATTATTATATTAATTGATATTATGAACAGTTGGGACAGCAATATAAATGTTTCTGGAATACAAAATGAACTCACATTTCTCAATATACCCGATTTCATCGAAAATGGTAATAAGACTAGAAATAATGCTGAAATCAATATCCTCTCTCTAAATATTCAATCTATATCAAAAAACTGGGATTATTTAACCATAAATTTAGGCAAGAAAATTAATGATCTGGATATTATTTGCTTAACAGAAATTAACATACTTGAATCTAATAATTACCTATTTACTTTGGATAATTTTAATGTTGTATTTTGTAATAGAACAAATCGTAAAGGAGGAGGCATAGCCATATATGTAAAGAACAACATGGCTATTAGAACACACAATTCATACATTTCCAATACTCATGAATCAATGGTAATAGAAATACTTCACATGAACAAAAAGATTGGATTAACATGCATTTATAGACCACCTAGCACTAACATAAATGACTTTCTTGATGAACTGGAGACACATATAACACAACACACTAGTAAGTACAGCGAATACGCCATTTTAGGAGATATCAACATTGATACTTTATCTAATGACATCAGTCTATCAGCTATCAAATATACAAATATTATGGCAACTCATGGTTTCCTACCACTTATCACTCAATGTACTCGTTATGATCCAAATTTAGACTCGAGATCATGTATTGATCACATATACTATCGTAGCAGACTAGATCAATATCCTTCTGCAGTCATACAATCAGATATCTCTGACCACTACATAACATATGCAGGTATTTGGCCAAAAAATGATAAGACACAATTACAAGATAATGAATCGTACATTACGCTAATGAACGATACTATAATACACACAATCCTTAACAACACAGACTGGACAGATTGCCTTGAATTAAAAAATCCTAATGACATATATAACAATATAACAACCAAATTTAAGGAAATCTACCAAAAAGCATCTTACATAACAACTCGTAAACACAGAAAAAGCAAACAATGGTTCACTTATGACCTAAAAATACAATGTAAGGAAAGAGACAGACTTTACAAAACAATGCTCAGAAACAAGGATAATATTACAATAAAAAATGAATATAAAGCTTTTAGAAACAAATTAAATAAGCTAATAAACAAAACAAAACATCAATATTATAAAAATAAGAGAAATAGTTCCAAAAACGATAATAAAGGAATGTGGAAAGTCATTAATGATATAACAGGTCGGAAAACACAAACTGTCAATGAAGTCATAAACAAACATTTAATATTACATTATACGAACGAAGTGATAGTCAATAAATTCATCAATACCTTTAGTGAAAAAATAAACAGCCTAGCTCATAACTGTAGTATCAACATATGGCAATCAAATAGAAACACATTAATGAATTCCTTTACATTACTTGAAACTGATGAATATGAAATAGAAAACATAATTAAGGAATTAAAAACAGACAAATCGCCTGGGGTAGACAATATACGCTTGAAAGACATAAAGGCAACATCCAAAAAAACTATACCAATCATAACACATCTCATAAACAAGATATTCGAATCAGGCATAATACCAAAATATCTGAAATACACAATTATTAAACCAATATATAAGAATGGCGATCACTTAGACTTTGGCAACTACAGACCAATATGCATTTTATCAATCCTCCACAAAATAATGGAAAAATGCTTGGATAAGAGATTGAAGAATTTCCTAAATAAATATGATATTTTAAAGGGACACCTGTACGGTTTTAGGAAGGGGAAAAGTACTTTTGATAGACTTCAAGAAGACTTCAATAACATCACAAGATGGTGTCATGACAATAATTTGTATATAAATACAACCAAATCTAAAATAATGCACATCAGAGTTGATCACTTCATACAAGAAAAATACAAACTAACGCACCACAGCTTATCATGCATACACCAAAACATCCTGGCAGGTTGCAAATGTAACACCTTCATAAATAGTACTTCGATACAAAAATACCTAGGAATTACCCTTGATGAACACTTTAAAATGAACACACACACAGTAAACATAATAAAAAACCTAAGAGCAAACCTCTACACCTTCTACAATCTCCGATTTTATGTAGATAGGAAAACTTACAAAACAATTTACAGTGCTGTGATTGAAAGCAAATTAAGATATGCTATAGCAGCTTGGGGAAATCAAAACACAACTTTAATTAATAATCTTCAAGATAGCCAAAACAGGTTCTTTAAATATTTCACTGATATCCCTTATTTTAATATTAAAGAGTTGTTTCAAATTACTATACTGAATCTCTACTACCATGATCCAAGATTCAGGCATAAGGTCTCTCACAACATACAAACAAGAGCCATAACAAGTACTAAACATGTTAAACCTTTATGTATAAATAGCTATGGTTTCAAGAGACTAAATTATATTATACCATCACTACTTAATGAACTACCACCTGGACTGACAAACATTAACAGCAAACAACTAGCTATAAGTCGCATTAAAAATATTACTTAACCAAACATTAACTCATAAGATAAATTAATTAATATAACTACCATAGTGTAATTTTTTGTATCTTTAATTATTTACATTAATATTTTATCATTAACATTACAAAAAAATGCATGCACTCTTGTACTGAAATATAATCTATATATATGTTGTAAATAATAATTAATATGTCTCACAGATAATCTGTACTGTCATCAGATTCGTGAGACATATCACAATAATGTAACATAAATAGTATTTAATAAATAAATGTAAAAAAAATATATTATTATTATTATTATTATTATTATTATTATTATTATTATTATATGTTCACCATATCATTGGCAATTGTTGCAAGATGGAGTAGAGTTCTCTATACTGGTAGGTTGAAGAACGAACAAACTATGGAGCAGGTCTCGAAAATGACTGCCTTCTACATACTGATATGCTGATTATTGTGGAGCCCCAGTTTATCGAGGTTGGTCACTATGGATTCGGTATGATCCCAGTGGAAAAGATTATGATAGGCAATCATCATCATCATCATCATCATCATCATCATCATCATCATCATCATCCAAGTCCCAATCCAGTCACCCGGGTGTGGTTTACGAGCCTCCTCCACTCCTTTCGATCCTTCCATTTTTCCTGTTCCATCACTTCTGCCACATCCAATCCAGCTTCTCCAATGTCCTTCACAATTTGGTCCAACCATCTTCTTCTCGGTCTTCCAACTGGTCTCTTTCCCTTGACTTCTCTTTCTAATTCCCTTCTTGCTACTCTTTCCTTACCCATTCTTTTTACATGTCCGAACCAACGTAACCTTGCTTTCTGTATCTTCTGATTTAAAGGTTCCATATTTAACTGTTCTCTGATTTTAATAATTTGAATTCTATCCCTTCTTGTCTTTTTAGATGAAGTTCTTAAAAATTTCATTTCTACTGCTTGTATCTTACTACTGTATATTCCTTTTATTCGTTACCAGTGTTTCCAGTCCATATGTTACAATGGTATGAAATACTGTAATAAATTCGTGTCGCCATACCTGTCGGATCTCTTCAGTCAGAGGTGGGTATTTGGTCTCTTTCTCATCATAAATGTGTTAGATATTCTGCGAGTTAGGGATTGCGATGTCTATTAGAAAAGTATTCTTCTGCACTTTATCAATAAGAATAATGTCTGGCCTGTTTGCTGATATACGTCTATCTGTGCTGATCACTGACCTGTCCCAGAGTAGCTTGTGAGTATCGTCCATATCATTGGCAATGTTTTCAAGATGGAGTGGAGTTCTCTATGTTGGTAGGTTGAGAAACGAACGAACTATGGAGCAGGTCTCTAAAATGACTGCCTTCTACATACTGGTATGCAGATTTTGGTGGAGCCCCAGTTTATCGAGGTTGGTCATTATGACTTCGGTATGATCCCAGTTGAAGATATTATGATAGGCAATACAGTAATAAATCCTTGTCGCCACATCTGTCGGATCTCTTCAGCCAGAGGCATGTATTTGGTCTCTTTCGCAGCATAACTGTGTTGGATATTATGCGAGTTAGGGACTGAGATGTTTATTTGAAGAGTTTCTTTCTGCACTTTATGAATAAGAATAATGTCTGGCCTGTTTGCTGATATAGGTCTATCTGTGATCACTGACCTGTCCCAGAGTAGCTTGAGTGTATCGTTCTCCAGAACAGCATCATTAGGCATTGATAGGAAGGCAGAACATTATTACTTAAGCAGTGCTTCTTTGCCAGATTCAAATGGATTATCTTGGCTACTTGGTCATGCCTCTTCATGTAAACAAAATTATGAAATTAAATGAAATGAAATTTTTGGACAGCCTCCAGTAATATGCTGGATGGTCTCTAATTCGCTATGGCATCTCCTTCATTTGTCATCTGGTATGTCTGCCTTAATGGTGTATTTTAGGTAGTTCTTTGATGGCACTTTTGCGACCAATATTATTATTATTATTATTATTATTATTATTATTATTATTATTATTATTATTATTATTATTATGTATAATTCGCTGGGGCCATCAAGGATCGAGGACGCTCCTCTGTCCAAGGTTTAGCCCGTTCGTCAATATTTCTTGCGGAAGAGGTCTCTGTTAAGGGCGTCTTCAGCTGAGATATTTACCATTTGCAAGTCTTCTTTGGCATTTCTAAACCAGTGAATTGTGGTTTTGGGGTTTGAATAAAAAAAAGTGAAAGATCTCTTTAGTTAACTTTATTCCGTCCATTCTTTTCAGGTGACCGTAAAATCGTGCCCGTCTCTTTCGGATTGTGTCGGTAATTTTCTCTATTTTGCTCTAGACTTCCTCGTTGGAGCTCCTTTGATGGATTCCATTTTTGTACTTGGATCCCAAGATTCCTCTCACAATTTTGCGCTTTTTTTCTCCAGTTCTTCAAGGAGTCCTTTGTTGGCAATTAGAGATGGGGTTTCGGCTGCATATAGAACTACTGGCTTCAGAACTGTTTCAAAGTGACGTATGTTATTATTATTATTATTATTATTATTATTATTATTTTAAATCGTTTCGGTCGTCTATGGAACACGTTATTTCAACTGCCTTTTCCCTCGTTCTTTCACATTGGCCCAGTATTCGCGCATTCTTCTTCGGTGAGCTTCCCTTCGTTCTTCGGTCCACTTCTTGCCGGTTTTCAATATAGGTTTTGGCTGAATACTCTGTATCTCCCCAAGTTTCTTCTTCAAAGAGTCACGTTCCAAGATGTCCTCATGTGATATCCCCAGTTCTTGTAGGTCTTTTTCCACCTCTGTTAACCAGATCCCTTTGGTTTTATTTCCCACAAAGTAGGCACAGATTCGATTGGACAATCTTCCGGAGTTCATTCGTGTTAAATGGCCATAAAAGGAAAGTCTCCTTTTGCGAATGGTGTCCGTTATTTTTCCACATGAAGATAGAGCTCATCGTTGTGTCGTCTTCTATACTCTCCTCGTTCCTTGACCGGGCCCAAGATCTTTCTCAGAATCTTCCTCTCTTTGGCTTCGAGTTGTTCTGCCAGGCCTCATTATTATTATTATTATTATTATTATTATTATTATCATCATCATTATTATTATTTCAGATCGAGAGAGCTATTGGTGCTACTGACATTGATCACGCCAGGTCACACACAGTCTGATTTAGCTGATTACGTCTGCTCCCTCGTGTGCTGTCCCACGTGTTGGTTCAGCATTGTAAACAGATATGTTCATCGGCTCATATCATGTCACCCTTGGATTTACATTCTCTTTTTACATGTGTACTTGGGTATCTGTGGTGACTGAACGAGATAATCTTGGAAATGAATCGACCTGTTGTTGTACAATGCTTAGGCCTATTGGGCGGGGCATTACACTCACGGCTCCATCATGGAGTCAGAATGATTACACGATGCAGTCCCCTCAAAAGCACAGGTTATCAGTAAGTTTCACTTTCCGTCTCATTAAATTAGACAACATATTAGCGTGTTGAACGGCTGAAAAGAAAACACTGGAAAATAGTATTAAAGAAAATAGGTTCAAATAATTCTAGCGTGATTATATGGAAGCTACTGAGGTATGGGTGGTGCTTAGTAATGGCATTCGGGGCACAGTCAGTGCCTGTGAATGCTGTGAAAGGTTCTGCTCATGGGGTTAGGACTACTGTTCTGACTCAGTGAGGAAAGCAATGGCAAACTACCTCACTCCTCTTCTTGCCTAAAACGCCTCAAAATAGTGCTGCCTTGGGTTTTTGTGGGTATCTACTCACATAACGTAACGGCGGTACTTTTTGAGGATCCAACCAGCCTTCGGGCTGACTACCTAACACAGAATTCTAGCGTTCATGTTAGTACAGCACATAAAGAACAAATGTTTGAGATCGTTGTTTTGGGATATATGGGTCATTAGCACGGTGTACTGTTTACCAGCTCTTGATGGATGCAGTATTTTTGCATTTGTCTGTTGGCACAGGCTAGAGTAAAATGTGGCTTTTCTCCGATGTCTCAGTCTCATTCATGGCTGTGATTATATGAAAGCTAATGAGGCTTTTTTTTAGGGTATGGCTTTTAGTGCCGGGAGTGTCCGAGGACATGTTCGGCTCGCCAGTTTTGTAGCTGCTTCGAGGCGGACACCCCTGGGGTGAGCTACACGTACCGTCGCGTGTGGAGTGTTGTCTGGGGAGGAAAGTTTGAATGTAAGGACGAGGAGTTAGAAGGTAGCGGCTGTGGCCTATAGTTAGGGACCAACCCTGGCATTTGCCTGGAAGGAAGATGGGAAACCACAGAAGACCATCTTCAAGGTTGCCGGCGGGGGGATTCGAACCTCCTCGCCTCCCGGATGTGAGCGACTGCCAGCAGTCATGCCGTAACGACCACGGCTAACTCACCCGGTTACTGAGGTATGAGTGGTGCTTAGTAATGGCCTTCAGGGCACCACTAGTGCCTGTGGATGCTGTGAAAGGTTCTACTCGTAGGGTTGGTACAGCTGTACCGACTCAGTGAGGAAAGCAATAGGAAACTACTTCACTCCTCACCTTGCTTAGTATGCCTCATTACAGTGCTCCCTTTGGTTTTAGTGGGTTTCAGCCCACTTAACCGATAGTGGCACTTTTTGAGGATCCAACCAGACTCCGGGCTGACTACATAACAGATTTGGGTGTGCATCTGTGGTCACTTTCCTCATTAAAGACCGGCGTGCTAGGCGACAATGTTCACATTCCATGTCTGCGTGGAGCTAGGGCTTTCCCAGCTAAAGGCGCAGCGTTGTTAACTCTCCACCGTATCCACTGAGGGCAAGCAGCGAAACTGTACAGAACTACGTGCAACGTTGGATACCCGACAAGCGAGCCGACAGCCAAGGCCGTACTTTGGACTCCACGTGGAGTGATAGAGCAAGCATGCTATTGGTCAGTAGCAAACAATGGTTATCGTCGGCGCGTGTTATTGCCTAACCTTTCAGTCGCCGCTCGTTAAGGAGGACGGACAGAGAATTACACTCACTGGCAAAGAAAGCGAAATACTACGAATTTCAGATAAAACTCAAAGTTGAACTGTTCCAAACCTTGTACAGAGTCATTATCATTGTGAGGCCCGGTAAACACGACAAGCTAAACCGGCGTTGACTGGCGCTAATCGCGGGTGCGCGTACACGGTTCAGTCGGTGGTTAGCGCGCACTTTTACACTTTTACCAAACATGTTCAATAATGTGTACTTACAGTGCTCATAGTCGGTGCTGAAAATGTCCTCCCTCTCTTGTAACACACACCTGACATCTTCTGACGAAAGAACAGACAACAATCTCATCTAATTTTTGTTCTGTAAGAACACAACATTGTCTGTTAACTATTTTTTATTATTTATGGAGCCAGTTTTCTTGAATCGTTTAGCGAGCCTCCTAATTGTACTGGCATTAGGCATAGGTCTTCCTGGAAACTTGATTCGAAATGTTCGTCTTGTTTCAGAACAAGGCTTTCTGCTTTTCATGTACGAATTATGGATATACACATGTTCGCGCAATGTGAATTGGTGTCTAGGCATGAGCTGCAATCGCAGTAATCGCAATACTTACTAAACGTGCAACACTAACGTCTAAGCTTTGCAGATGCACGTCCATATGAATGACAAAACACGTGTGAATTTACGATATGAGTCAGCGGAGCGGAGTATTGTGAGGTCCACTCGCTCCGCACCTGGCCAGCCAAATGATGCCATAGTTTGCCACGATTACCGGGGCGCACAAGGATAATGATCATGTATTAATCAAATACAATGACATTACAAAATTAAGGCAATGCATCATAAGTTAATTACCTTAATTAGTATAAGGGATGTACAAATGAAAAGGTTATTCCCCTCAGAATGTGATTGGGCAAAATTCATGTCGACCGATTGAAACATTTCTGTTAATAGATTACTGTCCATGCTTATTAATCACTATCACAATTAATTGTACTTCTCTTTATGTTTCAGGTAAGGCAATACTGCTCACGGGACATCGTCCGTAGATTCTCTCCTGAGGTGTAGTCTAATCTAGGTTATTGTAAGTATGCACAATTGTGAGTTTTGTTTAAGGCATCACCTTCTAAGTTGGGGGTGAAGTAACAGTTTCGTTGTTTATGGTAATCCTAGTCCTGAATTGTCAGTCTGAAACATTAGATCCTACTCACCCTCAGTCTGAAACATTAGATCCTACTCACCCTAACACCCCCCCCAAACGTCAGCATGATATTGTTTTATTCTACGAGAGTTCAAATCAAAAGGTACGAAACGATACTGTGGGTAAAATTTATTCGTTATTCAAAAGTAATCACCACAGACCTGTGCACAGGTGTCCCATTGCTTCACTAGCCGCAGGATTGCCTGTTCCCAGAAGTCTTGTGGTTGTGACAGGAGACAATCCTGTACGGTGTCCTTTAGTTCGTCGTCCGATTGGAAACGTAGGCCACGGTGAGTATAATCCCAGCATATGCTTCGAGGCAATGTGAAAAGCACCGGAGAAAAAACACACACAAAATCAGCCATCGACAGCGCTGGCATTCGAATCTCCAATCCCCGTTCAGAACCGATTTTTTGATGTGCGATACAACACCCCGTGTAGTCGTAATAGTTACTGTGCATTCACCATAAGAACACTGGTTAACAGACCAATTACACACCCGAGCTCAATAGACTGAGGCCGCCACTAGCATTCTACGCTATCGCCCCAGATGTCCGGGTACGATTCCTGACTCTGCCAATAAATTTTAATTCTGATGTGAGGTCTGTGAAGCAAAACTGAGAAGATGAGGGTTCGATTTCAATCTCAGCCATATTGGAATTGGCTTTCCCTGGTTTACCACAGCCAAATGCCGGGGTGGTTCCTCACCTGAATTATAAATACGCACACTAATACAGCCATCACAAGGCCCGGAAGTTCATGCAAAATCATATTTTTGCATATTTACGCATAATTTGGTTATTTTGGCACAATGCATCGTATTTTTAGCCTAATTTTCACATTTTGCAAAAAAAAAGAAAAAGTAGACTTATGAGATCGATCCGGGAAAATGTGTGTGTGTCTGTCTGTCTGGCTGTGTGTGTGTGTCCTACTGTCTGTCTGTCTGGCTGTGTGTGTGTGTCCCCCCCTATCAACTCCTAAACGGCTGCTGCAATGAAAACCAAATTTAGTATGAGTAAAGATATATACCGCAATATCTCAAGCCCATATTTGAAAATGATATCAGTGCTACCAACTACTGAAAAAGCACACTAGAAATTTGAGCTCCATGTTGGATATCTTGGAAGGTAGGCATGGGAGCTATTCCAAAATTGGCACACATGTAGATAATACTATTTCAGTTAAAATTCCAGGAGGACATACATGACAGTGTTACCAAAATAATTTTAAGACTTCTGTTGGGTCCAATTTTTAAATACATATAACTTCGACAATAACAATTGGATTTCAATCAAATTGTGTATGTAATATGTGTACATAAACAGATATGACTGAGCGTATTCTTAAGAGCCACCAGGGCTGCCAACTGTTGATAATTACTCCCTCTCTTTTTTAAATCACAATACCAATATACCAGAAAGTATGCAAGCTGACAGCTTTAAACTATGCACACGTATAGTACCTGACATTTTAGATTCATTTTGAGTAACTTATATACGTCAGTTCTACCAACATGATTCTAAGCCTGCTGGTAGGACCAATTTTTAAATACATGTAACTTCTATACTACAGTATCAGTTGGATTTCATCCAAATTTCGTATGTGCTATGTGTAACATAACAGATATGACTATGCTTATTCTTAAGAGCAATCAGGGCTGACAACTCTTAATAAATGCTGTCTATATTTTTTACCCTAATATTCTAGATTGGTTCATATAGGCTACTGTAGATTAATCATTGGCATGAATCTTAATTTTAAGAAAAGTAGGCTCTTAAGTTCGTCACGGAACTTCTTGTTCTTCTTTGCCAGTTGCTGCTTGAGAAAGGCGTATATTCTAATTTCCTATTGTTTTGAAGCGCTGTTTGTTTCTTCATGTTCTTAAAGTCGTATATTACGATTCGAACTCCGGGAGTCTATCACAGAATAATACTGAAATTAGTCTATTTTAATACCTAGCACGTTTCAGTCCTTTTTGCAAGTTATTATCAATTATTTTTTTCAGCATTCTCTGTGTAAATATTGTTAAAAAAATCATTTTTAGCCTACTTTTCACATTTTGCAAAAATGAGGGAAAAGTAGACTTATGAGATCGATCCGGGAAAATGTGTGTCTGTCGGTCTGTCTGTCTGTATGTCTGGCTGTGTGTGTGTCCCCCCCTATCAACTCCTAAACGGCTGCTGCAATCAAAACCAAATTTAGTATGAGTAAAGATGTGCACCGGAATATCTCACGTCCATATTTGAAAATGATGTCAGTGCTACCAACTGCTGAAACAACGCACTAGAAATTTGAGCTCCATGTTGGATATCTTGCAAGGTATGCATGGGAGCTCTAAAATTGGCACACATGTAGATAATACTATTTCAATTTAATTTCCAGGTGGCCAACCATGACAGTGTTGCCAAAATAATTTTAAGCCTTCTGATAGGTCCAATGTTTAAATGCATATAACATCTACACTATCAATTGGATTTCAACCAAATTTTGTATGTAATATCTGTACATTAACGGATATTACTGAGCGTATTCTTAAGAGCCACCAGGTCTGCCAACTGTTAAAAATTGCTCTCTCTATTTTTTTTATCCAAATACCAATATATCAGAAAGTATGCAAGCCAACAGCTTTAAACTATGCACACGTATATTCTGACATTTTAGATTAATTTGGAGTAACTTATTGAACCCTTTATCCTCTGTTGGATAAATGATTCTATGTTTTATTTCTTCAATTAATAAATATTTCCACCAGCATCATGAAAGTAGCCAGACGGAGATGAGGAAATTTCAAGCATTTGTTGGAGACAGCGGGGACATACCTGAAGCAGTTTGACAAAAGGATAAATACTTTAGCTGTGAAAGGAAATAGCCTAGCGATGTGTCAGAAGGACAGGTGTTGGCCACCTCAAAATAGAAGTGACGCGCAGTGAGACATGGTTCTGGTATGTTCATTGTAATATTCGCGCCTAGAAGAAATATGATGCAGTAACGTGAGTGGCTGATGAAGATAAGAGACACTCCTACGACGCCAAGATCCGCTAAAAACCGCCAAGTTACAGAAAATGTGGAACCAATGAGAAATGAATGCCTACGAGCGCGGCAAGGCCAGCTTGGGTACGCGGTGACTGGCATTCACGCGGGAAATCGCCTAGACAAAATCTCTACGATCGATTCTAGGATTAATGGGCATATTCTTGACCTGTGCAATGTTACGAGTTCAGTGATATTTATTTCATTCCTGTACCACCATTATTTCGAGAATTTTTTGTATAATTTCCCCCCCCCATCAAGACCTAGGGCCAGTTCATTTATAAGTGGCGTGAAAAGCCAAGACAACGACTATTACTTTGTGCGTCGACGGACGTAGACTTTTTACTTGTGTTCGTCTGAGGACGGAACGTATTACATTTTGTGTGTCGAAGACACAAGTTTGTGACTTTATTTTGTGCGTCTAAGGACTTTTGCGTGTCATGAGGACATAGAAGTTATTGTAAATGTGTTAAATTCAGTGATAGATAGTCACAGTACTATATTTTGTAGGGGCAGTATCGTCGATAATTCGCCAACAAACTGTTACGGGGAAAGTAGTACCTGGAACGGCGAATTTAGTAGTCAGATATCAAGTGTGTAATAATCTAACTTTCTGAATCAGCACGAGAGATGACATCGATTACCATAGAAGAAGTTTGGAATTCTCAACACTCCGTCCAGATGGCTGAGATGAGATAAGAAGTATTCAATTGGGAGATGGCAGCTGATGTTCTTTGACGGGTGACTGAACGAGAGATGAGTACAATATAATATTCTTTATTATTTGATAAATTAACTTATGGTTTATGGGACATATTTTTGTAAATACTTTGCTTGTTTGATTAACGTAGTATTTTAGTTTTGGTCTGACACACCTTTTGCATGGAAACAGCTCGCATATGTTATTAGTGGAAGGTTCTTGTTTTTGTGTGTTGTTTTAACTAACGTAGCTATGTGAACGGCCGTGTTTGCATATGTTACGCAATGCGGTTAAAACGTCTCTCGGAGATATGTTGTGTTTCAGAAGTAGGACTGAGTTAATATAATGATATAGTAGATTGGAGGGTAATTAAATTGTTTAAGGTTTATTATTGATCAGATTCAATGAGATTATTGCCTTTGGAGCAATGTAATTTGTGACGAAGAGCAATCAGCTCTATCGTAGGTTGTAATTTTTTTTTAAATGTTTGCGAGCATCTATTCAGCAGACCTGTGTGAAAATCGTCATGTCATTCCCAGAGGTGTGATTGTGTGTATTTTGTGGTCATTACAAGCGGAATTTTCAGCTTAGACTGATTTCTGTCAGCTTGGTGCCAGATCCATATTGTAACCTTGCGAGGGCAATTGTGGATATTTTGATTATTGTCTGACCATATGTTGAGGTGGTTGAGATTTTGTTGCTGTTGGTTCCTTGAGATAACGGCACAGCTGGTCAGTTATTTATATACACTGGAGTTGGGACATGACGAGTATTGAGAAGGGGGAGATGTTTCACAAGGCGGTCTGAACGTTGCAAGCGAGGTCATTAGTGAGGAGCGCTTATTGACTCCGTAATTACTTGAAATACAGAATAAGAACTGATCAATGGTAAAAATTGTTTAAATAAATGGGAGTTGCCTACGAATCACGATAATCTCCGAAGCGTTACCTTAACATGCAGTTTTGTTCATATAAAGTAATCTTAGCCGGTCAGGATTTTGTTGTTGTTGGTTTAGTCCATGTTTAATTTCCATATCAGTGATCCGTGAAGTCACGTGCAATGCTGTCTTTCCTTGTGTGTTTATAGAGCAATTGGCCAGGTTGGCAGCTCAGTTTGTTAAGTGCGTCATCGCACTAATGAGGGTCTCAGGGAGATTCCTGTAAATAGTAGTTTTGTAGTGTGTGTGTCAGCATTAAATTTTAAGGGTTTTTATTAATGTCATGCCCATATCCATAAACGTTGATTTACGCGATGATTGTTCGTGAGCACCGTGGCTGTTAACCCGTTGTAAACGAACAGTCATCCAAGTACTCATTTCTCGCAGTTAGCCATCACGCGTACATAAAATTCAAATGCAAGGTAGTGGAACATGGATCCACATTTTTATAAAGGGGGAGATCCGTCTGACTCCTCAACATTGATAGATGTTCCTGTCATGGGAAAATTCAGGGAGGATATTGTTTATTATTGTTGTTTATTTTCTTTTTATGCACAATTAGTCATTAAATCATGTTATTATTTTACGTCTTGTCTCCTTACTTTCTTAATTATAGTTTTAATCCTATGACCCTTGCCTCAGTAGAGCATGTTGTTTGGCGGACGTAAACATCACACTATGAACTGAGCGCGACTCCTTGATCAAGATTCTTGCACATAAACACTGCTATTCTGAAGGGTTCATTATATACGTCAGTTCTACCAACATGATTATAAACCTGCTGATAGTACCAATTTTTTAAATACATGTAACTTCTATACTATCAGTTGGATTTCAACCAAATTTCGTATGTGCTATGTGTACCATAACAGATATGACTATAATTATTGTTAAGAGCAATCGGGGCTGCCAACTGTTAATAAATGTTGTCTATATTCTTTTTACCCTAATATCAATATATCAGAAAGTATGCAAGCCAACAGCTCTATATTTTGCACACGTGTAGCACCTGACATTCTAGATTAATTTGGAGTAATTAATACAAGGCTGTGCTGCCAACATGATTCTATGCCTGCTGATATGTCCAATTTTTAAATACATGTAACTCCTATACTAACAAATGGATTTAATCCAAAATTGGCACAACAAGATATCATAATAATTCAGATTATTTCTGACCAGCACACGCATGGTATTGTTGGCAACATGCCTTTACGCGTGCTGATAGATCCAGTGTCTAACTGCATGTAACGTCCATTGGACTTCAACCAAATTTTGTATTCTGTACCTTAAGAGATGGAACTAAGAATATATTCAGTCACCAGGGCTGCCAACTGTAGTTCTCTATTAGGCTACACTATACCAGGTATATTTTGAACTAATTAGATATTTCGATATTACCAACTTAATTTCGTCATTATTCTAGATAGATATACTGTAGAATAATCATTGGCATGAAAAGTAGGCTGTATAGTTCTTCACGGAACTTCTTGTTAGAAATTCAATGGTTATTAAAATTGTACATCAGTTATACTTAAATACTAGCAGTAGTGTCCAGCTTCGCCGGGTGGATTTATTTGTCTTACAGAACTGGAGCGCTCAAGGATAAGGATCGGAAAGCACCAACGCTTATTGCAGCTGATAACCTCAGTATACTGCACCAACACGATCGCCCTTATACAGAGGCATACTATTGTCATGATGATAACTGTTTCAAGGGGCCTAAGGAATCTTTTTGCACTGATTAATCCCCGTTACTGCAATTTATAAGCAGCTCACAATTCTGCACCAGAGCATTGGTAGGGGCGACGTGATGCAGCCCGCATTGCATGGCAACAATAGACTTCGGTATTATTGATGCCGTTCTGGAGCGCTTGTTCTTCCGACTTACTGACCAAAAATCAATCATTAAGGTTACCTGAGAGGTGTAGCCTAAACTATTCCTCTTGAATCAGGCTATCATATACAAAAATAAATTTTCGAATCCGACTGGTAGTTCCAGAGATTAGCGCGTTTAAACACACAAACACACAAACAAACACACAAACTCTTCAGCTTGAAGTTCCATAAAATAACATTTCCTAACATTTCTTAGTTGGGATATTTAAGGAAAGTTGTACCGTCTCTTGATATTTTCTTTATATTCAAAATAGGAACGCTAAAGAATACGAAGTGATCGTAATTGCCGTAGTTATTTCGTTCTGCATATTTTTTGAAACGTAATGTATATTTGACCAAGAATTAGTGCATTTTTGCAAGCATATTTATTCATTTATTAGTGCATGAGCTTCCGGGCCTTAGCCATCACAATAACACAGGTTATCAGACAGAGTCCACACACACACACACACACCCAAGTGCACCGTGCTACATCCCTAGCGTTTAAATGAAATAGAAACAAGTTTGTTCTGGGAAACGTTTTTCTTTTTGTTTGTGCGTATTTCTCTTGTCGACGACTTGCAATGTGTCTTCCATTTACAGTCTGTTTGACTGAACACACATTTGAACACCTTCACATGCTGTAGGAAATAAAACCAAGAACGTAATTTCCGTCGCTCTTGCATGTGCTCCGAGATGAACAGACACCTGTCAAATGGAATACTTTGTAGTTGGATGAACAGGGTTTTAGTTAGTAGTCTAGAGGTGTGGTAGTTATTGCATTATTCTTAAGACTGAGCGTAGCGTGAATATCCACGGTTATGCGCAAAATACACTGGCGAATGTGAATGTTGTGGGGAACCCCCTTCTGATGCACTGTTTTATGATGTTACTGTACTTAATTGAATGTCTCAACTTATAATTTCATTACGGTTGGATTATCAATGTCGAAATATTTTACACATCCCATTTTTAGCCAACTTTCGATTTTTGCAAAACATGAAAGTAGACTTATGAGAACAAAACAGGGCGAAAAATTGTATGTCTGTCTGTGTTTGTGTGTCTGTGTGTCTGTGAGTGTGTGTACTCTGAATGTCTGCCCACCCCCCCTCTATCAATTCGAACACGGTGAAACCGAATTGAACGAAATTTGGTACAGAGGTAGCACTATCGAACGGCACCTCAGTGTCATGTTTTAAATCGCCGGAAAACTAATGGCCGCCACCCAAATGTTCAAAGCTTAAATCAAATTACGATCAACGTATTCATCTGATCTCTACCAAATTTTGCAACAACATATATTTATATGGCGAGCGTCTTTTGACTACACTACAAGGTTATCAGCCTAATCGTTTGCAGATTGCGGCCAGGTATGTGTGCAAATCGATTCCCCCTATCAATTCGAACACTGTGAAACCGAATTGAACGAAATTTCTTACAGAGGTAACACTAGCAAAGGGCACCTCAGTGTGATGTTTTATATTGCTGCCATCTTGACGACAACGTAATGAAGGCCACCCAAATGTTCAAGGCTTAAATCAAGTTATGACCAACCTAATCAACTGATCTCTACCAATTTTTGTATGAAGGACCTTATGACCAAACTACAAGGTGACCAGCCCAATAATTTGCGGATGGCGGCCATGTATGTGTGCAAATCGATTCCCCCTATCTATTCAAATACGGTGTAACCGAATTGAACGAAATTTGGTGCTGAGTTAGCACAGGCAAAGGGCACCTCAGTGTCATGTTTTCTATCGCCGCCATCTTGACGGAAACGGAATGGCGGCCACCCAAATGTTAAAAGCTTAAATCAAATTACGACCAACCTAATTATTTGATCTCTACCAAATTTTTCAACAACATACCTTTTTGTGGGAAGCATCTTTTGACTGAACTACAAGGTCATTAGCCCAATAGTTTGCAGATAGCGGCCATGTATGTGTGCAAATCGATTCACCATATCAATTTAAACACGGTGAAACCGAATTGAATGAAATTGTGTACAGAGTTAGCATTAGCAAAGGGCACCTTATATTCATGTTTAATATCCGTATAGCACGTTGTATTACAACAAGCTACTACAACCAACATTCAATTATACTCCTTGAAGAGGACAAAGAGTTATAACAATACCCATGCATTTAGGAGAAAGTAGGCTATATGTTCTTTACTGAACATCTTGTTATATAATTACCTAGCAAATATACATTAACCATTTTGAACAGCGGACGGAGATAATCAACAAACAGATTCGAGGTCTATTTCCTGAAGCAAACTGTCCCATGTGCAAAATTTATTGAAGTGACTGGTATCTCAGTTTTGGATGCGATACGTTGTTCAAGCTTCTGATTAATACACGTATAAACGACAGATGTGAAATAACCTACGTCTCACAAGAACAAACTCCTGTGCATTTTTCGTGCACATTCGGACTGTGTCGGCATCGCTCGTGATTCCTAGAACAGCAAAGAACAACAGACAAGAGATACTCAGCATTCTCCTAGTTCTGTAACATCATCATCATCATCATCATCATCATCATCATCATGTTCATTTCCCATTTTCCAGCTTACACTGGGTGGGGACAGATATGGTTCCTCTCCACTTAGTTCTGTCGTTCCACCATTCCTATTTCGACACGGTGTTCCAATCCAGGTTCCATTTACTAATGCTATTCTCCATCGAGTCCATCCAACGCATTCTTGGTCTTCCTCGTCCTCTCTTCCCTGTCATCCGTCATTCCAGTGCTCGTCTTGGTAGCCTTACTTCATTCATCCGTTTGACATGTCCAAACCATCTCAATCTGTTTTGCTCCAGTTTGTAATTTAGTTTCTGTACTCCCAGTTCTTTCCGTATATCTTCATTTCTCGCTCTGTCTCTCCTCGTTTTATGGACCATACTTCTCAGGAATCTCATCTCAGCTGCCTGTTCTCTGCTCTCATACCTCTTAGTCATTGTCGAAGTTTCTCTACTAGAAAGCGCTATAGTGTAAAAGAGCTTTGATATCTAACCTCCTTGACTTTCATAGTTTTTCAAGGAACAACAAAATTCGACATGCAAGCTGCCCTCTGGGTGTCAAATAACAAAGTTTGCAGCCGGCACTCGAGGCCATACTATATTATTATTATTATGTATGTTACAGAACTGGACATAACAGACTTCTCAGGAGTGTGTGCAGAGAGAAGAAAGTTCCTGAAGACTGGAAAAATTGAATAATATTGCCAATATTCAAAAAAGGAGACAGGAAGGTGTGAGGTAACTAACGAGGAAGCACTATCATCTCGCTTGTTGCCAAAGTAATGGAAAGAATCCTAGAAAAAAAGAATTAGAGTAAAGATAGAAAGCCAAATAGAGGAGGAGCAATTTGGATTTAGAGGGGCAGGTCAACAGTGGAACCCATTTTCATTCTGAGACAGAACATTGAAAAGAGTTGGGAATATGGGAAGGATATGGTAATGACTTTTATTGATCTAGAAAAGGCCTATGCTAGCATCCCTAGAACAAAAGTTTGGGAATGCTTAACAAATATGGGGATAGGCAGGGAACTGAGAGATATGATAAAAGGAATGTGCATGTATTACTACAGTAGTGTGAAGACTAGAGTCGGGACATTGGAATGGTTTAAAATTGTCACCGGACTAAAGCAAGGAAGTGTGTTGTCCTCATTATTGTTCTTAAGGGTGATGGATGACATCATGAAGACAGCAATAAAATACTTTAGTAGGGCAAAGATGAAGGTAATGTTGTTTGCAGACGATGTTGTGATCTGGGGCGAGGATGATATGGAGGTACAAGAACAGTTAGACGTAATAAATGAAAAGATTGAGCAATGGGGATTTAAGATAAATGTGGAGAAGAGTAAAACAGTGGTGGTGAGAAGAGGTAAGAAAGAAGGAAAAGGAGTAATAGAAGTAGGAGATAAGGAATTGGAAGTGGTGAAACACTTCAAATACTTGGGAAGTGAACTGACTGAAGATGGAAAACTAGATTTGGAAATTAGCAGAAGAATAGTGTGTTTAAGTGAATACTGTGGATTATGTCGATATTTTTGTGTATGTGAACAGAAGTGTACACTAACTTGTTCTCGATATAAGAGACTCAAAATTGTTTGTGTGTTCCGAGTGTGGGAAAGAACATGCCTACAATAAAAATCTAAGGCAACACGTTGCTTAAGCCGCCTCCTTCACTCTTCCTTGCCTATCCCTCCCAATCTTCCCCTCCCTTCCCATCCCTCATTAGGCCCCTGTTCGCTTTGAAGGTGAGGCCACCTGGGCAAGGTGCTGGTCCCACCTCCCCAGTTGCAACCCCCAACCAGGCGTTTCAAGCTCCAGGACACTGCCCTGGCGGCGGTAATGGTGGGATCCCTCGTTGAGTCCGAGGGAAAAGCCAACCTGGAGAGTAAACCGACTAAGAAAAAAATAGAGTTTGACCTCAAACTATGTATTTATATTACCGGTATAATAAAAGTCTCGCATGAAAAAAGAACATTCCTGAGGTTCTTTTATACACTTTCTGAATCTTTTCAAGAGATAAAATAAAAGTAAAAAAAGTTGGAGTAGGTCGGTATGTGAACCCGGGAACTCTCGCATCCGAGGCAAGAATGATACCCCTGGACCAACAGGCCGACGGGTGTTGTATGGAAAATGGAAGTACTTCAATGTAATGTATTCTGAGAATATGACATGTTGAATATTACAGTACACTACAGTATTTTACATTTAGTAAAGTGTCGTAAATATTGATAAGCTCTGGCAAAATCACATGAAAAGCGATACAATCTGTAAAACACAGAGGTTATAAGCTTCTCACTTCGTAACCGATCGTAAAGCTACCATGTGGAGACTCGAAGTCAATCGTAACTAATCGTACAGAGAGTTTAGTTTGAATGTAACGGAGACCCTCGTTTGCCCGCTCGCCTGCGTTGCGCGCTTGTCTCCCGCCAGGCACTTTGACGTTATGCAGCGCTTTCGCGGCACTGAGTCATTGAGTATAGGAATTTGTACTTAAATTTGTACTTCAATGTGATCCTTGACCAATTTTTTGACGAACTGACTTACGGAGAGCGATTGTCAAATTACTTTCAACAAGATTCTGCCACTGGTCACACTGCCGATGCAACCATGACAGAATTGCGTCGGATTTTCGGTACGAGGATTATAAGTCGGAACGTGTGACCCCCGCGAAGCCCAGACTTATCACCATGTGACTTTTATTTGTGGGGCACGCTTAAAAATAGAGTGTATGCGAGAAACCCTCACACTATAAATGAGCTTAAAGACTATATTACAGCTGAAATACAGTCAATCGGTGCTGAGGAACTTCAGAGAGTAAATGCCAGTTTCATAAAAAGGTGCCAGCGATGTGTAGCAGTGAATGGCGAACAATTTCAGCACCAGCTGTGAACTAGGTAAGTACAAATTCCTATACTCAATGACTCAGTGCCGCGCAGGGCGCCGCATAACGGCAAAAAGCCTGGCGAGAGATAGGCTCGCGCCACGGGCGAGCGGGCAAGCGAGGGTCTCCGTTACATACAAAGTAAACTCTCGCTCTGTATAACTTGGGCTTTCTCCGCTACTCAAAGCCACGTTCCTTGCCGTCTGTAACGTCAAGTGCAAAGAACAACATACAAGAGATACTCAGCATTTTCCAAGTTCAGTATGCCTTCGTTCGGAGGGGAAGAAAGGCCGGCGATTCCATGTCATAGATTTATGGCATGTCAAAGAACCTTCCACTAATTACACCTGTGTGAAGCTAAATTTTATAGGTTAAGTTTAAACAACGCTCTTAGATTCCTACGTTCGTCGCCGATTGCGGTGGTGTCTAGTAGTCAAGTTCTGAACTAGTAGTCGTTGACGGTGGCGTTTGGCGGAAAAAGCAGGAACTACTTGAAAAATGCAATGTCTGCAGTCCTTACCTGAATTAAAAACAGATAACACACACTACTAATACAGTCACACAATTAACACAGGTTATCAGACAGATTCTGCACACACCCAAAGTACACGGGGCTACATGACTGCGTTGTCGCATCCCCTAAACTGAGGAACCAACCAGCCATTCTCCAAGTTCTGTAACATACAAGCGTCCCGCGAATCAAACATGGAGGAGGGTTATCGACTGAGGATAACATCTGCTGTCTATTCGCATCATTAGCGCAAAATGGTCATGAAGCTTGCTTTATGTAAATTTAAAAACAAGATGTTCGGTAAAGAACATATGGCCTACTTTCTCCTAAATGCATGGGTATTGTTATAACACTTCGTCCTTTTCAAGGTGTATAATTGAATGTTGGTTGTAGTAGCTTGTTGAAATACAACGTGTTATACGGATATTAAACATGAATATGAGGTGCCTTTTGCTAGTGCTACCTCTGTACAAAATTGCATTCAATTCGGATTCATCGTGTTTGAATTGATATTGTGAATCGATTTGCACACATACATGGCCGCTATCTACAAACAATTGAGCCGATGACCTTGTAGTTTAGTCAAAGCATGCTTCCCACAAAAAGGTATGTTGTTGTAAAATTTAGTAGAGATCAGATGATTAGGTTGGTCGTAATTTGATTAAAGCTTTTGACATTTGGGTGGCCGTCATTACGTTTCCGTCAATATGGCGACGATATAAAACATGGCACTAAGTTGCCTTTTGCAAGTGCTACCTCTGTACCAAATTTCGTTCAATTCGGTTTTACCGTGTTTGAATTGATAGGGGGAATCGATTTGCACACAAACATGGACGCCATCCGCAAACTATTGGGCTGATGATCTTGTAATTTGATCAAAGGATGCTTCCCTCATAATGGTATGTTGCTGCAAAATTTAGTAGAGATCAATGGATTAGGTAAGACATAACTTGATTTAAGCCTTGAACATTTGGGTGGCCGCCATTACATTTCCGTCAAGATGGCGGCGATATAAAACATGCCATTGAGCTACCTCTGTACCAAATTTCGTTCAATTCAGCTTCACCGTGTTCGAATTGATAGGAGGGGACAGACATTCAGAGTACTCTCTCTCACACACACACACACACACACGCACACACACACACACACACACACGCACACACTCACACACACACACACAGACAGACACACACACAATTTTTCGCCCTGTGTAGATCTCATAAGTCGACTTTCTTTTTTTTGCAAAAATCGAAAGTAGGATAATAAAAGCGAAAAATGAATGCATTCCAATCGATATTTAAGATCTAACTGAAATCCTTCGACATTTAGCCATACGGGTTAAGATGGGTCAACAGTAACCTCGCTATTTTGTACCGTATGTAAAGTGTACGAGTAGTATCGAGCCTGCTCAGTAATCTAAGGAACTCGGGTTCAATTTTAGCATATTTACATTTTATGACAAAAATAGGTTTATGTGATCATATTTTGTCCGTGTGTGTGTGCGCGTCCGTGTGTGTGTAACTTCCAAACGGATGGAGCGATTTCAATGAAACACGGTAAGGTCTTAGTACTATTTCGGCCGGCCCCAACCGTGCGCTTCAAACTTTATTACGTCTCACCAATCCAACATGACGGTTGTGCGAAATATTTCACCGGCATTCTATATCTCCGTACTATTAGTGATATCACCCTGAAAGTTTGTACCGTAATAAAGGCCACTACTAGAAGTTCACCTGTGAGATTCTCAAAAACCTGTTTACTACAAAACGAACAAGGCAGCCAAGCGAAGTTGAAACGTTTAAATAGACGTTTCTCGCGATTTAACCATCCAAATACAATGAAACTTGATGATGATGATGATGATGATGATGACGATGATAATTGTTGTTTTAAGGGGCCTAACATCTAGGTTATCGGCCCCTAATGGTTTGGGTGATCGTGAAGATGATAATGAAATGTAAACTATAACTAAAACTAACTACTAACTTATATACTAGAAGAAGAAATGGAAACCAAAGGAGAATAATGCAGGACAGGATGAAGAGAAATGCCCTCAACCCTCAAAGAATGCGGATTGAGGGACTTGGATGGAAGGAGAGCCATAAAAGGCAGATAGGAAAGTGAAAGAGGAGAGGGTCCGTCCCACAGGTAATGGATAAAAGGGGAAAACCGGACCCAGCTCAGGAATCCCTCGGGGTTGCCAACTCCCGATCTCATCAGCCGTGAGCCCCTGAGGGTGTAGCAATATATAGGGTGCACCAGAAGTGGTGGGGCTACATACACCCTGCCTCCTTGAGAATCTTGAGCAGAAGGCAGGAGATAACAGGAGAAGAAAAGGAAGGCTGACCCCTCGCAGAAGGAGGGTATCAGAAAAGATGAGACAAGGGCCAATTAAGGCGGGAAAGGAAGAGACTCCTTAGGCCTCGGATACCCTAATACCATCGGGATCGGAAGAGAACAAGAGTTGACCAAGTGAGGTCGACAGGAAAGAAGACGGAGAGGAGCCCGGCACAAGTAAGTGGAAGCAATGCCGGACTCAGCTGGGGCCCTGTGGTCGCCAACCCACGTCCATCTAGATGTGAGCCCCTGGGGGGATAGTGAAACTCGGTACAGCAAATGTTTATACACATTGTAATGCACTGGTATCTAATTTTGTTCAATTGTTTACATAACCTAAAGATGGCTGCTGTGCGAAATATTTCACCGGCATTCTATATCTCCGAAACTATTACTGATTATCACCCTGATTTTTTTACCGTGATAAAGAACACTACTACAAGCTCATCAGAGTAACTTTCAAAAACCTTTAAAGTACAAAACTAACATGACGACCAAGCGAAGTTGAAACAGTTTAATAAACTTTTCTCACTATTTAACCATCTGAGCGCAGTGATATGTGGTACAGTAAATGTTTATACACATTGTAATGAACTGGCGTCTAATTTAGTTCAATTGTTTACATAACTCAAGGTGTTAGTTAGTTAGTTAGTTATTATTGTTTTAAGGGGCGGAAATGCAAGATCAACTGCCACTAAACCTCATTGTGTATTAATCATGCAATCGAAGTGAACGTTTAATGAATGAACCTACGCAATAATCGTCATTTAATTGTGCATAACTCTATGGTCTACATTTATTAAAATCCAACATGGCGACCATCCAAAATATATTGACGGTTTTCCATATCTATTAATCTATGACATCAATTTTGATAGAGACTATAAACAAATGTTCTCCTATTGGACTTTCAATAACCCGGTGAGCACAAATCCAACATTGCGGCGACGCGAAATATAAATATTTAAATGGACGTTTTTCACGATTCAACCATACGAGCGCGGAAAAACTTGGTACGGTAAATGCTTATACAAATTTTAATCCTCTGGCATCTAATATATTTCAGTTGTCTTCATAACTACAAGAAGGCAGCTGTGCGAAATTTTAAAATCTCGTTTTTGTTTCTTGTGTCGTAATCATGCGATTGAAGTTTGGATGGACTCGGTGAAGTATAGCAAAAGAACCTGGATTGGAACACCGTATCGGAAGAGGAATGGTGGAACGACAGAATAAAGTGGAGAGGAACCATATTTCCCCCAGCCAGTGTCAGCTGGAAAAGGGGAAAAGAAGATGGTGATGATGATGAGATTAATCTCCTGAGAATACTCACACTTTTCCAGGATAGTCAGCCCCCTCCCCCCCCCCCCCCCCCAAAAAAAAATAATGTATATAGCCTACACCCCTGAATATGATCAAAATATTTACCAGGCTGTCAATTGTAATATAGGGTAGTAACCAACAACACATGAATAAATTAGAAAATGACAGTACTGTACTATAATGTCGATGATTGCCTGCTGTTCTCGATTCCATGATCGACTGGAGAAGGAATAATGAAGCTCGCATCACGTCCCGCGGGTTTGCCACCACAATATAGAAAGAACGAACGGCGTGGATCGGCGAACGTGCCTCCAAAGCCAACCACCAGCAAGCCGCACCGACCGCACAAGCAATATACACGAGCGCATTTCAAATTGTTTCGAACTGTGCTACATGCGTGGCTTCATTGGAATTTATCAGTGTCGATCATAAGAACACGTCACAGGCATTGATCACCTGACCTGCTTATTACACGTAATTCGCACTTACTGACGTGACAAGGGAACTCGAGAACGTGCAACTCACCAACTTGGTGAAGCATAGCTTATGTATGGTATTGGCCAGGCCACGTCTTTCTATCAGAATTTTAGGATTTTATAGGATCTGCTATGTTGAATTTAGGAATATATAGGAATTATGGAATACACATTAGCATTACCCGTCGCGGCTTCGCCCGCGAATATTCTAGTTGTAAAGAGTACACCTAATATCAATTATGAATGCTATGACTGATTTATCCTTGGTATGAATAATCAGACTTTATCAATTCAGCTACTGGTGCAGTGGTTAGGGGTTTGTCATTCCTTCATAGGTATATCAGAGCGAAGTTAGTTTTCTGGGAATATCACAGACACTGTTAATTTAAGGGCCTTTAAATGTGGTTTTCAGAGACCCTTTATAGTCGGGTGAAAAAGACCATTCGTACCACACTCACACGTGAAAATTGGGTGAAAAAATTATAGAGTGCCCCTTGACCCCCTTAAGCGCATTATACTGTATGTATTGATGAATTTTACAGCTTAATTTGGTTCAGTGATAACCTTATAACCGTCTGGAAACTTTCACAGTAATGTAATAATTGGAATTGCATTGCGTCTTACAGAAATAGATGAACCTGTGAGATTCTGTTACCATGGTTACCGTGTTGCATCCTTTCATTATTTCATTGTAAATATGCATGTTTTAAGGTATTTATTTAATTGTGAGGCATTTAAAGAGTAAGGGAGTGCGTTTCGTTTTCGCATTGGGTTATGCTGAACCTGTAGGTACCCCATATGTGTAGGTTGGTGTTAATGGGACCTTATTTTCGGTACAAAACTGGAATGGGACCTTAGCAGAATAGTACAGGGAGGGATGTATAAAAATGAGGTGGTGTGTGTCTGTGTATTACTCAATCACGCAAGAACCACTGGTCCGATTTATATAAAATTTTACATGGAAGTAGCTGATTTACCTGGTTAACATATAGGCTAATTTTGATTTCGATACTTTGCACTATTTAAAGATTACGACTAATTTAGTGACGTCACTATACCCTTTGGTTTCAAAATTTCATATTTCCATTTCAAATAAAAAGAGGACGCTAAGAAATCGCAAACTTTTAATGGCGTATAAGAGGTTTAAAATTGAATTTTCTATCGGAAAGGTCCTTGTCACTTTTCGTGTATATCCAACGGTTAGCGAGTAAAACCAAAATTTGTGCTATAAAACATGGTCAACTGGGTAGGTTTTTGCTAAGAAATAACCTTACCCACAAGGGAAGATGAATAAAGAAGTAAAGGGATGTTGGTTTCGGACAGAGGAACAAGTGTGGATAATAGGACGAAAGTCCAACCTCAAATACAAACAATTTTAAAAGAAGAGTGTCACCGCAAAGCCCGTGAAATCACTTAAGTGAGTGGGGACCCGAACACAGCTAACGGGAAACGCAGCTAGAGCTTGGGCTATTTGCAGGCGAGAGGAGGAGGTACCTTCCCTTCCAAGCCAAGATTCAGCTACTATGGGGAAGGGTGGTAGTCTGGCAAAGAATGAAATAATGAGTTTCCTTTGTATCTTTTCATAGGAGTTTGTTTTAAACAAATATTTCGAAGAATACAAATAGTGTAAATTGGCCGTGATGTTTTAATTCTTGAAATTGTAGAATTTCTAAAAAGCGACCGTTGTTTCCAAGAAGGATAGGGATGAAGCAATTATACCCTTGGGAATAATTTTGGTAAGAGCACCAATAGTTGCATTTAGGAATGACTAAGCTTTTACCCAGCAAAGCGCCGACTAAAAGTTTAGACAATGAGAAAAACTTAAATTTTGAAAACCAACCATAAGTGGTAGAGAAAATCTCAAAAAGCAGGAAGCTGGCATAGCGAGCTATGCTTGCCTTACTGGCCAGTTAGAATTAGCTATCAAAGCTAAGAGAGGCTTTAATAAGTTTATAACTAAGAGTTCTTGCTCAAATGCAACAAAAAGTGGAACCGTTATTAATTTTATTTGTGAGGTTTTTAAAGTTAAGCCCATAGGAAGAGTAAGGGAAGACAGGATCTTGCCTAATCGTTATTTTTGAGAAATGATAAAGCAAAGGAATAAATTTAAATTTATTTAACAATGCAAAAAGGTGTAATCAATTTAACACATATACAATTTAATTTTATGAACAATTGGGGTCTCAGACCTCCGAAATTATTTAAAACTTGCACCAGGCAATTGACAATTTTTGGTTTTAAACTTTTTATATGCGCTAAAATCTTCGTAAGATTTTGAAATGGTGTTAAGATTAACAAATTGGAAATTTAAGGATAATTAACGTAATTAAAGTTAAATAATAAAGCAAGTACAAGAAGAGTACTTTAAGGATTTCTAGAAGGGTATCGTAGAAATATGAACAAATAACAACTTCGAATGTAACAACAACAACAACAAAAAACAGAGAGAAATGAAATAGAAGTTTCTATAACTTCTTGTATTAATACAGAATTACGTTTAGAGGTTATACAAAATAGGGCAGGTCACTTATTGTGAAACCTGAAGAGAAAAATTAAAAGGAAGTTTCTAGAACTTCTATATTTAAACAGGATCACGAGGGTAAAATGGGGCAAGTTACCCTTTCGTGAAACCTGGATTAAAGAGATTATTGAAAGGTTTGGTAGACAATAACCAATTCTTGTGCTAGCAAGAAAAGAAATAGATTAATAAGCAGTTTCTAACTGCTGATATTTATACAGATTGAATAAATGATACGTGGAGAAAATTGGGAGGGCGCCTATGGTTTGGCGAGGCCTCGTTGAAAAATACATAAATTTAAAGATTAACCTAATTTTTTAGTAAAGAGGGGTTGAGGAAGAGGAAATAGGGACTTTGTAGAGAAAGTTTTTGGCCTATTTTATTCATTTCGGACGAGCGCGACGCGGATGAGAAATCGAACGAGCACTGTTTCACTATAGTCTATCGACGTGGCTGAAAAGTTCACTATTTTAGCACAGAAAGTTTATAGCAAGGAAAGTTATTGCGATGGTGAAAAATAACTAGTTGCACTAGATTTGCGAGAGTCTATTGAGTTGAAAAACTTGTAGGTTATAGTTGAATGCAGCAGAAAAGTTCCAACGGAGGAAGAAAAATTAGGTGTTGATTAGCAGTTCATAAGGAAGATTCCTTAGTTTGAAAAAGTATTCCCATATGTGAGTGGAAAATACTAGAAGGTTTAACTTATAGATGAATTGTATGGCAAGGAAAATTCCAGAACAATCATGATGGTTGAAATTGACAGAAAAAGTCCAGCGGTGGAACGAGCTGTTTTCTACAGACAGTGGATAATTTAACCATGTCCCACGTTGTGAGAAATTATCTCAGTTAATAAGCATAAGAAATGCTGCTTCATATTAAGATTAGCTTAGATAGACAAAGCCCAACCTCGAAAATCCCGCGAAGATGGCTATTGCCCCACATTTAGTAATATCACACTGTCTGTAAAATGATGGTTTAAAAGCATGTAGCTATTTAAAATCAATTAAAATTAGTTGAAGAACGTTGAAGTAGTACTTAGCTCATTTCTGATGAACGGCGATTCCTTGTTGACCGTTAGTTACGATCTGGACATGGCGTCCAATTTGAAAGTTTGTCTCTCGAGGTGAGGAGACGAGCTCTAGGTAAGCTCCGACTGAAAGTCTAGACGACTGTAGCACAAGTGAGGCCAGCTCAACGAAGCGCGGAGAGACCAGGGAAGGGAAAAGAGTGGGGGTAGGAGACAAAAGGAATACACATAAGAATAACCAACATTGTAACAATAAATTCTCTTGATGAAATGGTCTTCAAAGAGTTGATAGCAGGCGTCACTAGCGAAGCGTGGTGGATGAAAAGTAGACGAAGTCCTCTTGATCACGGAGATGATAGCTGGCGATAGCGACGAGATCTGGTGGCCAGATTGGTAAGGAAGTCCTCTTGTACAGGGAAAATTTGAGGAACTTCAGAGATTCGCTGCTAGATGACGCTAGGTGGGTCATGGAAGATATATATCTAGAACAGACTCACAGGTAGCATAAGCAACTAGGAGAAACCAGGAGATCACTGTTGGTGTTTGCGAAAAAGGGCAGTAATGAAATAAAGCAAAGAGAAGCAAAAGCTTACTCTGTCTTACCGTGTATTCCAAAGAATACACCATCAACGCCGAGCGGTGTAGCTGGACAAAATTTCCATCCTTACTCTCCCTCCGCGCAGCTCCTCGACTATCCCCTGTTTTAACTGTCACCTTCACGTTTTAATTTAGTTATTACCCGTAGTGAAGCACGGGGACTTCAGCTAGTATTTGTATAAATTACTGGGCATGCCATGTTAATTGTTGGAACTCCCTATAACGAAAGACGCAATAATAAATACCCAAGAGCCCTATCAAATGTTTGCCTCAAGTTTTAACTTATTGGTGAAGCATGTATACATTACACGTTTCAGACATTTCATATGCATTTTACAACCACATTCAACAATAGCCTGGGTTAGTAAAATTATATAAACTGAAGGCGGACCTTTTAGTTGCAGTTTATTATTGTAAGTGTTATGCCAGAATATTACGCAGGATTCCATAAGATCATAATAAATTATATAATATTTTCCTTATTCGATCGTCTCCTTTCGCTTTGAAAATATTTTAATGTAAATAAATGTAGTCTAATGTACCGGTACCCTATTTGCTTAAATAACCAAATTAGGTATTTTTAGGTTTTGTCTCAAAAAATTGTTCTTATTAGGTACAAAAGTTAAACTTGGTCAATTTATGTTCTAAAAAAATTGAAAAATTGTTGGTACCTAAAACAGCGGTACCGTTCGCGCCTGCTGAGCCTAAGGTTCCAGGATCGAATCCTGGCGCACTCAGCTGGCATTAGAGGTTGCACAAATGTGAGGGAGCCTCGTCAATTGATTTACTGTTATGTTTAAGATCCTCTCCGGGGCAAAATTCCGGCACCCCGGTGTCTCCAAAAGCCGCAGTAGTTAAAAGAGACGTAACACGAATACAGTACCATTCTTCCTCTTTCTTCGATTCGGCCAACTAGGGACCACGTCAGTTCAACTGTCTCTTCTTCCGAGCTCTAACTACCGCCCAGTGTTCCCGTATTCGTCTCCGGTGTTGTTCTTTTCTCTCTTAGGACCACGCCTTCCCTGTCATCAGCTTCGGCTTTTCCAGGAAACCTATGTGCGTACGTAGGTATTCCTGAAGTGGAACACGCTCCTGGATATCTTTAGGGGAAATGTCCATTTCACGTAAATCTTTCTCAACTTCCGTAAATAATGCCCCTTTGGTTTTCTTATCTTGAAAGTACGTCAGTATCCGTTTTGATATCCTGCCTGGGCTCATTCGTGCCACGTGACTATAAAAGGCAATCCTTCTTCTTCGAATCGTGTCGCTGATCTTCTCCACGTGCTTGTACAATTCGTGGTTGTGACGCCTTCTGTACTCGCTGTTTTGTTTGATGGGAGCCAGGATTTTCCTCAAAATCTTCCATTCTTTACCCTCTAGTTTTTCCATTAGACCTTTCTTGTTCATTATTAGAGTCTCTGCCGCATACAGAGCCTCTGGTCGAATAACAGTGCAGTAATGTCTAATGTTGGCATTTAAGGATATCGATCTCTTACTGTAGATGTCTTTAGTCATGTTGTATGCCATTTCCATTTTATTAATGCGTGACATGAAGGCTTCCTTCTCTGATAGGTTAGGCTCTATCCATTTACAGAGGTATTTAAACTTTTCTGCCTTCTGAACTTTTCCTAGTCCGACCTCCAGTTCCCTGGGCACTGATTTTATGTTTGTCATGAATTGTGTCTTCTCAAAGGAGATTTGAAGCCTAGCCTTCAGTGCTTGATTTTTCAGCTGGTTAAGTTGTTCTTCTGCCATGTCAATGGAATTTGAAAAGATCACTAGATAATCTGCAAAGGCTAGACAGTCGATTGTAAGATTCATATACTTGTACCCTAGCCTTACGCAATTTTCTACCCTTGAATTTTTCATTTCCTTCCGCCATTCTCGGATGACCTTTTCCAAAACACAATTGAAGGGAAGCTGTGATAGCATGTCTCCTTGCCTCACTCCTGTCCTGATTTCAATGGTATCAGACATCTCTCCTCTGAACTTCACTTTGGAGGTGGTGTTGGTCAGGGTTTGCCATTATTATTATTAATATTATTATTATCATTGTTATTATTATTATTTTACCTAGATAAATGAAATTTTCGTAAAAATACAAAACCGTCACTGTCGTACTCTTTGTGAGCCAAAGACACTGATGATAGCACTGGATCTCAAGATGTTCAGAGCAAGTCTCTGAAGAGATAAAGCCTTACGTACTACTGTGCTTGCAGTACCAAGGAGGGCAGCTTTTTTGCATTAACTGCTTATGGTTCCTCTTTAAGCCAAGGATCTTCTTTGCATTTTCCCACTCCTTTGTTACTAAACCATTGACAGAGACAACAACTGGGAAGACGAACATTTCCTTTAGATCGTTTATGTGACTGAGCTCAGCTGCAAGTGGCTGGTATTTTCGCCTTTTCCTAGCCACCGTATTCTGTGGGTTTTCGTCGAGTGGATCAGCAACACCGAAGATTCCTTACCCACACACACACACGGACAAAAGGTGATCTCATATGCCTATTTCTTTTCATAAATGAAAATAGGCTAAAAATCGCGACTTGTGTACATTAAGTGTGTTAGATATTATTGTTGGTAATTTTCTGTAATTGTTGTTGTGAGGTTTGAAGCCATTTTTCAGTGTTGTCTAAGTAAACAAAAGTTTGGTGCTTTTCAGTCGGTCAACACGAGTGTATCCAAAAAGACCTTAGTTATGTCCTAATCCTGAAATAAATTACATGAGATTAATAAATACACTAGGATGACCAGTTTCGATCGTCAAGCGATCATCATCAGATCCATTACACTTAGGCTATAACATCTATGTTTGAGAATACAGGTGAAAAATATATACAATATGTACAATTATTGAGTTGCAGTGTTGGTAATGCAACTGTCGGTGTATGGTAAATGTAGTATATCTAATGTTAGGTGAACTTCTAAACTGGTGATAAAAATCCGGAATTTGTCTGTTTGGGGTGATTATATGGTTATACAAAATCAACTATGGTTATACTGTAATAATACAGGCTGATACTTATCCGATTAGTCTTCCTTACTGGAACTTCGAGCCGTTTCGTGTTTACTGTGGCACCAGTTTTGGTCGACTAACCCGGGTGTTAACTGGACGAAACTGGTTTTCCCCTTTCTCCCCTCTTTGTTCCTATGTGCTTTTCTGAGGTCAGTGGAATGTTTATGTGTGTGACGTTGCCAAGTCTAGATAAGAATGTATGTTATTGAATACAGGAAGATCTACAACTACTAAAGACCGTGGACCTGTCTTCGCCACGCGTGGAATAAAAAGCCATTCTAACTAAGCGGTAGACGGTCTATTGAAGACGTCCCTGCACCTTTAGTACTGCCGCGCATACCGGCCTAGGTTTATTGCAGAAAAAAGTGCATAGTACACCTGATCCAGATAACATTTACCTATAACCACCGCTGTTTCCCCCCCCTTTTTTTTTTATCTAACTTGGCTGTATCGCTAAGTTGTGTCTTGTTTCCGACAGGGTGTGGTTTTTAGTAGAGTGAAAAGGGGTGAACTCTCCATAAAAGTGTGTTCATTTAGAGTGTTGGAATTGTTTTGTTTGGCTAGGTGAATCTCGATTGCTTCCTTTATGTCGAGAGCTCTGCCTTTCGATTCGTGATGAATTATTTTTAGGTCAGTCTCGATTTTAGTAGAGCTGGTCATCCTAGTGAATTTATTAATCGCATGTAATTTATTTCAGGATTAGGGCACAACCCAGCTCTTTTTGGGTACATTCGTGTTGACCGACTGAAAAGCAACAAACTTTTGTTTTGCCTATTTCTCTTCATACATGAAAATAGGCTAAAAATCGCGACTTGTGTACATTAAGTGTGTTAGATATTATTGTTGGTAATGTTCTGTAATTGTACAATTTTCCACCGGGAAATTACCCCCCATTTGCAAATAAAGTAAATGAATGAACGAATGGAAACCCTTGGCAACACAGCTCAACTGTTCCAAGATACCACGACCCCGTATCCTTCACGATGTTTCTCTTAAAGTACAGAGTATAGTGTACTACTTCTGTAAATGTTATGTAGCCTCTGTATCATCCAACCGTGTCAGGACCATAAACTAGTGCTAAATGGAAAATAAAATGCTAGTCCAGTTCGTGCGAACAATAGCGAGTGCAGCGTCCTCGTTGAATACGTGACCGTAATTGTGATGATAAATCCTGTGAAGCCAATCAACAATTGAATCTGTCGCTTTTGAAAATATAATGTTATATAACCGAGAGGTTGGCTGGTTGGTTGTTTTTATCGCACGTTGGTCAACAAACTGTGTTTAGCACCAACTAGGATTAGCCCGGCTGTTGATTTTGGATTAAAAAAAAACCTTTGTTGAGTGCTTTTATCCTGTTTATTCCATTGTTAGCCGATAGTATATTTTTTTATTAAAGATATTAACGGTATATTATATATAATAATATCTGGTTGTATTTTGTTCTGCTATGTTGGCAGCTCCATTCATAATAGGTGTGATATTTATAAACAGTGTAGTTTTTGGGTGACAATAAAGCAAGTGCAGTGAGGGAGTGCGGGGGTGGAAACGGGGGATGTGAAAAGCCGCAAATGGCTTTAGCTCCAGGGATTTGCGTGTGATGTTTGCATTGTTATTCTCTACTCAATCCCACTTCGTCCTCAGTTTAGGAATGGATTTTTGTAGTCACTGTATTTTTACGATTTACCATTGCCTTATTATTTATTTGTGTATTCTGTTTCACTGATTGATATTTGTTTTACGAGTATCGTCTCTTGTAACATGACGTACGGAGGAATGGCTAAACCTATCAGTCTGGTAGTGTTGTCAAACAATAGTACATTATGCAACGGGCCTATAATGGCAATACTTATAGACAAGTTGCATACGACTGTTTATGTTCACCAAACGCCACCGTCAACGACAACTAGTTCTGAACTTGTTTACTAGATGCCACCACAGTCGACTGCTGGCGACGAACGTTGGTACCTAAGAGAGATAGTCAAATCTATCCTATAATTTAGCTTCATACAAGCGTAATTAGTGGAAGGTTCTTCTGCATGCCATAAATCTATGACATGGGACCGCTGGGGTGTTTTAAGTTTTGTTTTTTTTGTGTGTGTTGAAAGATTAAATTTGCTCTCCTGAAAAATTTACAGAATGTAACTTACCCCGTGGGGCCTTCAGTTGTTAAAGGCAAAATTAAAAAATGACTTTTAAGCTATATTTATTTATCTTCGACCGGGAGAAAGATATTAATTTAAAACATTAATTGGGAAGTTTGCATTTCCCTTATTATCTGAAATAGTACATTATGCAGCGAGCATATAATGGCAATAATTAGGACACGAGTGTCTTAATTACCATTATAGGCGAGTTACCGGGTGAGTTAGCCGTGGTCGTTACGGCATGACTGATGGCAGTCACTCACATCCGGGAGGCGAGGAGGTTCGAATCCCCCCGCCGGCAACCTTGAAGATGGTCTTCTGTGGTTTCCCATCTTCCTTCCAGGAAAATGCCGGGGTTGGTCCCTAACTATAGGCCACAGTCGCTACCTTCCAACTCCTCGTCCTTACCTTCCAACTTTCCTTCCCAACGGTACTTGTAGCTCACCCATTGGGTGTCCGTCTCGAAGCAGCTACAAAACTGGCGAGCCGAACATGTCCTCGGACACTCCCGGGACATAAAGCCATACGCTAAAAAAAATAAAAAATTAGGCGAGTTGCATACGACTGTTTATGTTCGACGATAATCATAACTTTATTATATGTTTTAACATAAATATTCATAAATATCTGTGGGATTCAGTTACCTGAGTTAGTGAACAGGGCGCGCGGCTTTGCTGACTGAACAGAGCGCATGCGTGGGCCAAGTCACTCCGAAAGCAGAGACCATTCACTTTGCTTGCCAACACAGAACACCTATTGTTTACAGCCTGCCGTCCAGCTCTTTAGCATTCACTAATAAAGTCACCGAAGTCGTTTGAAAGCAATGCGCAGTGTTGAAATTGGAGTTGAGGATATTAAAGGTACAGTGCTATTTCTTGTCTCATATTAGCCAGTTTATTTACGCGAACATATGGACGGTGCACTTTCCCTGTCGGTAATTTATATAGAAAGATGCTGTGTTCATGTCCGACATGTTGGATTTTGAGCGCACGCGTGAAGGTATCCTTACCTAATTGGTCAATGAATGAGCTCTGATTGGCTGGAGAAACTGTATCATAATGGAAAACAGTACTATAATAACCATCATTATGATACAGTTTTCTGACGTATAATATTCACATTGTGACATCGTCGAACATAAACACTAGTATTATGTGATATGCGTGTCTCATTGAGTGGGGCGTACAGAGACCTGTTGGTCCCATTGTCCGCTCTACAATGGGGCAGGACGTGCAGTCTCAGATTCAGGGGCACACTCTCTTGTGGTAATTGGTGCCATTATAGGTCGGCTTCACACCAAAAATCGATTCAAAAATTAATTGTCGCACCACCGGAAAATAGACTCAGCTCGCTTTCCCGTTCGTCAGTCCCAACAGGCGAGTTAAGGCAGACATTATGGATAGAGATAAAATGAAGCTTTTAGTTTTACGTGACCGTTAGTCATGTGATCATGAGCCACGGGACCTCTTTTATACGTGGAATCCGAACCACATGACATGGCATTTCACTTCGAAAATCTTACATGCATTGACCGGGAATCAAACCCGGTCCACCTGGGTGAGATGATGATGATGATGATGATGATAATTGTTTTTTTAAGGGGCCTAACATCTAGGTTATCGGCCCCTAATGGTTTGGTTGATCGTGAAGATGAAAATGAGATGTAAACTATAAGTAAAACTAACTACTAACTTATATACTAGAAGAAAAAATGGAAAACAAAAGGAGAATAAGGCAAATAAAAGACAGGAGGAAAAGAAATGCTCTCAACCCTCGAAGAATGCGGATTGAGGGACTTGGAAGGAAGGAAAGCCTTGAAAGGCAGATAGGAAAGTGAAAGAGGAGAGAGTCCGCCCCAGAGGTAATGAATCAAAGGGGAAAACCGGACTCAGCTCAGGAATCCCTCGGGGTCACCAACTCCCCGAACTCACCATCCGTGAGCCCCTGAGGGTGTAGCAATATCCAGGGTGCACCAGAAGTGGTGGGGCTACATACACACTGCCTCCTTGAGGGTCTTGAGCAGAAGGCAGGAGATAACATGAAAAGAAAAAGAAGGCTGACCCCTCGCAGAAGGAGGGTATCAGAAAACATGAGACAAGGGCCAATTAAGGCAGGAAAGGAAGAGACTCCCTAGGCCTCGGGGTCGGAAGAGAACAACAGTTGACCAAGTGAGGTCGACAGGAAAGTAGACGGAGAGGAGCCCGGCACAAGTAAGTGGAAGCAATGCAGGACTCAGCTGGGGCCCCGTGGTCGCCAACCCACGTCCCACTAGATGTGAGCCCTTGGGGGGACCTTGGTGAGAGGCCAACAGCTTGACCGCTGCGCCCCCCCCCCCCTCCCAATGGATAGAGATTAATGCTCGTTATCTGAACAATAGAGGTCTATATTGAATCAGGGAGCAGTGCTTTCTCAGCATCCATCCTTAGAATAGTTTTGATTCAACGGACAAATGCTAGATGGTGCTTTATTTGAAATTGTTCTATAAGAAAACCGTCATTTAGGTATGTCAAAAGCGTTTCGTTTTTCCATCGAGTGTATTTTAGTTTCTAAATTACAGTGCCATATCCCCACCAGGGACGTATGTGACCTGAATTAGAGCCTTTGACTTCGTCAAGGGAACACTAACCAGGCATCCCGAGCCGGAGTTTCTTGGCAGAGCCGGGGATCCAACCCGGTACCTCAGGGGGGGGGGGTTGACAACCAACAATGCTAGCTACTGCGCCACGAGGTGATCTATCGAATGTATACACGAAGACAAATCATTATGGTAAACCTAAATAGAGCCAAATTTGTTTTTGTTAATGGGTTCACAGAATCATCTACAGTGTAGTCTATAGATTTCCTGTATGCTGATGAAGAGATTAAGATTTTGTGGCATCCTAACCAGATCAGTCTTTGCCACCAATTGAGCTAACGTGGCTGGAAAGTACGTAAAGTAATTAATGATTTCCAGTCGATGATTTGCTGTAAAATAATTCCTTCAATTTAAGATTTCCGTAAGCTACGGTATACACTAATCGTAACAAAAGAAGACACGATAACATATATAATTTAGATCCGACAACACACGATTTTGCTTTTGATAATGTAAATTGGAAGGTGATGTTTGAAACCCTAAGAAAACTGAAGATAGACTATAGGGACAGAAGAATACTCTATCAACTTGACAATAACCAGGCAGCATTAATTGGCAAGGAAAGAGTGGAAGCAAGAATTGGGAAGAGAGTAAGACAAGGATGTGGACTATCACCACTGTTAATTAATATCTACATTGAAGAAGCCATTCAAGAATTCTTAGCTACCAACAGTCATGGCATAAATCATAAAAGTTAATGGCAAGCTGTACAGTACCATCCGATTTGCAGATGATTATAGCCCTGATAACTGGAAATGAGAGTGATATGGAAAATGCTCTGAATCACATAAATGAATTACTGCAAGAGAAGTGTGGTATGAGATAAATAAAAAGAAATCCAAAGTAATGGCATGCACTAGGGATGGCGACCAAATAGTCAATGTGCTAATGGATGGTGAAAAACTAGCCCAAGTAAAGGATTTCAAATATTTGGGGAGCTTGATCACATCAAATGGAAAGTGTACGAGAGAAGTAAATGCTCGAATCGCACAGGCAAAAGAAGCCTTCTCAAAAAAGAAGTCTTTACTAACATCCAAGACTGTTAACTTAGAGGTGCGAAAACACTTCGTGAAAAGTTTTGTATGGAGTATTGCAAGTTATGGCTCTGAAACATGGACTCTGCGGCAAGCAGATGTATCAAAACTTAGGGCATTCGAGATGTGGTGCTGGCGACGACTACTAAAGATACCTTGGACTGATAAAGTCACGAATGAGAATGTTCTCAAAAGAGCAAAGGAGTCACGTACCTTGGTTGAATCCTTATACAGAAGAAGGAATAGTTTTGTTGGCCATTTGATTCGTCATTCTGACTGGTGCACCACACCCTTCGAAGGGAAGCTAGAAGGAAAGAGGAGTCGAGGAAGACCAAGGACTCAATTTATAGACAGCATTAAAGGCAAACACACTTATTGCCATTTGAAACTCCAGGCCAGAGAAAGAAGACGTTTTGGAAGACATGCATGTTAACCACCAACCTAGCGGTTGAGGGGAAGAAGAAGACAGATTATTTGTTATATTTTATGGCCACCATTGGACCACTACATATTCTTAACCAATTTAGTTCTTCTAATTTGCCGATAGGTTTTCATCCTCTCAAATGTTAGCTTCTTGTCGGCAGCAGAGAGCACCTTTCCTTTAGCTCTTTTATTAATTTTGGTTGGCAGTCTAATATCTGAGTCTTGTAAAATTTTGAATCTGTCAGTTTTATTTTTCTGGTCGTCGAGTGTTATTTGGAGTTCTTTAATATCTAGTCAAGACAGAATGCTTCAGGTACCTTGGATCTCGTCTTCAGAGTGATGGCAACCTCAATGATGAAGTAAGAGCCAGGGTAAACGCAATCTGGTTGCGGTGGAAGGAGGTCACGGGTGTGCTTTGCGACAAGAAAATGCCACTTCGTCTCAAATCGAAGATATATCGGACAGTGGTACGGCCAGTTGCGCTGTATGGCGTTGAATGTCGACCATCCGACAAAATTTCAGATCGTCGCCTGCACGCCATGGAAATGAGAAAGCTCCGTTGGACAATGGGCATCTCCCTTATTGACCATGTCAGAAACGACACGATTCGGGAGCAAATGGGTGTCGCCCCAATTATGGACAAAATGATAGAGAAACGGCTCCGATGGTATGGCCATGCCCTGCGTGCAGCGCCTGATACTGTTACTAACTCTGTCCTTCATTTTGAGGGTCAAGGCCTACGCCCCAGAGAACGACCGAAGCCGCGTCGGCAAGACACAATAAATGGTGACTTAAAAATTACCGGCCTAAATCCAGCTGACGCACGAAACCGGACAAAATGGAGGCCAATGACCAAAAAAGCGGACCCTGCACCAGCGGGACAACGCTAGGAAGAAGAAGAAGAAGAAGAAGAAGAAGAAGAAGAAGAATATCATCCTTAATTTCTGTGATCGATTTAATCCTGGTGTTGCTATTCCATAAATTTCTACTATTTTTCTACTAATTCTGGCGGCCTTTTAATGGCTTTGTGGCGGACCCTAGTGTACGAACTCAACATTACTGTACGGTATATAAATTTAAAACTCTTTGAATGTTTCAATTTGCTATGCGAAACTTCTTCCTTTTTTGGTCTTTGCCTTTTGTCGATTGTTACATTTCTTCTAAGTAAAAGCTGTGCCTCGTGTTTCAATAAACATATTTATGGATCCCTTGTAAAGCAATGCGTAAATTCATATGATATTGGTTCGTAAAATAACTCTTGTAACACATTTGGTGAATGTATGAAAAAATACAACCAAGAAATGTCTTGCAACGGAGACTCGGACTCTAAGAAAATCTTCTATTGTAACTTAATTTGCAATGGATAATTTGGTTTTAATCAGCTTTGCCGTAATAATTTAACCACCTCTGTACACCAACCAGCACCTTCGAAAAATTCCTAGATCAAAAACTAAAAAATAAATTTTCTACATACATATTAGGAAACCAGTACGAATATGATGCCACAAAGACCAAACGTGGTAAATTATTTTTCTTAAATGTCACTTTTCTGTACACAATGGGATTCATTATGAATGAAAATTGACTCTACAGGCCTATCAACCGTCTTAAAGAAAAATAACGTTTATTTTCATAATTTTAATATGTATTCATACTGATGAAAAATTACTCACTGTTTGCATAAAGAATATTGTTAACATTTAAATAAATAAATAAATGAATAAATAAAGTAAATAATTAATTAATTAGTTAAAGAATATGTAAATAGATAAATGAATGAATGGATTATTTAATTAATTACAAATCTATACAGAAGCATACCGATCAAACTTAGGAAGAGGTTTGCAAAACTTTTTGTGTGGAGTGTGGTGTCTTATGGTTCAGAAACATGGACAGTCAGACAGAAAGAACAAAAATATTTAGAAAGTTTTGAAATGTGGTTATGGAGAAGAATGGAGAAAGTGAAATAGACCGATAGAATGAGAAATAAGGAGGTGCTGAGAAGGGCAGCAGAGGAGAGGAGTTTCATGAGGTTGATACAGAAGAGGATGGGTCACATACTACGTAGGAATGGTCTACTACAAAGAATCATGGAAGGGAAAGTAGAAGAAAAATTAGGAGGACGAAGAAGTTTTGGAATGTTAACAGATGTGAAGAGAGGAAGAAGTTACAAGCAAATTAAAGAAAATGTTCAGGACAGAGAGAAATGGAGGACGTCTAGTTGAAACCTGTCTGCGGACAGACCTATTGAAAGAAGACATGGATAGATTGAGTGATAAATTTAATTATTCTTAATTAATTATTTAAATGATTGTAATTTTGTACTACTGGCTGAAAATGAGGCGCAGATTTATTTGTTCTTGTTTGCTTAGAATTACATTTCAAATATTGGTTAATTTTCGTATGTTGCAAAATTACCGGAGGGGGCTGCGTGGTGCAGTCGGTAGAGGTGCTGAGCTTGTAACTGAAAGGGAGTGGGTTCGATTCCCACCCAGGCAGTGGATTTTAGAAACAGAACTACCACTTTCGGAAACGCAAATAGCCCTGGGGTTCACTCGGCCTACACCAGAAATGAGTACAAGGGTAATTTCTGGGAGCAAAGACGGCCTGGGCGTGGAGCTGACAACTCTATCCCATCTACTGTCAACCAAAGTATTATGTGCACTCGAGTTTGAAGGTTGTTTGTGAAGTAACCAATAAACCTAAATAAAATCCAATAACATCATCATTTTCGTCGATCTATTTTACGTTAATTCATGTAGGTTAGGAATTTTTAATTTATATTTTAATACTTTTTATCGCAGTTGGAACACAATAAGGGCCCGTTTTAAGCGTGTTTCAACCATGCGTCACATTTAAGAATTATTATCTCAAAACCCCGTCATCAGATAGAATCCAAATTTATACACCATATACACTGGAATATTGTATAACTGGTTTATTAATTTCAAAATGTTGTGTGTCCAAGAAACCGAGTTGTTATCATTTTTGTAAGGTAACTTTTTCTCGCCCGGGGTGGTTGGAAAATGTAGTTCTTGGTCGAGTTGTAATCCTTATACAACAAAAGGTTATGCTGTATGACTGTGAAATAAGTAAATTAATTCACTTATTTTATATCGGTTTGTATTTGTACGGGGAAATAGACATGGTTCACCACCTAGCCGCTCCGGGGAAAGCTGTACAGCGTTGCCGAAAAGGAGCCCATCATGTGTCATGGCACGCCTCGCTCGGAAGTTACCTTACAAAAATGATATCAACTTTGTTTCTTGGACACACAAAGTTTTGAAATTAATAAACCAGTTATACAACATTCCAATGTATATTGTATTAAAATTTGGATTCGTTCTGATGACGGGTTTTTGAGATACACATTCTTAAATGTGACGCATGGTTGAAACATGCTTAAAAACGGGCCCTTTTTGTGTTCCAACTGCGATAAAAAATATTACAATATAAATTAAAAATTCCAAATCTACATGGACTAACGTAAAATAGAACGACTAAAATGATGATGTTATTGGATTTTATGTAGGTCTATTGGTTACTTCACGAACAACCTTCAAACTCGAGTGCACATAATACTTTGGTCGACAGCAGTGCCGATGTCACAAAAAGTGGAAGCCTCTACCTTCCACTACTCCCAGGGCCTCCATGGCCTGTACGGAGTTGGCTTTGATTTGCTTTTGCAAAAATACTGGTATGGTAATATTTCAAAATGTTCCTGCAGCCCATGTTTGCTTTTCCACACTTGAGATGTGGTGGCGGTGTTGATGTTGTTTTAAGGTCCTGAACGTCAGATTTATCTTGTTACAATCCTTACAATATACGAACACGTCTGTGTACAGCAATAATTGGCAATAATTTTGATGCAATTCTTCCCGTAGGTTTGTACTTTTGTTTCATGAAATACGGCAGAATGAATTGTGAATAATGCCGAGCACAGTTTGTAATTCTGATTGGAGTACATGTTGCATGTTTTATCGCGAACATTGCCGCTGGGAATACAGGTAACATGTCTGAGCACCAATATATTTTTATAATGAATTGCTTGAATGAATTAGGGACTATCAACTCCATTGCTCTTAATAGCAGTTGGCTGTCGGACTTAACTGTTTTTAAAATATTGAAAAGCTCATCGGTACTCTGTGAGGAAAGGGAAGAATTATAGGGGATGAAGGTAGTGCGGCTGAATAAAGGCGAAAGAGGGGGAGATATTTTAAAATTTATTGATCTGTTCTATAGATAACAAAAATACATGGAAAAAATTGCCGCCATGAAACCCACTTTTCCCTCTTCCCTAAATTATCAATCTTCTATCTCTGTCTGCGTAACACGCACTATGCATTTATAAACAACACATACACGCATGTCCACACACCCATTTATACATGATAGATCAAAAGAGCTCCCCCTACTCTCCCTCATCACGCCTCCCTCTTCCCCACACACACACACACACCATTTTTAGCCATTGGATATGATTCGTGTTGCACTATCTGAATATACGCGTTAAAGCCAATATATCATCGCCCGATGTACATAGATATAAATGGAGCCGCCATTGAATCGCGTGGTACAAGCCACTTGCAATCGCAGAGGTGCGAACCCGGCGTTATTGATGGCTCGGACTGAAGGGGAAAGAGATATGTTGCCTGTAATTGTTTATGTATTTATCGCGCGTGTTCTAAAGCGACGCAGTTTAAATTTACCAAATAAAATGGTTATAAAACTGCCAAAGGAGGGATGGCTGAACAGAATGGAGGTAAATTACGCGGTGGAGTTATCTAATAAATATTATATTGATCACTTTAGAACGTGGTTGTGATTGAGTCTTCAGTCTGTAGACTGATTTGATCCGAGCTCCAAGTCTCTCTATCATCAAATAATGCAAATATTACATTATACCGTACATTCGATCCAATATGTTTAACCTTTTATAGGACAGACTATTTTTTCTATTTTTTATTTCAATTGTTTTTATTTAGATGTTCATTTCAGCTCTAATTTTTATTATTTATTTATTTATTCATTCGTTAATTCCCCATAAGGAGAGCGTTAAAACACAATCACTTTTCATGTCTTATTCTGGCCCTTTCTTCTATTTTTCTACAAACCTCTCAGATATACACTATGCTTCCTCTTTCTCTCTACTGTCCACTTCTTTCCTGGTTGTCTCTCTTTGGGAGTTTGCACAAACTTCTGTTGTCTAAGTTTTTCTCTCTATGTGCTTCTGTCTGCCATGTCTTCTGTATAGATGTTTAGTTTCTTGAGGTCTTCCACGGTTCCCTTTACCCAACTGTTTTTAGTGTGCTATTCGTAACTAGACTAAAGATTTTCTTGGTCAGTCTGTCTTCGGTCATCCTATGTAGGTATATGTCCATAAAATTTTGCCCTTCCTTTCCTTATGTTGTTTGTAATCGTCTCTGTCTGTTTGTACAGTTATATAGTCGGTCTCTTAATCCATAATTCCCTCTTTCTGAACTGGCCCGTAGAATCTTTCCCTCTTGTTTTTCCAATTCCTTGATTTTTGTTCGTCCCTTGATTGCTGTCGTTTCTGAAGCGTATAAGGGCTCTAGTAAGACTACTGTTCGATAGTGTCGTAATTTGACATTGACGGAAATACTTTTTTTTATTGTAGTGGTTCCGTATAAGTCGGTATGCTTTCTTCAATTTAGCGATCCTGTCTTCATTGGATGCCAAGTTCAGTCTTGTTTCCTGTATAATCTCTCCTAGATATTTCCACTTTCCACTTGTGTTATTTTCCCATACTTGGTTTCCAGTGGGTGCCTGTCTGTAGATTTTGTGTCCATGAACTGTGTTATTTCGTATGAGATTTGTGACCCTGTTTTGGCAGAGATTTCATGTAGCGTCTCTAGTGCTTCTTCGGCTTCTTTTCTGTTATTTGTTATAATCGCTACATCATCGGCAGAGGCCAGATATTTAATGTTGACTGTTCTCTCTAATTTTAATTAATTAATTAATTTATGTTAATTTTCATTTTGATTTTAGTTATTATCCAATATTATTAATTTTTTAATATATTTTTAAATTTGTCTTTACTTATTATTTTTAATTTTATAATTTTACTTTATAATTTTTATAAACTTAATTCTATTTTAATTTGTATATTTATGTTTTATTTTAATTCAACAAACCGTACATATTTTCACACACACACACACACACACACACACACACATATCCTCATTTCTACGCTGTTTTTCAAGACAATATTTGTTATGCTTTTTTTTTCGACTTTGGCCAAATGTGGACTGCATGGAGCCCAAGGCTTTCTGGTCAATTTTTCTTCCTTTCTTCCCAGCACCTCTTCATTCTTTCACTTCTAATCTTTCTCTGCTCCTCTGTTATTACCAAATTTGGCCTGTGTTGTGGTGGTTTTTCTTTCAACGTCTTGATATTGCCAACTCGGCTTCGAAACGTTTTCCTATCGTGAATGAGAAGTCCAACTTCAATGGCGTCTCTTTTGACCTCTTCTACCCATTTTGTAGTAGCTTTCAACCCTGTGATGTACTTAAACATTTTCTTTGTCAGCCTGTTCCCGTCCACTCTCATCAAATGCCCGTAAAAGTTTAGCCTTCTTTTACGCATTGTGACCACAATGGTTTCGGTCTGCATACACAGATCTTCATTTTTCCTATTTTTCCATGTCACGTCATCATCATCATCTATCCATGGTCCGGAAGTTTCCTCAGGATCCTCCTTTCCTTTATCTCAAGTTCCTTCAGCTCCCCATTTTTGTTCAGCGTTAGACACTCGGAGTCATACAGACCCTCTGGCTTTACCTCTTTACTGTAATGTCTGAGTTTTGCTTTATTAACAAAATTATTGTAACAAATCTGGTTTTTGAAAATTTTAGTCTGTGAACTTTTGGTATGGTACTAGTCAGTTACTCATCATATACCACCTGAAGAAGCTCACAATGTGACCGAAACCGTACGGTTTCAATAAAATAAATATTGACGTTGGTAAAAAAAAAGTTTTCTATATATATGTTTCATTTTAATTTGCATATTTGTTTTATTTTATTGTTTATTTTTAATATTTTTGATTACATTTACTAGTTGAAATTTTATCTAGCACCATGGTTCAAGGAGACAGATATAATACTGTATTTGCATTTTCTACAAGAAACTTTGTAGTAATTTGTCTGAATGTTTCAACTATTAGGACCTTTGATAATAACCTGCAAATTCTTTTTATATAAGGTGCATTCAAAAAGTAATGAGCCGGAGGCTGGAATGCGCAAACCGGTGACGACATCGGCTAATCGTGGCGTGTGTAACGAGGTGTGGTTCCGACCAGAGCGTGGAAGGTCACAGCCCGTCGTTAGAGGGCACGCGTGCACGTCACGTGACGATACAAAGCGAGCAGCAGCATGCATCAATCGTCCAATGCTGCCCGTCGCATTGCAAACAGTGACATGGAGGCGTCAATCGAAGAGCAAAGAGGTGCTGTTCGGTTTCTGACAGCGGAAGGAGTAGGGGGAACGGACATTCATCGCCCAATGTCACAAGTGTACGGCGAACACCGCATATCCCTTGCAAGGGTCAAGGCGTGGCACAAGCACCTCAGGGAAGCACGGGTGTTGTTAGCCGATGACGCCTGGTCTGAGGCACCCCCCTGCATTACCGATGACAATTTCCGGCTGGTTGATGCACTCATTACCCAGGACCGCCGAGTGACAGTGAACGCCATAGCCGCCGTGGTCGCTCCATCACAAAGCACGACCTCATAGGCCAACACAGTCGCGTCACTCCTGCAGAAATTCAAATTGGAGGTTCTCGGCCACCCTCCATACAGTCCAGACCTCTTTCCCTGAGATTACGTCATGTTTGGTCCCCTGAAAAGGGTTCCCAATTCTTGTGTTTGAATTGGGATTTCAACGACGAAGGGCCTTATGACCTGAACTTCTGCACATAGTCGAATTCTTTAAGCATTTTATGCCCATTTTTTATGTAACTTTGACGATTTTAAAAAGATTTTTTTAAGTTTCTTAACAAGATCAACACCTGTCATAGGAGAATCAGTAATGTGTTTGACTGAAGAAGGCTCACAGAGCCGAAACATGTATCAAAGAGTGTAAGGACATCGTGTAAAAACATTTTTGTATTGTAAAGTGGATATTGGTGTAATATATCATAATCAATACGGGAAAATCTTAAATAATGACAAAAGTCATATACATTCAGAACAGCAATTGACAAGAGGTGTATTTTTGGAAAGGGATGAGGAGATATACTAGCACACCTCTGGCTAACTGAACAGCTGACCATTTTGCTCAAGTTCAGATAACACCAAAATTTTAAACGAAAGAAAAGAAATGCTCTCAAACACAATCCAATAATTCGCCATCAATCCGAAGATGGGTTTTATTCATTTTTTTATAATGTTGAATTTTGGGCTAATGCCGTGTATTATTATATTAAAATTTGACGCGTTTCGAAAGAAACCCTGTCTTTCTTCGTCAGGAATAATCTGAAATACGACAATAGATTGCTAAGAGAAAGCAACAAAGAACATATAAAAGGTGCCCAAAGATGGACGCCATTTTAGCCCCATGTAGGGACAACGGAAAGCAGCAGTGCATTACTTTCTCAGGGTTCTGATAATAGGAAGCCAGGATTCAGTGAGATTGCAGCAGGTGTCGCGGTTGAAATTATCTGGGTGTTTACGTATTTCAACCGCCTCCCTGATGATTCTGGGACGATATTGCTTTATAAGGGCAAGAACATCCACTCCTTGGAACATGACATCATGGCCAGGTGTTAAAGCATGATCAGCAACAGCTGATTTATCAGGTTGAAGGAGCCTGACACATCTATTATGTTCCTCAATGCCGCGACACCGGCTGCAATCTCAGTGAATCCTGGCTACCTATTATCAGAACCCTGAGAAAGTAATACACTGCTGCTTTTCGTTGTCCCTAACATGGGGCTATAATGGCGTCCATCTTTGGGCACCTTTTATAAGTTCTTTGTTGCTTTCTCTTTGCAATCTTTTGTCGTATTTCAGATTATTCCTGACGAAGAAAGACATGGTTTATTTCGAAACGCGTCGAATTTTAATATAATAATACACGGCATAAGCCCAAAATTCAACATTATGAATAGTATAACGGGCCGTGAAAGTCTAAATGATAATTAAAAACTTCTTCATATATTCATTATTTGGCTCGGGAGGATTGGTCCCCCTCATCACGCCCCATTGTTACGCCACTGGACTCAACACAAAATGTTTTGTTTGTTGACTTGTGTTATCGGGCATCATTATAATATTTTTCATCAAATATTAGCATGTCGAGAAAAACGTGTATGATCTAATTTTGTTAGTCAGCCCAAAGGCTGGTTGTATCCTGAAAAAGTACCGCCATAAGCAGCACTATAATGAGGCATACTAGACAAGATGAGGAGTGAGGTAGTTTGTCATTACTTTCCTCATTGAGTCAGAACAATAGCCCTGACCCTATGAGTATAACCTTTCACAGTATACACAGGATCTAGTGGTGCCCTGAAGGCCATTACACAGCACCACTCATACCTCAGTAGCTTCCATTATAATCACAGCCATGAGTGAGACTGAGACATTGATGGAAAGCCACATTTTACTCTAGCCTGTGCCTACAGACAAATGCAATACAATCTATTAAAAACTAAAAAATAAGTTAGTTGGTTGAGATATGTTTTCTTTGATTCTATTCTAATACTAACCCTTTTGATGCCCAACCTATTATGAGTGGTTATGTTAATAATCTTAAGCCAAGTTTAGTGAAGTTACAAGTTTTTTATTAAAAACAAATCCTACCTACGTTTTTAAGATATAATGTTGATATATTTTAAAAGTATTATATTGTAAATAAATAATACTATATTTTATTTCATTCATAAAAACACCTTTACATTTTTTATTATTTAAATTTAAATTGGAAATTTTAAAATAATATTTACATCCATCTGAATAGTATCTTTTCCAAACCCGCAATTCTTTTTTCTTTGTTTAAATAGCTAGCCACATTCATCATCAGTTCAACACGTATCTCATTTAGCTCAGAACATAACTGTAGACAAACAAGACGTAAGATGATAACACACGCGGTATGTTGGCATGTTCAAAGAACACTTATTGAGAATCCAGTTATTCATGGGATTTCAATACATCGATATATCCAGAGAGACGATGATTCCAGCGTTATCTTGGTTACAAAAATACAGTACGCGGCTGGAGATAATAATATTAATAATATTTGTATACAAACAGGGCCGTTAGTTTGGCTCTTGGTAATTTTAGCAGGAGCTTCCTAGGTCCCCTGGCACTATAAGGTTTGCTGAACTTAACATTCAGATGTTAACTACTCTCAGTATGTTAAAGAAACTAAGAGATTTTGGTTCAAAATCAACTGAGATAAATATTACTGTTATTTGTTTATGAATTTTCTTTTGTTAAAATTTGTTTCTAGATTTTCTAACCTCAAAATATAATCTTATGGTTATATTCCAGTTCATAATAAGGTACGTTTTTCTCACTAAAAGAATATTAACCATGGACTTACCTGAAAAAGAGAAAAGATTTAGTATAATGATCTCTGATAATGTATGCAATTTTCCCATGCTCAAGAGTACCCAGTATCCTTAACATATTCTAACCTTGTCTTTCACCTACAGTTCTTGTCTTCCACCCTTGCTTCCATAACTTAACTATTCCTGGGTGCCTGAAGAATAAAGGAAATCAAAACCAATTAGGTGATCCACAATACAAAAAAGACATGACATTCAGTAAAAGGTTAATTTCTATGAAATAGATTAAGAAAATACACTTAATCCGACAGAACATGTTTTGAGCAGAAAATCACCAAATATTAGTATATCAGTGACATTCTGTCAAGTGATGGCATATGGTTAAAAAATAACTTAACTTAAACTGTAAAAAGTCATAGAGTTGTTTTGAATATTAGATAATTATATTGTAGGGGTTTCAATTAATGTTGAAGGAAAGATAATCTCAGTGATAAACAATGTTCGTTCTACTGTCCCAAGCCCCAAGCCCTACATCTTTGTTACTGTGCTGTGGACTCCTTTCCTTTGCAAAGGCGGATACGGTTGATCACATTACTGTGCAAGTTTCATAAAGCAAACTGTGAACTATGGGCACAAGTGCTAGTTAATGAATAAAATGTGACATCATACGACTTGATTAAAATTGACTGAAAAGTTCGATTTTTCTCTTTATCTGAAACTTAACAGCCTCTCTAGAAGTTGCGGGAAACCAATATTCTTAATCTTCGGAAATACGTTGAATAATGAATTGAAATGTTGCACATTTAATTTTTAGTAGCAACTTCGATGTGGGCTGCAATTGTTGTACAAACACTCTCTCTATCTCTTTTTATCGTTCCCTCATTAAAGAGGTTCATGATACTCATAAAATCTCACCACAAAATTCTCTATACTCTTCTGTCCTAGGAGAGCGTTGGTTGGTTGGTTTCTTAGTTTAAGGGTGCGACAACGCGGTCTATGTAGCCCCGTGTACTTTGGGTGTGTGCAAAACCTGTCTGATAACCGGTGTTAATTGTTACGACTGTATTAGTGTGTGTTATCTGTTTTAATTCAAGTAAAGACTGCAGACAATAATTTCAAGTAGTTCCTACTTTTGCTACCACATGCTACTGTCCACGACACCTAGCTTGCGGACTTGGCTACTAGATGGCATCGCAGTCAGCACCTGGCGGTGAATGTTGGAACTAATAGAGCGTTATCAATTCTAACCTACAAATTTTGGTTTCACTTATCTTGGGAGAGCACTGCAAGCAGTATGACCAGCGACAGTCTAGATCACGTCACTCCACCGTATTGGAGTTCTTCCAATAGGCCTTCTTCTAGGTACTATCAAACATCTGTAACTCTTCAGTCGATCAACAAAAATTTGCCAATATGACTGGTAGGTGGTACAATGTATATACAGGGTGTTTCAAAGATAAGTACAAATATTTCTTTCTTCTGGTTGTTCTGGCATGTGTCCGCTAATTTCTTTACAAATGCTCTTCCTTAAATTCCACAACGAGCCGGGCGACAAGTCAACTCTGCCGTGCGGCGATACCTCACTAAGTTAAGTGAACATTACAAATAGGTATATTGGCTTTCACGGCAGCATGCTGAGCTTCTATGCCCAAGATCGCGGGTTCAAATCCGGCCGAAGTCGTCGGATTTTTTAAGAGCGTTAAAAATTCCTGAGTATGCCTTCCTTCGGAGGGGAAGTAAAGCCGGTGGTCCCATGTCATAGATTTATGGCATGTTAAAGAACCTTCCACTAATACACCTGTGTGAAGCTAAATTTTATAGGTTAAGAATGTAAACAATGCTCTTAGGTTCCTACGTTCGTTGCCAAGAGCCGACTGCTGTGACGTCTGGTAGCCAAGTTCTGAACTAGTAGTCGTTGACGGTGGCGTTTGGTGGCAAAAGTATGAACTATTTGAAAAATTCAAAAGTCTGCAGTCCTTACTTGAATTAAAAAACACATAACACACACTAATACAGTCATCACAATTAACACCGGTTATCATACAGATTCTGCACACACCCGAAGTACACGGGGCTACATTACCGCGTTGTCGCTGCCCCTAAACTTAAGAACCAACCAACCAACCAACCAACCAACCAACCAACCGGCTTTCACGGCTAGTGAATGAAAACTCAGCAATTTCTCTAGGTTTGTGCCGTGTCTTGTGTGGAATTTCGCCTAGGACACCAAGCTGGCTCATCTGCGGGATCTTGGCGTCCCCACCCGGACCCCCACAGGAGTAACGAACTGCGGAGGTTATGGCTGCTTGAGCTTTTACTTCTCTCAGTACGGGTGCGCTTCATAAAAAGGGAGGTAGCGCGCAGTTCGCTACTCCTGTGGAGGTCCGGGCGGGGACACCAAGAGCCCGCAGATGAGTCAGCTTAGTGTCCTAGGCGACACCCCACACAAGACACGGCATAAACCTAGAAATATTGCTGAGTTTTAATTACAAATAGAGTTTTCTAGTGCATGCTATTTTTGTTCATTTTATTTATTTATATATTATTACATTGTGTTATTCTATTTTTTTTTACACTTGCATATACACTTTCACTCACGTAGTTCATAAAACTCTTAAGACAAAACAAACCTAACGTATAACGAGATTCAAATAGCGAATCGTATTGTAAACACCAAAGACTAGCTACAATAGTAGTGCAATATATTATTATTATTTTTCAATCAAATAGCACTATTAGAGTCCACGTAAAATCAATACTTCAAATCTTGCCACATGTCTTCCTTGTCTCTGCCCACATTCGCTACATCCTCTCTGATCTCTACTTTCGGAGCTGTTCAATGTTCAGTGGCTGCTTCCGTTGTGTATCTTGTTCCTCCATGAAGATCACTTTTTGAATTTTTTCCCGAAATAAATTCCTATTATATGTATCTGTAATGTGAATGTCTGCTTCCTTAGGATCCTTTAATGTCCATGTAAACCACGCTGTTTGAACTTTAAGTTTTAAAATTTTATTAAAAAATTGTTTTGTTAGCCTGTCATTATTCATTCTATTTAAATGCCCAAAAAATCACATTCGTCGTTTGAGCATGGTGTGAATTATGTTCTCCATATATTTTATTAGAGAAAATTTTAACGTCAACCCAGTGTGATCACGATCTGTTGATGGCCACCTTAGGATCGAAACGTGTAATCCTAAATTGTCTATTTAATAGAGATGACTATGGCCCGGATGTTGATGACATGTCATCTTTTTACTGAACTGTCTAAAACAATGCTTAAGTACATAGAAACTCCGGACGGGCCACCCCGTCTTCAAATATGTAATTTTTATTTTGCATCTTTTTGCATATTTTGCTATTTTTCCATTTTAAGAGCATTTTCTTAAGTTTGGAAGATTTTTTTTGGTCTTTTAAGGTCATCATTTTCCAATTTAGTCATGTTACAGCTTTATATGAGGGAATTATCTCTCTCAGAGTTAAGAAGAAGCTAGCAGCTGATACAAGATCAATTAAAATATTCGAATATTGATCCAATTTCCTTAATCAACCAGGTGGAAACTAGTCTTAGCAACAATCGTGGCGAAATTGATGCGTGTATTGCATCAAAACTGAAAACCGTGCTGGACAAAAAAAACGGGTATAAAACATTATGCAAAATCTCAGACATTCTTTCTGGTTAAATCTACTGCACGGATGGGATTGAGGAGGATTTAGCAGCAAACGACCTTCCTCACTTCAAATACGCAGCTTTTCGAGATATAAAAACTTGTTGGCTGATAACCGCAGATCATTTACATATGACAACATCAGAATGGCATTCATGGTGTAGTGCAACTCAGACTAAAGTGAACATAAACCTTTTGTTAAGTGCTAGAAATCTATTTTGATTGACTTTTCAGTTTGAGCTAAGATGTCATTTTTGAAATATTGGCGAGTTTATTATTGCCACCGGTGGACGGCTAGCGTGGATACTTACCGTTTATTCAGAGGTCCACGTCGCTTCTGCAACCAAAATCACCTCCAGATGACATGTCCCAACAGAAGAGCTCCAAAGGGGTGGAAGGAAAATGGAGAAGGGGAACGCACAGGCTATTCTACAGACACCCCCCAATAACCGACAGAACTGCTGTCGATGAAATAATGCCACAACAGCTGCTTAAAAATGAAAATAAAAAAAAAATAATGTTAAAATTTAAAGGAGCACCTCCACCAGAAACAGAACATGCTTGCTTGCAAAGCAAAAAAAAGGACAAGAAATAAATTAAAAATTAAAATGTTATAAAGCCCAAAGATTAAAATAAAATTACAGGCATGATAAAATGAGAAAGGGCTTGATAATTTACAAGGGAATGTAATACCGATCCGACATGCGGAGATCCAGACCACGATGAAACGAGAAATTAAAAATTAAAATTAATAAATAAAATTGGATCAGAAAATAAGTCCAAAATTTGCATGACGGAGAAAAAACACAGGAACATTTACCAAAAACACAAAGTTAAACCAACAAGATTAAAAAAATATTAAGCTAACACCACAACACGTTAGAGCTTCGCAGTCGGCGCCAAGAGACTGACCTCGAGACCAGAATTCATTTCGGCAAAACAAAAAACAAACATGGCCACTAAAAACAGGAGACCGCAGGCCCGATCGAATTACGGCAAACAATTTAGCAAAACTAAATTTTAAAATCAGCAGAAAGAAAAGAACGAAGGAAAACAATTACGTCTAAACACTATTAACAAGAGGGAGGAGCCACGGATCTTAAATCAGATAAATAATATGCCAATCCCAAGATTGCCAAAGGAAAATAAATAATAATTTAAAACGTAAAATAACCTTAGAAATGTGTCTCCAGAAGGTACGAAGAAAACAAAAACCTTTTTTTTATATATCAGGTAACATTGACAAACAGAAATATTAGGCCTATAAAACAAAATAAGGTACAGAATTAAAACATTACTATAAGACGATATCGGAGCTCCATAACAATAATAAATAAAAAAGTATAATTCAACGTACCTTACATCCTTCTCATCGGAGACACAATGAAAATAAAATAATTAACACACCATATAAATAAAATATAATCTGGCACTTGATTGCCTTAAAAAATGGCTAACACGCCCATGCGCCGTTTTGATGTCACAAGCACTCCTGTTGCATCCAGATGCGATTTACTTTGCATATTTCCTCTTCACGGCGGAACGATGAAATTAAATCCTTATGTAGCACAGGCGTTTCCTTTTTCTTGAATATGTATTCATATTTGGTAAAAGCTAGGGGCCAAGGCTCCCCTAGCACAACGGATAGATACTGTTCCAACCAGCTGGCTTGTTGTTTTCAAGACGACAGACCATGAACTCCACAAGATGGCGGAGAATTCCGCGTCAGATACCGAACTGCATTCATGTAAATATTCAACGTCTAATCAAGGCTTGACACCTCAATCAACAATGTCATAATTAAGTAACGAATTTGGCGGTATCATGAAGTATATATATTCTTTTGTTTATGACGTGGAATATAATTGCCATCAATTATGCCACGAAAAGGGAAGAGTTTAATAAGGCACAACTAACGCATTCTAGCGGAGAAAAAGGAACCATTTGAAGGAACCCCGAAGTCCGACAGCAGGTGCCATCTCGTGTACACAAACGGGATCAAGTCACCAGGCGGTCGATTCAAAATGTCATGAATTCCATCCAGGGGTAGATACATGTTTAAAACGTTGGGACGGGCTCTTGCACGTAACAGTCTCCCTCCCTTAAGCGTGAACACCGTTCACGAATATGCCTAGGCATAGGCAGAACTCCTTAACTAGTCTATTCACCAAGCATGTTTCCAGAAGATAATGTTCACCAGTTAACTCCAATTGATGGATGAAACCGCATCGTTTTGGCTAGGAAGAGTGCAGGGTCAGATTATCAGTGATGAGATAATTTATCACCTCGCAAACCACTTAGTCAACAGCATCACTGTGTCCATCAGTCTTCAGAAACGCATAATACCAGCACCAGCAGTGCTTTCATAGTCCGAGACACGTTAGTTAAAAAAAATGTATAAGTCCAATTTAGTTCGCTTTAAATGAAGTAGGTGGAAGCAATGTGCCATATATCATGCGACGCGTGGCCGGCCATTTACAAAATAGAAGTTAATCTTATTTCAAAAATAAAGGTTTACAGAACTACAATTTCTTACTACATTTTACAAAAGAGAAACAAAGTTGAATTTATATGAAGAAAATATTTCTGACCATGACCTAGATCCGTGTTTACAAAATTTCAATTACAAATTTACCTTTTTACAGACTAGAAGTACATTTCAAGATGACATGAGTTAAACGACCATACATTTAGAAGGAACTACGGTAGAGGAATGACCACTCAAATTCCCAAGGGAACATGTATACAAGATATCATGTGTTAGGTCTCCCACCGAGTCCAACTTACATGTTAGCATCTTTTATGAAAACAACAAAATTTAGTTTCAAATTTTACAATTTACCACAAAAATGGGAATTACCCAACAGTTACAGTTTGTATCCCAGCAGAGTTTTCATATCCAGTTCAAAATTCCAGAAGGAACAGATGCCTGAAGGCTTCAATGAAGGTTAGGGATACTCTACATTATACAAAATCAGTTTACAAAATTTATGGTAGCATTTCCTCATTAGAAACCTCTCCACCTCGTTTAATGTGCGACAGATGCACTCTGGAAAATTTCTTTGCTTTGGGGTTTCTAATAAGCAGAGTAACGGGAGTCAGGAATGCCTCTACATAACATGGGCCCTTGAAACGAGGGGTCAACTTGCTTGAAACTAGATTACTGACGCCCTTGGGCTCGAAATTGCGAACGTACACAACATCTCCAATTTCCAAATCCGTTGGCTTGCGACAGGCATTGTGTCGCTTGGCAAGTTGGTCATGTGATACCTTAATATTCTCTCTAGCCTTGTCGAATTTCGCACTCATATCCTCGGGCGTGAAACTGTCTGGAAGGAGATCGTGCAGGTTCCACAGATTAGACAACGGAGAATTGGCCATAAAGGAAAACATTAACGAGAAAGGGGTGGCTTGCGTGCTCTCATGCACGGCGGTGTTGAAAGCAAAATTGAGCCAATGCAAATTAGAATCCCACTTGGAATGGTCGTCGTGGTGGAAAGCAATCAGAGCAGAACGGAGATTACGATTGACTCGCTCAGCGAGAGACGGGTTAGGAAAATAGGGAGTGGTGGTTACATGCGAAATAGCATAATCAAGAATTGACGGAACTGATGAGATACAAAGCACTTGGCATTATCTGATACCAGGAACTGACATGGCCCAAAAGATGAAAAGATGGAATTAAGACACTTTATGACGGAACTGGTCGTAGCCTGTCTGGTGGGGAAAATCCAACTAAACCGGGTGTAACCGTCAGTGCAAACAAGCGCAAATTGGTTTCCCCGACCAGAGCGAGGGAACGGCCCAACATGGTCGATAAACAGCCTCTCCATGGGTCTAGATGCCGGTTCAGATGACAACAGGCCAACCTTAGTCGAAACCGGAGGTTTGCTAATACTACATGCAGCACAATTCCTAATGAGCCTCCTGATGTCGCCATCCATACTTTGCCAAATGAAAAACTGTCTGATTTTAGCTCGGGTCTTGAATACTCCTAGGTGGCCACCAATAGGAGATTCGTGATAGTAACGAAAGTTTTCCGGAATGAGGACTGACGGGAGCACAATTTTAGGTAGACGGTCATGACGAGACGAACAACACAATACACCGTCCTTCAGAGAGTAGGGCTTGATCACTTCACCAGAATTGATTCGGTCAATAAGGCTAGATAAGGAGGGATCTTCTTTCTGGAATCGTCTCACATCTTCAAAAAGCACAGGGGAATTGCTAAGAACGACATTGACACAATTTTCAGCAGATACAAGGTTTACGGGTTCACATTCTTGAATATCCTCTTCAGCTGTTTCCTCGTACATGCGGCTTAATGAATCAGCCACCGCATTTTCGGACCCACGAATATGTTGGACTGAGAACTGGAATGACAGAATCCTAGTTGCCCATCTGGCAATCCTACCAGTTTTACGGGGTTTCCCTAAGACCCAGCTCAAGGCTTGGTTATCGGTCTCAAGGAGAAACTTAATGTGCTCAAGATACATACGGAATTTTTCTAGAGCGAACAACACAGCTAAACCCTCAAGTTCGTATATGGAATACTTCCTCTCTGCGTCCGTTAAGGTACGAGAAGCGTATGCAATGGGTTGCCTACCCAGATCAGATTCCTGCAGTAGGACACAACCAACACCACGACCAGACGCATCAGTCTGCACAATGAACTGCTTCCCAAAATCCGGAATGGCTAATACAGGGGCGTTAGAGAGCGCAAGCTTAAGATCTTCGAAGGCTGCTTGCTGAGAGGGACCCCACTCAAACTTCACAGCCTTTTTGCGTAATAGATTTAGAGGAGCAGCACGGTCGGCAAAGTTACTGGTAAACTTACGGAAGAAGTTCACCAAACCAATGTAAAGAGCAACATCCTTGGCGTTCTTGGGTGGTTTAAAATCTCTGATGGCCTGCGTACGAGACTGGTCCACGGAGATACCAGATTCAGAAACAATATGTCCCAAGAAGGAAATTTTGGGCTTGGCAAAGGAAACCTTGGACAATTTGATGGTAAGGCCAGCGTCACGCAACCGATCAAGTACAACTTTCAGATGATCAACGTGTTCCTCGAAGGACTCAGAATAGATCACCACATCGTCAAGGTAGTGGTACACAAACTTGAATTTAATTTCAGAAAGCACCTTGTCCAGAAGTCTGCTCAACACAGCGGCTCCGGTGGATAGGCCAAACGGGACACGGGCATACTCAAACAGGTTCCAGTCAGTGGAAAAAGCAGTAACATGCCTGGATTCTGGAGAGAGGGGAATTTGGAAGTAAGAAGAATTAAATCGAGGATCGTGAACACCTTCGCGTTGCGAAACCAACTAAAGCAAGTATGAAGGTCCGGCAAAGGGATGGACTGCAAAACAACTTTTTGATTAAGAGCCCTATAGTCGACCACCGGCCGAAAGCCACCGTTAGGTTTTGGCACAAGGAATACAGGGAAAGAGTAGGCAGAGATAGGAGGTTGGATAACACCTTCTTCTAACATCTTATCGATAATCTTCCGAAGTTCAGCCATCTTGGGCGGGGCAAGGCGATACGGGCTGGAACGCACCGGCACAGAATCGGTTAGCTCAATCTTGTACTCCATCAAATGATTTACACCCAACTTGTCCGTAAATACATCACTATACTCCTGACATAACCTCTTAATGGCATCCTTTTGAAGGCTCGTTAAATTTTCCAGATCGAGATCCTCAATAGTCATAGGTTCACTAACAGAATTGACAGCAGGAGAAGATAAAACCGGGTTAAATGATAATTTACTCTGCGGATTAAACTTAAACCATAAGTTGCGAGCACCAAAATCAAGAAGCATACCAACGTGTGACATGAAATTAGCTCCAATGACCACAGAACAAGAAAGATTTCTGGCAACAAAAAAATTAAATTTCCAAGAAAAATTTAGAATACGAATTATGACTGTCATACTAGCCAAAATATTTAAGTTTGAACAATTTGCCGAAATAAAAGATTCATTGTTAGGCTCTAACTCAGGAAATTTGCAAACACTCTTCATAGATAAAAAACAGTCCTCGCTTATAAAGGATGCGACACTACCAGAATCAAGCAATGCAGAAACGGGCTCGTCATTAACACAAATTTCAATAAACGGGGATATTCCTTTAGCCACAGGAGAAATTCCAAAATCATAACTCACTCTAAAACGATTACAAGTAGATGACGAGGACACCCGCACCACAGGTTTCACATTATGTTTAGAATTAGGATGACTTGCCACGACATTGCTCACCGACAGGTTAGGTAGGTCAGCGACATAAGCAGAATTAGCACGTGAAGATTTAGTTTTCAACGAGTTATCAAGACTTTCATTGGTAGGGCGACCAGAAACTTCACAGGGTTTTCCCAAATTCACATGCACAGAAATATCCTTAGAAGTACCACCCGAGTTGGTCTCCACAACATCCCGTCATTGGCGATACACAACCTGGTTACTCGGACACACCTTCTTGACATGTCCCACGCCACCGCACGTGTGGCACTTAATATTAGGTCTTGGGTGGAACATAACCTTAGGCGGGGGACGAGACATCAAGGAAGGAGGAGGAACATTAGCTACCCGAAGGGAATCTGCATGTTTCACAGCCATAGCCTCTATAACGACCTGTTTCAGCTCGACAAATGACGAAGGCCTGGTACACATAGTCATGTATGACCTATATTGAGGCGAAAACCCATTTACAATCGATGACACCAACTGTCGTTCAGTTAAAGGGGATGCAAATACCTGGGCATACACCTTAATGTCACTGACATAGCCGTTAAGTGACTCATCCAACCTTTGGACACGATATAAAAACGTTTGCTCGAGTGCACTAAGGGCACTCGCAGGGACAAAAAAAACACAACACTTCCCTAATAAACATGGCTAAGGACATGCGGAGGTGGATAGCTTCAATTAGCTTATCGCGCAGCATACCGGAAGCAACAGGATATAACAGTTGGAAAATCTGATTTTCCGACATCCCAAAAATCGAGGCATGGTTACCCAATTCGACCACTTGCTTTAAAAATTGGACCACTTGGGTAACGTCATCTAGGTTGAAATGCTTTAACTTAGTTAAGAAACCGGAAATAGGATGAGGAATCGACCCATAATTAACGGTAGGCGAGAATGTAGCATTAGGAAAAGAGACATTGTTACCAGGGTAGCCCGCTCGCACACCCTCTACAGGAGACAAAACATTTACATTACTAGAGAAGGAACCGGGATGCAATGGGTCGGCAGGACCCAGGAAATCATTAGGTGACCTAACATGAGAAGAATGACCGTATGCAGGGTTAAGAGGTCTGGGCGAGCCAGAACTAGACAAAAGAGGGGCAGGCAAACCACTACTAGAAATCGATCCCAAAACCTCAGACCTAGTAAACAGAGGTGATTCACGTTCAACCCCAGAAGAACTCTCCAAATTCACAAGGTTATCTCTTAAGTCAATTAAATCGAAAACACTATTGTTGTCGGCCATTTTGGAAAACACAGAATGCAGACAGCCAATATAGAAGGAAACAAATTTTAGGAATTACAAGGACAGTTTACACTTTCACAACAAAACCAAAACTACCAATTACCACCACCATAGATTAGGTTGACACTCGAACACAGCCACCACCTATAATACAAGATCATGCACAATGCTGTCCAGAACTGCATACGTCACCGCCTGCTTGGCTCGAGAACAGGAAGCTAAATTACAAAAATTGGCACAAAACACATGGCGAACAGCTTCCGATAGGGCTCCAGGACGCCTTCACTCGTAGCATGTAGGCTATCAGAATATTAAGAAATCCCATTTCCCATGCCAAGAACACATGTCAGTCACTAACCGAGCTTCTTTTTCAGTGGGGATGCTGCATACAAACAGGGTAAAATACAGCAGCAAACGCCTCGCTTCTAAACAGTTCACTTACAGCGTACCACATGGATATTCAGAGGCAAACATGAAATAAAACTAACGACAAGGATTAGCAAAACATAACATTAAGTGCACTGCCATGACGAGATCCCACCAACAACCGCCCCATAAGCACTAGAAGGGTCCATAAAACAAGCCTGCGGGTACTGGGGAGGGGATAGTTACGGAAGCGAACTCGAGCGCGGTCTGCTACCAGAATGCCACCGGTGGACGGCTAGCGTGGGCAACTAAAATCACCTCCAGATGACATGTCCCAACAGAAGAGCTCCAAAGGGGTGGAAGGAAAATGGAGAAGGGGAACGCACAGGCTATTCTACAGACACCCCCCAATAACCGACAGAACTGCTGTCGATGAAATAATGCCACAACAGCTGCTTAAAAATGAAAATAAAAAAAAATAATGTTAAAATTTAAAGGAGCACCTCCACCAGAAACAGAACATGCTTGCTTGCAAAGCAAAAAAAAGGACAAGAATTAAATTAAAAATTAAAATGTTATAAAGCCCAAAGATTAAAATAAAATTACAGGCATGATAAAATGAGAAAGGGCTGATAATTTACAAGGGAATGTAATACCGATTCGACATGCGGAGATCCAGACCACGATGAAACGAGAAATTAAAAATTAAAATTAATAAATAAAATTGGATCAGAAAATAAGTCCAAAATTTGCATGACGGAGAAAGAACACAGGAACATTTACCAAAAACACAAAGTTAAACCAACAAGATTTAAAAAAATATTAAGCTAACACCACAACACGTTAGAGCTTCGCGGTCGGCGCCAAGAGACTGACCTCGAGACCAGAATTCATTTCGGCAAAACAAAAAACAAACATGGCCACTAAAAACAGGAGACTGCATGCCCGATCGAATTTCGGCAAACAATTTAGCAAAACTAAATTTTAAAATCAGCAGAAAGAAAAGAACGGAGGAAAACAATTACGTCTAAACACTATTAACAAGAGGGAGGAGCCACGGATCTTAAATCAGATAAATAATATGCCAATCCCAAGATTGCCAAAGGAAAATAAATAATAATTTAAAACGTAAAATAACCTTAGAAATGTGTCTCCAGAAGGTACGAAGAAAACAAAAACCTTTTTTTATATCAGGTAACATTGACAAACAGAAATATTAGGCCTATAAAACAAAATAAGGTACAGAATTAAAACATTACTATAAGACGATATCGGAGCTCCATAACAATAATAAATAAAAAAGTATAATTCAACGTACCTTACATCCTTCTCATCGGAGACACAATGAAAATAAAATAATTAACACACCATATAAATAAAATATAATCTGGCACTTGATTACCTTAAAAAATGGCTAACACGCCCATGCGCCGTTTTGATGTCACAAGCACTCCTGTTGCATCCAGATGCGATTTACTTTGCATATTTCCTCTTCACGGCGGAACGATGAAATTAAATCCTTATGTAGCACAGGCGTTTCCTTTTTCTTGAATATGTATTCATATTTGGTAAAAGCTAGGGGCCAAGGCTCCCCTAGCACAACGGATAGATACTGTTCCAACCAGCTGGCTTGTTGTTTTCAAGACGACAGACCATGAACTCCACAAGATGGCGGAGAATTCCGCGTCAGATACCGAACTGCATTCATGTAAATATTCAACGTCCAATCAAGGCTTGACACCTCAATCAACAATGTCATAATTAAGTAACAAATTTGGCGGTATCATGAAGTATATATATTCTTTTGTTTATGACGTGGAATGTAATTGCCATCAATTATGCCACGAAAAGGGAAGAGTTTAATAAGGCACAACTAACGCATTCTAGCGGAGAAGAAGGAACCATTTGAAGGAAGCCCGAAGTCCGACAGCAGGTGCCATCTCGTGTACACAAACGGGATCAAGTCACCAGGCGGTCGATTCAAAATGTCATGAATTCCATCCAGGGGTAGATACATGTTTGAAACGTTGGGACGGGCTCTTGCACGTAACAATTATTATAAGACCATATTCTCCATTTTATAGTGCATTTTTTGATTTTTTATGTCATTTATTACAGTCATTATTGAAAATGTTAAGTGCAATTTTTAAACTTGTGTACGGCATCAACATCCGGGCCCTAGTGTTATCTAAGTATTATATGTATTTTTTTCACGAGTGTATTTACATATTTATACTAGTACCCCGCCCAGTCATTGGGCAAATTCTTGTTGACCGACTAAAGAGCAACACTGAAAGAATGGCTTCAAATCTTTACATTAAATTCTAGTAGCAAGATTGATCATTTCCAGTTTGCATCAGTCCAAGTATTATTTATTTCTGTTTTATATGTTCTTATAGCTTTACAGACTTATTTGTCAATAAAATACATGACTATCTTCTTATGTTCAGTTACCAGGAGTAACTCATTCCACGCATGTTAAGCCCCAGGAAAACCCTCAGCCCCTCAGGTTTGGCAGTCTGAATAAGGATCGAAATCCATATCCCGCTATCACACCGTCAACGAGGGATGCTCCAATACTCTGCTAACAAAGCGACTGTAGCGCTGTCATTCACTACATCATTTACGGATGAGCTAATGTTTAAATAAAACAACAACAAAATCACAAAATAAATAATTATTAATTGCATTTAAATACAAAAGTTGTATTATGCAGTGTTAACACAGAGCAGACAAAAGGTAGGAGGAGCTAGTGCATGTAGCAGAAATAATTGTTTGTGTAAAAATATACAGAGGAATTGAGTGATGGCTGGACAGGTGTACAATTAAATGTATGGTGGAGATAAACAAACATCCCTCCCCCTTTTTTCTGCTTTATTTAACTTGCTACGTCATTGTGTTGTTTGATATTGATGGTTCTTTTTTTTCCCTAACACAATATCGATGTGTTTTTATTTTATGATGATTATTGCCATTGTTATCGAGTTCTGGACGATTTACTTTTGGAGTTTGCACAAATACCATTTAATATATATTATATTTTTTATAAAACTCCGCTTCGCAGCCAACGGAATGAAACACGGCTTTTGTAGCAGTACGGAAACACCACAATGAAACCTTTCTCATATATTACAATAAAAATAAAATATGTTGATGTAATTTATGGATATAATATTGTACATTTTTCTGTCGTGACTGTACCTGGAATTGCTTGTACAGGTATTTAACTTCAGCTTGTTGCCGTAATATATTTTTTTGTGTTTCTGTTTTGTGAGTGTGTATGCGCGAAATAAAAAATCCCCCCGCATTAACGACAATAATAGCAAATGTTGTCTCTTTGTCTGCACAAACATACCACAAATTCACACGTTACTCTCTCTGTCTGGCTCGCACTTTAAACTAGACATAAATCCTACGGAAAATACACTCCATGTATTACGGTGCGAGCTGGGTACAGCGCTGCTCATGCCCTAATGCAGTATCAAGCACGATTGAATTACTCTTAGATAGACTGGTCACAATACACTGCTTTATCCCATGGAATTACTCTCCAATGAATCCGTAACTGAGGGAAATACACGCGTATTTCTCGATGTAGGTTATTCATTAGGATTTCTGACAGGCTACTACCCCATGCTGGAGTGACGTAGTGACGTGCTTATGATACGAATATATTAGAGAATAACATGTGGTGCAACAACTTGATTGATTTCAAAAAGAAGTATTGGATGATTGAGATTGATATCATGGTAATATTAACCTACAGTTAAGCGGATAGCTGATAACCTACGGATAATGCTTCGAGTAAATTTGCGGATATGCTTTAGAATACAATCCGAAGTTGTTGAATATCATTACTAGGACCCGGATGTTTATGACACATCATATTTTTCTGTTTTGTTTATTTTCATGACAAATGTAAGATGATTATTAAAGCAAATGTCATTCAAGTTACGTCATTAAGAATAATTAACACTCGGAACTGAAAACGGTTGCAATTCTGACTGTATAACTTTCATTTTAAACTTAGCACTTGACATGCAAACCCAAGGAACGACTTTCTCCTCAAATGTGTAAATGTGTCGCTTTAATGCGTTATGCTTTATCTAATTAAAAATATTATAGTAATTCCAGTAGATTAGGATAACAAACATGCGGATGCGGGCGGATGCGGATAACAGTCGTGCGAATGTGGGGCGGATGATGCGGATAACGTTTTGTTCATCCGCACAGGGCAATAATACTCCGTGTTATAGTATTACTACATTTTAGTGTCTCAATTCTGTTCAGTACTGCAAAAACGTTTGAAATTGACGTTGCATAGGATTGATGTAAAAAATGCCACTCCGTGATCGACAGTTAAGAATGGCTATAATGTTTCTTTGTAATTTGATTCCTTATATTTCCTATAAACTTCTTCCCCCTCTCACAGTTGCGTCCAATGTTTACTGGCATGTCTCTTTTCTTAATTCTTTTTGTTTTACTGAAAAAAAAAAGATTTTTGATGTATAACGTCTTTTCACTCGGTTGCTGTATATTTTTTGTGGGGGTGATTCTGAAAAATGAAACGGAAATGGGACGATGAAACGAAAATGGGGACGGCAATGCAACGGAAACAATGAGCGCGCGCGGTGGCGGAGGTTGGAAATGGGACGGAAATGTGTAAGAGGAAACATCGCATACGGTTTACCTCAAGGTTTGGACGCCGCATTATAGATATTCCTACAATGAATCATCTTCAAGTTGTCGTTCTTTGGTGTGAAAATATTTATTTTATCATATTTGCTGAAAACAATTATGATTTATTAAATCTTCATACTTTTGCTGTATTCTTATTTAATGTAAGCACTCGAGGTACTGTCGGCCATGTGGCTATGTGGAATCTACATCACATACAAAATCACTTCAAGGTTTGCAGGCCCCATTAAAGATATTTTTCCCACGATAAATCATCTTCAAGTTGTCGTTGTTGGGTGTGAAAATATTCATTAAATCATATTTGCTGAAAACTGGTCAAGATTTGGCACTGCAATTATACAAGTAGTTATTTCAATGAGCAACCGAGTTCACTGTTCTCCCGGCAGACACATAGTCGGCCATATGGCTATGTGCAATGTACATTGCATATGGTTTAATTCAACGTTTGGAGGCCCCATTAAAGATATTCCTACAATAAATCATTTCAAGTTGTCGTTCTTTGGTGTGAAAATATTCATTATATCATATTTGCTGAAAATAATTAATGTTTATTAAATTATCATACTTTTGCTGTGTTCTTATTTAATGTAAGCACTCGAGGTAGAGTCGGCCATGTGGCTATGTGGAATATATATCGCATACAAAATCACTTCAAGGTTTGGAGGCCCCATTGAAGATATTATTCCTACAATTAATCATCTTCATGTTGTCGTTGTTTGGTGTGAAAATATTCATTAAATCATAGTCGAACCTCCATAACTCGAATTTTCAATATCTCGAAGTAATTTCTACTTCCCGGCCATTAGTCCTATTCTTGACGTGTATTTATTTCTCTATTACTCGAAATTCGATTATACGAATTTCTCGATTTTTCGAAGCAAACTTTTCCTCCCTAGAAGCAAAAATTGTTCTCTAACTCGAATTTTGTTCCTAAGCGTTTATATTGCGGCTTATCTGTCCACCCCTGCTCTGACTGCCCACCCCTGCTCTGTTCATTAGCCTTAGCTGGTGTGAGAATTCCCAGTGCTGATAAGATTCCACGGGCCATCCCCGCGCATTGCGTCAGCACCAGGAAAACTTGCAGCTTGTATATCTGGCTGTTCAGTGTACGCTTACAGCCCTGTAGATGCAATCATGGAGAAACGTAAAGGGAAATGCCTGAGCCTGAGTGAAAAAGTTCGAGTGATAAGTGAAGTGGAGAAAGGTCAGAAAAAGAAGAAGGATATTGCAGCTGAGTATGGAATTCCTCCCAGCACATTATCTACAATACTGAAAGATAAAGACAAGATTCGTCTGGCTGTGGATGAAACACGATTTGTACCACAGGGGAAGAGGCTTAAAACTTCAACATTCCCGGAGCTGGAACAAGCAATGATTCAATGGGTGACCCGTGTGAGAGACAAAAACATTCCAATAACCGGTAGCTTAGTTCGTGAACAAGCAGAAAAATTTGCTAAAGACTTCGGTTATGAATCTTTTCAGGCCAGCAGTGGGTGGCTGGAAAAGTTTAAACTTCGGAATGGAATAGTGCAGATGGTAATGTCAGGTGAAAGTGCTGCTGTCAGTGAAGTGGACTGTGAACATTACAAAAAAAAAAAAACGTTTTACCAGCCCTGTTACAGGAGTACAGTTCTAATGACGTGTTTAATGCTGACGAGACTGCTTTATTCTACAAATGCCTGTCTGGAAAGACACTGGCCTTTAAGGGTGAAAAGTGTTTTGGTGGTAAAAGAAGTAAAGAAAGGGTTACGGTAATGCTAATATGACGGGAACAGAAAAACTAAAACTTTTAGTGATCGGAAAATCGGCGATGCCTCGCTGTTTTTCGGGTGTTAAGTCTTTACCGGTCCTGTACCAAAGCAACCGGAAGTCATGGATGACAAGCTCCATTTACGAATATTGGCTGCATGGTATTGACAAGAAGTTTCAACATGAACGGAGGAAAGTTCTACTTTTTGTAGACAACTGCCCAGCTCACCCCAAAGTGCTCACTCAGGAGCTGAGAGCAGTGCGCGTGGTCTTCTTGCCACCGAACTTAACATCCAAACTACAGCCAATGGACCAAGGGGTGATTAAAAACTTGAAACATTACTATAGGAAGAGGGCTGTTCAGAGAATTCTGAGAGCAATTGACTCCGAGGAGTCATTAACAGACATCAATCTACTAGAGTCGATAACAATGCTAAGTAAATCGTGGGCTGATGTGAAACAGGAAACAATTGCTAAGTGCTTTCGCAAAGCAGGATTTTCGAAAGATTACTCGCAAGCTGCAGAAGACGAAGAGGACGAAGTCATTTCTGTTCCTGAGGAATGGGCGGAATATCAGCAGCTTGTTAATTGCGAAGCTGATTTTGAGAGTTACATAAATGTGGACTGTGATGTTATAGTGGCGGAACAACCTACGGGTATCGTCAACACTGCTGCCGAGCAAGAAGAACTGAAAGAAGACGACGATGGTGATTCCCAACAAGAAGAGTTGGAGCTACCCTCTCCCGCACCGTCAGCAGATCAGGCGTTAAGTGCAGGGGCTGTTCTTCGATCGTACATACAGAGTCAGCTGTATGTAAATGACAGTGTTTTCACAGCAATAAATGTTGTTGAAAACTATGTTGAGGAAAAGAAGCGTAACAGTAAAAAACAAAAGAAACTAACGGATTTCTTCCCAAGGTGCTAACGGAGGTGCTGTATGTTCCTTTTTTAATCACTGTACGTACGTATTCTGTCTGCTACTGTAAATAAGCTATACGGTATACCTAGGTACAATTGTTATACTGTAATTGAAGTTATGCCATAAAGTACTGTATGAGTTTTTTGTTGTTAAATGCTGTCAGATATTGTTGCACTGTATTCCGTAATGGTTCATAGACAAATGTGATTAAATAACGCGCTAAAGATGCCTAAAATCGGTATTTCTCTATTTCTCGAAATTTCGATAACTCGAAATAAAAATTTTCTCCCGAGGTGATTCGAGATATCGAGGTTCGACTGTATTTTCGAAAACGGGTCAGGATTTGGCACTGCAGTTTTACAAGTAGTTATTTCAATGACCAACAGAGTTCACTGTTAACAAGGGATAACATGTCACATGTTACACATCATATGCCACTACTGTAAGGCTCGTAATTTTTATTTTTCTGTCAACCTATCATGTTCAATGTTTTGTTTTTCGCTAGTAAATAGAATCCCTGTTGATGATTTATTTATTAATTCGGTACATAATGTCCAAGTGACCTGGTAGTTCAAGGAGGAACTGACATTTACAAATATGGCTTAGTAACTGATATACTAGAATTAGGTGCTAAGATGGCAGGATAATTTATTCAGTGTTTATGGGTTCATCTTCTATTCTTCTTCTTCAACATATTGTATTGTTCCAGTTTAGGAGCAGGGCCGGATTGAAGAGTATGCCGCCTCTAGGCTATAGTGCATTTGCCGCCCCTCTGTAGTTCATTTGTTTTATACAACAAAGGGATAGAGTTCATTGGCGTTTTAAACTTTTTTTTTAGACATAAAGTTCATTTAGTTTATATAAATGGTTTACATAATAAATTGTATACTGAAATTAGTTATCCACTTTTTTTTTACTTCTTTTAAGATTCGTTAAAAATGGGCTTCAAACTTCATTAATAAATTTGTTCTTGGAGATCAGTGATCACTATTTTACACATATGTTTATATTTAATACTAATTACTATCTTTTTCTTAATTGGAGAACTGTGTTCAATTTTAATTAAGTTGTCCTACGCGGTGAAATGAAATTACGGTAGTTAATTACTGGTTTATTTGTTGAAAAATATACAAACTTCTCTAAAACAACTACCAGCCTCCGTGGCTTAGGCGGCAGCACGCTGGGTCCGAGGTTCAAATCCCGGTCACTCCATGTGAGATCTGTGCTGGACAAAACGGAGGCAGACAGGTTTTTCTCCGGGTACTCCGGTTTTCCCTGTAAAAATTTCATTCCAGCAACACTCTCCACTATCATTTCATTTCATCTGTCATTCATTTAATCATTGACCCAGGGGAGTGCGTCAGGCATCGGCAGCCGGCACAGTTCATATCCTCACCGCTAGATGGGGGCTTCATTCATTCCATTCCTGACCCGGTCGGAGACTGGAAGCAGGCTGTGGATTTTCATTTTTCTCAAAAACAACTCACCCCACGTAATCTTGATGTTCAAATTTACACAGATTTCTTAATGGCAAACACGTTAATAATGAACTCATATGAAAGTGTTTTTGTTGAAATTGTGAATTTGTATTATGTTATAGTTTTAGAAAGTGGGCTATGTAGAAGGACTGAAACATATTTTTAAGCAACATGTATTCTTAAATTCGTACGAAAAATATTATTAACGTCTGAAATCCTTCATTTTAGCTTTTGAATAAATTGCCAAACTACCGCCCCTGAAAATTTGCTGCTCTAGGCTGCAGCCTACTTAGCCTATTTAGAAATACGGCCCTGTTTAGGAGGTAAGTTGTACCATATATATTAGTGTTTGTTGACTCCATGTATAACTGGTTTTCTGAACTTGTGTTATGGGTATGAATGTCTTTCCTCCATTGCAGTTCAGTATTAAGACTACATTACTAAGATGTTGTTAATATCCTAACATGAATGAAGCTTCAGAGTATTTGAGCTGACTTCGTAATGGCAATATGTTTGTCTCCTGAAATACTTGTACTGTTGGTTTCCTAAAATCGTAACCATACATGATTTTAATTGTTCTTTTTTTTAATACTTCGAGCTCATTTATTGATTCCTGTGTACATTTACCCCATATTATGTTCATGTACATAAGGTGAGAATGAATAAGAGAGGCATATATGATCCTTAAACGTTGATTCTTTGTTCCATAATCCTTTAATACTTTTAGAACACCAATTAAACTAACAATTTTCTTTTTCACATTTGTGACATGTTAATTCGAACTTAGGTTATTGTCCAAAGTGAGGCCTAAATATGTGTATTTTTTCACCCGTCTGATGAGTACGTTGCCAATGTTGCAACTGTTTGAACTGTAAGCTGGTTTATGAAACAGCATGTATTTTGTTTTTGAGGTACTTATAATTAAATTACTATTCGAAAGCCATTTTGTTAGTATATTTAGATCCTTTTACAAATTCTCTATAATCTTTTGTTCACTGGTGCTCTCGTAAAGTAGAAATATATCATCTGAAAATATAAATATTTTACCAGTGAACTCTAGATAACCTATATCATCCCTCACCATATTATTCTGCTAAGGTCCCATTGCAGTTTTGTACCGAAAATAAGGTCCCATTAACACCAACCTACACATATGGGGTACCTACAGGTTCAGCATAAACCAATGCGTAAGCGAAACGAACTCACTTACTCTTTAAATGCCTAACAATTAAATAAATACCTTAAAACATGTATATTTACAATGAAATAATGCAACACGGTAACCATGGTAACAGAATCTCACAGGTCCATCTATTTCTGTAAGACGCAATGCAATTCCAATTATTATTACATTACTGTGAAAGTTTCCAGACGGTTATAAGGTTATCACTGAACCAAATTAAGCTGTAAAATTCATCAATACATACAGTATAATGCGCTTAAGGGGATCAAGAGGCACTCTAGAATTTTTTCACGCAATTTTCACGTGTGAGTGTGGTACGAAACGTCTTTTTCACCCGACTATAATGGGTCTCCGAAAACCACATTTAAAGGCCCTTAAATTAACAGTGTCTGTGTTATTCCCAGAAAACTAATTTCGATCTGATATAGGCTACCTATGAAGGAATGAGAAATCCCTAACCACTGCACCAGTAGCTGAATTGATAAAGTCTGATTATTCATCTTCTTCTTCTTCTTCTACCTTATCCGATACGGACGTTGGCTACCACCATGGCTAACACCTTCTTATCCTGTGCAATCCTGAAGAGTTCCGTGGAAGACAGCCCAAACCACGTTTTTAAATTATCCATCCAAGTTATTCGTCTCCTTCCTGGTCCACGCCGTCCTTCAATTTTACCCTGAAGTATACCAAGGATAAATCAGTCATAGCATTCATGATTGAGATTTTGCTAAGTGTACTCTTTACAACTAGAATATTCGCGGGCGAAGCCGTGACGGGTAATGCTAGTTAATAAATATCAGGAACAGCAATGGTCCAAGCACAGACCCTTGTGAGATACCGCATTTAACATCAGAAATGGACCCTTCAGTTTTATTAATATTAACATACTGCTTCCTGTTATACAGGTAGTTTTTAAACCACTCGAGGGTTATTACTCTAATTCCTACATTTGATAGTTTACTTAGCAACAAGGTATTGTTAACAGTGCCAAATGCCTCAGCAAGATCTATAAATAGTTATGCTGCTAATGCCTTATGTGTAAGTGACACTACGTCAATTGCTACTGAATCAGTGCTATGTTTGGGAAGGAAGCCGTGCTAATATTTTAAGAAGAAATTGCTTTTTCTTAGGAAAATCATGATTTGTTTTTTGATTACTATTTACAGTACTTTCACAAGTGAGGATAATATACACAACGGTCTGTAAATACTGGGGTTAGTTACATCACCTGTTTTAAACATTGGCACCTCTCTTGCAAATTTACATTTATCTGGTATTTCTCCTGTTTGCAATGACTAGTTAATTATATCAGCAAGCAATGGAGCCAAATAATTGGTGCATCTCTTAAGGAGTATGTTATTTATTCCATCGTTTGTGTAATTATTTTTGTTCGCAAGAGTTTGAATGATTTGTGTAACTTCCGTCACATTGGTTAGTTTTATGTATATTGCGTTACAGATCGTCTGTTTCGATGGCAAACTTGAGTTAATTGGAGTAAGATCTTGAACCAAGTTTGAACGGATAACTGTAATCAGGATTTTGCGTTTTAAGTTTTCGGATAAGTAAATAAATAATTCACATTTTTGTGTTTCAATGCTGGAATAGAACTGCCAAAAACGTCTTGAAGGAAGGAAGGAAAGAAAGGAAGAATGAAAGAAATGAAATGTTTCTGTCTGAACATTGTCGAAATTGTTTGTTCCTATCGTGGATGAGGTGTAACTTACAGTATAGTGATCAAGTAACTTAATTCTCAGTTTAAATGTTTTATGTTTATTTTGTTATGGTTTGGTGCCAAAAATACTGAAACGAATGGCATGGAGATTCGTATTTAACTAGAAGGCATCCCATGGATATAATTAGGTTTCACATTGTTTATAGGCCTATAGTACAAAGTGGTGAGGGGGTTGACAGGATGATTATCTTTTGATATGAAGCTGTAGGCTCAGACATGATTTCGTGGGACGCTCTGGGAGACTCAGCTCTCCCGTGATAAGACGAAAAGCACATCCCTCCGACATGCATGTGTCCCAATCAAGCAAGTAGTAAGATATATGTCATTTACTTTGGACGGACTGCGGATTGAGACCATATTCACGCAACCTAAACTCTGTCTCCTGCCAGGAGTGAGGATGATGGAATTTCTTCACTACTATTTTATGTTTATTGCTATTTTACCCTAGCATCACCGGCTTTATTTTAATCGGCAAAGGAAGTGTCTATATCGATTTTCTGCTATAGATTCCATTGCTAATAAATGATTTATTCTACAAAGAACATCGGGCTAATTTAATGCACTAATTGCTATTGAGAGGAGAAGGATGTCCTTCATTTTTCTGTCATAGGAATTTTCTTTCTAGTTTTCTTAACAGGTATTTATGACGTAGTAGTCAATCATTCATTTACTTTATTTGCAAATTGTATTAATTCTTGGTGGCAAATTGTTGTTGTTGTTATTTTGAGTCTTCAGTCTTTTGACTGGTTTGATGTAGCTCTTCATTCCTCCCTGTCCTGACCTAATCGTTTCATCTCTACATAGCTACCACACCCTACATCCGAGGCAATCTGTTCAACATATTCTAACATTGGTCTACCCCTACAGTTGTCCTCAACCCTTCTTTCCATAACTAAGCTTGCTATTCCTGGGTGTCTTAATACGTGTAATACCAACCTATCTCTTCTCTTCATTAGCAGTCGCCAGAAACATCTCTCCTCTTCCACTAGTCTCAATACCTCTTCGTTTGTAACTCTATCTACCCATCTGATCTTAATCATTCTCCTGTAACACCACATTTCAAACGCTTCAATTCTCCTCTTTTCTGCTGCACCAATAGTCCAAGTTTCACTTCCATAGAGTGCCACGCTCCAGACAAAGGCTTTCAGAAACGACTTCCTAATACCAAAATCTATATTCGATGTCAACAGATTCCTTTTCTGTAGAAATGCTTTCCTTGCCTGAGCTAACCTACTTTTTATATCCTCTTCGCTTCGTCCATCACTGGTTATTTTGCTTCCTAAGTAACAGAATTTTCCTACTTCCTTTAGATTTTCACCTGCCAAATTGATGTCCATTGAGGTTTCTGATTTATTTCGGCTGTATTCGAATATTTTTGTTTTACATTTATAAATTTTCATCATGAATTGTTTCCTCAAGATGCAGTCCATACCATTCAAAAACTCATTCAGATCCTCAGGCGTGTCGGCCAAGATGACTATGTCATCGGCAAATCGCAGAGTTGGAATTATTTCTCCTTGAATCTTCACTCCCACATTACATTTTTCTCCAATTTCTTGTTCAATGTAAAGATTGAAAAGTATGGGTGATAAGTTGCAGCCTTGCCTTTCACCTTTCTGAATACTAGCTTCTCGCTCATGTCCTTCAGCTCGAATGGCTGCTGTCTGGTTTCTGTACAGATTGTAGATCACCCTCCTATCCCTGTACTTTATTCCAATAGATTTCAAAATGTCAAACAATTTAGTCCAATCAACGCTATCAAAAATCTTTTCTAAGTCTACAAATGCCATGAACGTTCTCTTATCTTTCCTTATTCTACCTTCCAAAATCAGCCTAATACTTAGTACAGCTTCGCTTGTTTCTACATTTCTCCTAAAACCAAACTGGTCTTCACCCAACTCCGTTTCTATCTGGCTTTCCATCCTCTTGTAAATTATTCTAGACAGGATCTTTGAAGCATGAGTAATCAAGCTGATTGTACTGTAATCTTCACTACCAACAATAATATTAAACACACTTAATGTGCACAAGTCGGAACTACAGTAATTACATCGTAGTATTTACACAAAATTTCAGTCTTCTCTTAAACACATCAATGTGTTCGTGGAAAAGGCAGCCTGTGGCAGATAATGAGTTCCAATTATCAATACTACGATTAATGAAGGAATATTTCACATAATTTGTACTTTGCCGTCTACTCTTAACTTTATGCGGATGATCTGCCGTACTCTGGTAGGAGGATTTCCCAGACGTTTGTTTAGTTCTCCCCATGCTGGCCGATTATGTGAGGAGTTGGTTCGCTGTAAGTTTAGCTACACCATTCTAGTCAAAGATACTTTATTAAGAACCTTAGAGCATAAATACAAGGTCTAAGTTAACAACAATACAAACAACATCATGAAAGAAAGGGCAGATACAAATGAGTACATAATGTGTCCACGATGGTGCTCTTTTAGCATTCCCCAACATCGGATGGTGAGAGCGAATGGTTGGTTCCACCAAGCGATGTCTTCGGAAGGTCCTTTGGCGTTCCACCATCAACGAAGAAGGATTACGGACTGCACTGATAAGTATTGAAGCAGCACTAAACTCGAGACCCCTGACACAGAACGCAGACAGAGGCGACGTACTAACCCCAGCTTATTTCCTTATTGGGGATCGTCTCACTACAATGCCTACTGGACCAGAACCACGACCTTGTACGAGGATTCAGACTTCAGCAACAACAAGCCGACGACTTCTGGAAGCGTTGGAGCAAAGAATACTTTTTGCAACTGCAAAGCTTCCACCAAGTGCGACAGCCTGATGGAAAAGGCACAAGACTTGGAGTGGATGACGTGGACTTGTTGCAGGAAGAGACGCTACCAAGGCACATGCGGAAGCGGGCACTAGTGGAGGAACTGCGTCAAGGTCGAGACGAGAAAATAAGAACGGTTGTGCTCCGTACCTCAGAAGGCAAGCATTTAACACGGCCCGTCTAGCTGGTCATCCCCCTCGAGGTAGACCAGGGTGGGGAGGATGTTGGGGTATGCTAAAACAGCACCACCGTGGACACATTATGTAGCCTACTAATTTGTATCTTTTCCCCTTCTTTCATGATGTTCTTTGTGTTGTTGTTATTAAAGTATCTTTGACTAGAATGGTGTAGCTAAACTTACTGCGAACCAACTCCTCACAGCGGTCCACCCTTAACTTTATGCGGATGATCTGCCGTATTCAGGTAGGATGATTTCCCAGACGTTTGTTTAGTTCTCCCCATGCTGGCCGATTAGTGTAAGTGTTAAACATAACGTATAGTCTGGATTTCATCCTTCTGTCTTCCACAAATTCCCACCCAAGTTTTTCTATCATTCGAGTTACAACTACTCCTAGCATTAAAATCGTTGAGCACAAACCTAGCAGCCTTCCATTGTACCGTCTCCAGCTCATTGATGAGCCATTCATGATGTGGGTCCCAAAATGCTGAGCCATATTCCACGATTGGCCTCACCAGGGTCAAATATCCTGATTCTATTGCGGTGAAGCTCCTGCCTTTTAATACCCGCATTACAAAATGAAAAGATTTGTACGCTTTGGAGACGACACCACCCACATCAGTACTCCATTTCATATTATTCCTTACATGGATGCCGAAGTATTTGCACGAGTCTTCTTCTACAAGTATTTCCGGGCCGATATTTTATTGAAAATCATGCCTTCGCCCTCTCCCTATTCGCATGAGACTACATTTACTCGTATGTATCTTCCTTCTGTTGTCAAGCGCCCATTTATGGACCAGTTTGAGGTCAGTTTGTAACTGAGCGTTGTCTTGTGAGTTATGAATTTTTCATTATATTTCGCAATCATCCGGAAACCATCGGCAGTTACTTCGAATCCCATTCGGTAAGTCGTTAATATGCACCAGAAATAACAGGGGCCCAATCACACTACCCTGAGTGACGCCTGACGTTATCAAAATGTCATCCGAGAATACATTATCTATTTTAACCATTTGCGAGCGACCAGTTAAGAACTCTTGTTGTCTTCCTTTATTCTATGAACCCATCAAGGACGGGTAAAGAAAGCTATTGGCCATTGTATGTTAAGTATTTAGATTTGTATTTTGGCGCAGGATGCTGTTCAGGTTGGTTACATACTGTACAGTAATTACTCTAAGCAAATCGTACTTGAAGGAATTAGATTAGTCTACTATCTTATCATTTCTCTCGGTAATTATGTTGTTATGAAGTCCCTATTCATTAGCAGTCGTTCATCAATCTCAAAGTGGATTCTTAAAAAACTTAAACTTTTGTATACTGTGAAAACATCTTGAAAAAGTTGGAGGGTGAAGTGTTTTAAATTTGCTAACGGAAGCGACAAGCAAGGTACTTATAATAGCAGGAGTCATATCTTTTGTGTGTTCTTCAAGATAACATTGTTAGTCCTTGATTCGCCATCTGACATTCATCTTGGACGGTAATTTCAAACTGCCTAATTTTGAATAAAGTCCATTCTTGAGTAATATTCATTTATTGTCGTAGCTTCCCATAATTTGAAACTCTTGAGTTGGCGTGAGCTATTGCTTTATTATTTATAATTTCATGTTCCTCAAATTGTGGAAATTAATAAAATTAGATAGATTTTGTTATTGGACTGATATTTTAGAAGTGAAGCTGATTGATCAATTTTTACCGCCTCAGAAGAACTTCGCACGCAAAGAAGGAGAGCTTCTGACTCCTGCAACTTGGGAAGCAAAATAAGTAGTGATGGACGAAGCAAAGAGGATATAAAAAGTAGGTTAGCACAGACAAATATTTGTTGCAGAAAATAAATCTGTTGTCATCAAATATAGATTTAGGTATTAGAAAGTCATTTTTAAAGCATTGCGTTACGCTCTATGAAAGTTAAACATGGATTGTTGGTGGAGTATAAAGGAGTATAGAAGCACTTGAAATGTGATGTAACAGGAGAATTATGAATGTTAGATGGGCAGACAGAGTAACAAATGAGGATGTATTAAGACGAGTGAGGGAGGAGAGACGTTTCTGGCGAATGCTAATGAAGAAAGCAGATAGGTTGGTAGGGCACACTTTAAGGCACCAAATACTCTCAATTAACAAAGATAGAAAACTTTCTCTCTTTTTTTCTCATTTCGTTTGAAAGGTCTCCACTTGAAACTCAAAGTGTAATGGGCTATTGTACACGAGGTTCGTAATTCTCCACATAAATGCTTCAACGTGAATAACTTATGAAATTATTTTCTCAAGACATCAGATTCGTTTCGATGGTGTCGTGATTTGATTTCTTACTCGGTCCATTCTGTGTCGTCCAATACCGTAAGTGAGGAGGAATAGTTAGTTTAGACATTCACAAGACAATATTGTATTCCGATCAATCGGTGATTTCTTAACAATAGTTAACAGAATCGCCTTGTATAGGGGAGTTAGTTCGGTTAAACTTCACAAGAGGGTTTCCTTTGTATAAAATTGTTAAACTACTGAAATTAACAAATTCACCTGAATCAACAGTCGGGAAAATATCTGGAGATGATGTAGTAATAGATGTTTGCTCCTCCGCTGCCTGTGACCCACCCAGCCATCCCACATAGGATCACTACTTATATGGATGAAATTGCGACTTTGGCATCCATCTTTTTCAAGGAGTCAGTAATGCCAACCACACGTATTCGGTACTATATCGCATCCGACAGACCAATGGTTTTGCCTAGACCAATATTTTCGTCCAGACCAATGGTAGATTGATAGCTAATAGATAACACCCCTGGTTTTCGTCACGCACAGTGGGGGAAGTCACGCATCAATAATCTTTATCCAGGCCAATAGTTTTTCATTTTATTTCATGTCGTGTGTTGTATTTTGTATTGGACATGTTGGCAACATTGACAACGGGTATGACGTAGCGTGTGACGTGAATGTAAGATGGCACGGAATCTCGTAAGAATTAACTGTTATCGGTAGTAAAAGTAATTATTTCCAGTGCAGCAATGCCGATGGAAATCGAAAATGAACTCCCATAAGCTCCCAGAAGGTATGTGAATCCAAATTATATATATATTTTAAATATTTAGCCTTGTCAAAGTGATATAAACGAAGGAAACCCTCTCGTAAAGAATTAATGCTAGTTCTACCGTAACACCCGACGTTGAGGTGACAAGTGTAATGATTTTTGAAATGAAGTGTGGAGTGATATAACCAATCAGAAACATTAGATAAGAGGCAAGATACTATATATTGCAATATATATAATTTATTCACTTGTGGTGAATATAGTGATCCGTAATGAGAGAACCGACTACAGCTCTGACACAAGCAAGACAACACCTTCAAGATAGCAGCAAACAATCACTTCCTGGGACAATGTCTATGGATTGAATCATCTCACTTTATGATTGATACATCATAAAGCACATCATTTTCTTGTTTCTATTCTCTTCCCATACAACTTCCGACAACTCGATCCCAATCTCTTCATACACATTAGTTAACTTTGACTGTCCTAACAGTCCCCAACACATGTATTCAATCACGATGGCATCTTTTTATATCTTTTCATACAGTATTATTGTGCTCTGAAAGAAGTTCATTTTCCGTATTGAAAGATTCACTATATAACAAAAGAGAAACTGTTCCGCCTAGTCAATACATTTATTTAAAACAAATTATAAACTTGTTATTATATGGTACATGTTTCGGGCCTCTAGTACTGGTCCCTTCTTCAGCCATAAATTAAGATGTAAAATCCAGCATAATTAAAGATATCATAAAACATTCATAAAATGATGAGTGAATGGATGCAATTAGGTGAAAAAGAACATATTAACCATGAGAAGTAACATGAGTGCGCATCAGTAAAAAGTAACACCATTGGTAGTGCTAGGTTCTTATTAATAAACAATTATATAGCACTGTTCTAATGTTTGTGCGTGTGAAAATCAATTCACTTGGGATGTATGGCCTGTTGTTTACAATGCTGTTGACTGAAACTTGCTGTTCAAGCTGGGGCTTCTGAGCTTAAGGTCTTTTATTAGAGGGAAAACACTGATTGTCATGTTTGAGATCCTATTTGAGGATTTGAGATTCTGTGAATTAGATCGACATAGAAAATTGTCTTAGTTGGTCTAAGTAAAGTACGTTTTTTCCACGCTTGGACGTCTCCTCATCATGGTGATGTATTTCATTACATGACAATCAGTGTTTTTGCCTCTAATAAGAGACTATAAGCTCAGAAGCCCCAGCTTGAACAGCAAGTTTCAGTCACAGCATTGTAAACAACAGGCCATACATCCCAAGTGAAGTGATTTTCACACACACAAACATTAGAACAGTGCTATATAAGTGTTTATTCACAAGAACATAGCAGTACCAAATAGGGTGTTACTTTTTACTGATGCGCACTCATGTTACTTCTCATGGTTAATATGTTCTTTTTCACCTCATTGCATCAATTCACTCATCATTTTATGTATTTTTAATGTTATCTTTAATTATGCTGGATTTTACATCTTAGTTTATGGCTGAAGAAGGGACCAGTACTAGAGGCCCCGAAACATGTACCATATAATAACAAGTTTATAACTTGTTTTAAATAAATGTATTGGCAAGGAGGAACAGTTTCTCCTGTTTTATATACAGTCTTATTGTCAACTCTGGAATAAACAATTAGAGTAGATCTCTCTGCTTTCTTGACTATCTCGTTCCTTAGTTCGTCAAATCACCGCTACTATAAATTCCAAAGCCGCAGCAGCCATCTTGCATGTCATAGTAATAGCTTAATTAGTTCTGCGTTTCACCACTACTTTAAATCCCTCAGTAACAGCAGCCATCTTGCACGTTATATCTATATAAAGTCTGTTGTGCATCCATTATGATACCTTCTCTAGCCTTTCTATAGTTTCTTTACTTCATGCTAGCAAATCAGAGTGCAGATAACAAGATACATACAAGTACGTCTATGGATCTTCTTAGGAATGCTACTATTACGTCTTTTTCCAACAGCACATCCCAATTGCACAAGTTCATATTTAAACAGTTCTATTCTCGACTTCTGAATATGTTACAACCTTCACAAGACAATCTTGTATTCCGATCAATCGGTGATTTCCCTACAATAGTTAACAGAATCACCTTGTACAGGAGAGTCAGTTTTACCGTAACGTATGTGTAGCTGTGTGGTCCACTTTCAGTGTATATTGAGTGTACTGTGTCCATGTTTATGTTCTGGAGTTGAGTTTTAACTATGATAAAACGAGTTTCACATTTGCACGTCGTTAATGAGCCGTATGGCCTGAACCTTCGGCCGGAGTATAATGTAAGCTGGTTCGCTATGGGCTGGTGACCCGCGACCCTGTGTCAGCAGTAAGATAGTACACGATCCTTTATCCTGCAGCTACAAGATGCGTGAGTTGGAAGAGAGGAGGAACATATTATAAGCTAACTTGCTCAAGTGACATGAGATTGATGTCTAGGAACGAACATAATGTGATTTAGGTTAATGTACACTATTAGCTGTTAACAAACAGTCGATAAACACGCATTTATTTTTTATTTTTTTTATAATCGTTTCGGTCGTCTATGGTCCACGTTATTTTAACTGCCCTTTCCCCTCTTTCTTTCACATTGGCCCAGTATTCGCGCATTCTTCTTCGGTGAGCTTCCTTCCGTTCTTCGGTCCACTTCTTGCCGGTTTTCAATATAGGTTTTGGCTGAAAACTCTGTATCTCCCCAAGTTTCTTCTTCGAATAGTCAGGTTCCGAGATGTCCTCATGTGATATCCCCTGTTCTTGTAGGTCTTTTTTCACCTCTGTAAACCAGATCCCTTTGGGTTTCTTTCCCACAATGTAGGAACAGATTCGATTGGACAATCATCCGGAGTTCTTTCGTGTTAAATGGCCATAAAAGGAGAGTCTTCTTTTGCGAATGGTTTCCGTTATTATTGTTATTATTACTATTATTATCATAAACGAAGAGGGATTAAGACGAGTGGGAGAGGAGGGATGTTTCTAGCGACTGCTAATGAAGAGAATATATAGGTTGCTAGGACACATACTAAGATATCCACCAGGAATAGCAAGCTTAGTTATGGAAGGAAGGGTCGGGGGCAAGAACTGTAGGGGTAGACCAAGGTTAGAATATATTAAACAGATTGCCTCTGATGTAGGGTGTGGCAGCTATGTAGAGATGAAACGATTAGCTCAGGACAGGGAGGCATGGAGAGCTGAATCAAACCAGTCAAAAGACTGAAGACTCAAAAACAACTGGAAGTATGGAAGGCCCAGTGAAGCCCCACATATATATGTTATGCTTCAATGGCACAACGTGCATCTACATTTGGTTTTTAGCCTACTTTTCACATTTTGCAAAAATGAGGAAAAAGTAGACTTATGAGATCGGGCAAATGTGTGTCTGTATGTCTGTCTGTCTGTCCTTCTGTCTGTCTGTCTGTCTGTCTGTCTGTCTGTCTGTCTGTCCTACTGTCTTTCTGTCTGGATGTGTGTGTGTGTCCCCCTATCAACTCCTAAACGGCTGCAGCAATCGAAACAAAATTTGGTAGGAGTAAAGATATATACCTAAATATCTCACGCCCATATTTGAAAATGATGTCAGTGCTACCAACTGCTGAAAAATCGCAATTGAAATTTGAGCTCCATGTTGGATATCTTGGAAGGTATGAATAGGAGCTATTTCAAAATTGGCACACGTATAGATAATAATATTGTAGTTTAATTTCCAGGAGGCCATACATCGCAGTGTTGCCAAAATGAATGTACGCCTTCTGATAATGCATATGCATATAACTTCTACACTATCAATTGGATTTCAACCAAATTTCGTATGTGCTATGTGCACGTAAACAGACATGACTGAACGTATTATTAAGATCCACCAGGGCTGCCAACTGTTAATAAATGCTCTCAATTTATTTTATCCAAATACCAATATATCAGAAAGTATGCCAGCCGACAGCTTTAAACTATGAACACGTATAGTACCTGACATTCTATATTAATTTGGAGAAACTTATATACGTCAGTGCTACCAACATGATTCTAAGCCTGCTGAGAGGTCCAACATTAAATACATGTAACTTCTATACTATCATTTGGATTTCAACCAAATTTCGTGTGTGCTATGTGTACCATAACAGATATGTATATGCCGATTCTTAAGAGTAACCAGGGCTGCCAACTGTTAGTAAATACTGTCTCTATTTTTGTTACCCAAATATCAATATATCAGAAAGTATGCAAGCCAATAGCTCTAAACTTTGCACACGTATAGTACCTGGCATTCTAGATTAATTTCGAGTAACTAATTTACGTCAGTGCTGCCAACATGATTCTAAACCTGCTGATAGATCCAATTTTAAAATGCATGTAACTTCTATACTAACTAATGGATTTTATTCAAAATTGACACAACAATAGATCATATTATTTCAGATTATTTCTGACCAATACATGTACGTCATTGTTGCCAACATGATTTTACGCACGCTGTTAGATCCAATGTTTAACTGCATGTAACGTCCATGCTATCCATTGGACTTCAACCAAATTTTGTATTATGTACCTTAAGAGATGGAACTAAGAATATATTCAGTCACCAGGGCTGCCAACTGTAGTTCTCATTAGGCTACATTATGCCAGGTATACAGTATTTCGAACTAATTAGAAATTTCGATATTAACAACTTAATTTCGTCATTATTCTAGATAGATCCATATAGATTAATCATTGGCATGAATCTTATATTTTAAGAAAAGTAGGCTCTTTAGTTCGTCACGGAACTTCTTGTTATTATTATTATTATTATCATTATTATGTTCATCACTATACCCATCTGTGGAACATGGTAGAACTTATTTACCTGATGCTGTGTCTTTCTTATCCCAAAATCCCTTCATCTGGGCATTGAAAACCTACCTCCGTTCTACACTCCTTGACGTAGTGGTCCCTGTATTTATATTTTCATCAAAATGTTGATTTTTAGCCTACTTTTCACATTTTGCAAAAATGAGGAAAAAGTAGACTTATGAGATCGGGCAAATGTGTGTCTGTCTGTCTGGATGGCTGGCTGGCTGTGTCCCCCCCCCCCCCCCCTATCAACTCCTGAACGGCTGCAGCAATCGAAACCAAATTTGGTTGGAGTAAAGATCTATACCTGAATATCACATAGCCATATTTGAAAATGATGTCAGTGCTACCAACTGCTGAAAAATCGCAATTGAAATTTGAGCTCCATGTTGGATATCTTGGAAGGTATGAATGGGAGCTATTTCAAAATTGGCACACGTATAGATAATAATATTGCAGTTTAATTTCCAGGAGGCCATACATGGCAGTGTTGCCAAAATGATTATATGCCTGCTGATAAGTCCAAATTGTAAATGCATATAACTTCTACACTATCAATTCGATTTCAACCAAATTTCGTATGTGCTATGTGTACATAAACAGACATGACTGAACGTATTCTTAAGAGCCACCAGGGCTGCACACTTTTAATAAATGCTCTCATCTTTTAAATCCAAATACCCATATATCAGAAAGTATGCAAGCCGACAGCTTTAAACTAAGCACACGTATAATACCTGACATTCTATATTAATATGGAGTAACTTATATACGTTAGTGCTACCAACATGATTCTAAGCCTGCTGAGAGGTCCAACTTTAAATACATGTAACTTCTATACTATCATTTGGATTTCAACCAAATTTCGTATGTGCTATGGTACCATAACATATATGATTATGCCGATTATTAAGAGTAACCAGGGCTGCCAACTGTTAATAAATACTGTCTCTATTTTTGTTACCCTAATATCAATATATCAGAAAGTATGCAAGCCAATAGCTCTAAACTTTGCAAACGTATAGTACGTGGCATTCTAGATCAATTTGGAGTAACTAATATAGGCCTACGCCAGTACTTCCAACATGATTCTAAGCCTGCTGATAGGTCCAATTTTAAAATGCATGTAACTTCTATACTAACTAATGGATTTCATTCAAAATTGACACAACAATAGATCATATTATTTCAGATTATTTCTGACCAATACATGTATGTCATTGTTGCCAACATGATTTTACGCGCGCTGTTATATCCAATGTTTAACTGCGTGTAACGTCCATGCTATCCATTGGACATCAACCAAATTTTGTATTCTATACCTTAAGAGATGGAACTAAGAATATATTCAGTCACCAGAACTGCCAACTGTAGTTCTATATTATGCTACATTATGCCAGGTATACGTATTTCGAACTAATTAGAAACTTCGATATTACCAACTTAATTTCGTCATTATTCAAGATAGATCCATATAGATTAATAACTGGCATGATTCTTAAATTTTAAGAAAAGTAGGCTCTTTAGTTCGTCAAGGAACTCCTTGTTACAATATGTACAGGTTTTTACAAAGATATTTGCAGTAATTTAGTACATTATGCAACGAGCCTATAATGGCAATAATTAAGACACGAGTATGTTTATAAAACGAGCGTATGCGAGTTTTATAATTTCCATATGAGTGTCTTAATTACCATTATAGGCGAGTTGCATAAGACTGTTTATGTTCGACGATAATTATTGAAACTATTTTATGTTCGAGCATGAATATTCATAAATATCTGTCGAGATATCGCCAGTTTTATGTACTGAACAGAGCGCATGAGACGCAGAGAATGCCTTGTATTTGACCATGGCCTCCTCGATTACCCTACTATGACACAGGGCCAGGCAGCGAAATTTAAATTAGAAGGCCGTGGAACTCAGCGCATCTAATTATCTAATTGGTCAAACAACTGTTACTTGAGCTCTGATTGGTGGGAGAAACTGTTTCATAATGAAAAATGGTGTTATAATGAGCCTCATTATAGTACAGTTTTCTGACATATAATAGTCAGGGTCGAACATAAACATATTTACAATACAGTATTAATGATAAGATAGTTAGTTATTGAGGTTTTAAGGGGGTCATCTGCCCCTTAACACAGATTAAAGTATACATATTTGGAATGAAATTAAGAATGTATAGGTGGGCACTTACATATGAATAGATCGAAAATTAACAAAACCAAAAATTAAATAAAACTAATAGTTATAATATTAAACAAAAAATACGGAAAAACGAAAATTCAGAATTCAAATAAGAACAAGTCTTTGAGTCAATGTACACTGGAAAATTTTGATTACTGGTCCTAACCCACTCTCACCTATAAAGCGGATGACGAGATCAGCAGCCACCACGTCATCGCATACTGTCGACCAAAATATTATGTGCACTCGAGTTTGAAGGTTGTTTGTGAAGTAACCAATAAACTTACATAAAATCCAATAACGTCATCATTTTCGTCGTTCTATTTTACGTTAGTTCATGTAGGTTTGGAATTTTTAATTTATATTTTAATATTTATTTTCGCAGTTGAAACAAAGAAGTGCCCGTTTTTAAGCGTGTTTCAACCATGCTTCACATTTAAGAATTATTATCTCACAAATCCCTCATCAGACCGAATCCAAATTTTAACACAATATACATTCGAATGTTGTATAACTGGTTTATTAATTTCAAAATTGTGTATGTTCAAGAACGAAAGTTGTTATCATTTTTGTAAGGTAACTTTTCCTCGGCTCGGGGTCATTGGATAATGTAGTTCTTGGTTGCGTTGTAATCCTTATACATCAAAAGGTTATGCTGTATGACTGTGAAATACGTAAATTAATTCACTTATTTTATATCGGTTTGTATTTGTCCGGGGAATTAAGACATGGTTCACCAGTTAGCCGCTCCGGTGAAAGCTGTACAACGTTGCCAAAATGGGCTCCATCACGCGACATGGCGCGCCTCGCTCGGAAGTGATGGACTCCATATCAGCAACGCTGTACAGCATTTGCCGGAGCGGCTAGCCGGTGACCCATGTCTTAATTTCCCGTACAAATACAAACCGATATAAAATAAGTGAATTAATTTACGTATTTCATAGTCATACAGCATAACCTTTTGATGTATAAGGATTACAACGTAACCAAGAACTACATTTTCCAACGACCCCGAGCCGAGAAAAAGTTACCTTACAAAAATGATAACAACTTTCGTTCTTGAACACACACAATTTTGAAATTAATGAGCCAGTTATACAACATTCCAATGTATATTATATTACAATTTGGATTCGATCTAATGACGGGTTTGTGAGATAATAATTCTTAAATGTGCCGCATGGTTGAAACACGCTTAAAAACGGGCACTTTTTGTATTCCAACTGCGAAAAAAAATGCCAAACCTACATGAACTAACAGATCGACGAAAATGATGATGTTATTGGATTTTATGTTGGTCTATTGGTTACTTCACAAACAACCTTCAAACTCGAGTGCACATATTATTTTGGTCGACAGTAATATAAGTTTCAGTGTCATTTGCATCTGCATCTTCGTAAGTCAGCAACATCCACACACTCGGTTAGTTAGTTAGTGATTAAGGTTTTAAGTGGCGGAACAGAGAGGTCCCCTGCCCCTCTTAACACAGATTGAAGTATACAAATTTAGAATGGAATTGAGAATTTAGTGGTTGACACCTAAATATGAAAAGACCGAAAATTAACACACAAAAAACAACAACTAATAGTTATAGTATTAAATATATATACGGAAAACAAAAACACAAATAATAGGATAAATAATATAGTAAGGTCTATATAAATAGGTCATACAATTTTTTTAAATACATCCGTGCCATACACCATATTATAATATATCGATGGTCCAGTTCAATACAGGAACAACTCAAAAAACATAGTTTGAAGATAATGGCGTTTAAAGTTTCTCACTGACCTACTATTTGCCCTAATAAATAGGAATTTAAGGATAACCATCTGGATATTTAGCCTACATTTCACATTTTGCAAAAATTAGGAAAAAGTAGACTTATGAGATCGGCCAAATGTGTGTCTGTCTGTCTGGCTGTGTGTTCCCCCCCCCCTATCAACTCATAAACGGCTGGAGCAATCGAAACAAAATTCGGTAGGAGTAAAGATCTATACCCGAATATCTCATGGCCATATTTGAAAATGATGTCAGTGCTACCAACTGCTGAAAAATCGCAATTGAAATTTGAGCTCCATGTTGGATATCTTGGAAGGTATGAATGGGAGCTCTTTCAAAATTGGCACACGTATAGATAATAATATTGCAGTTTAATTTCCAGGAGGCCATACATGGCAGTGTTGCCAAAATGATTATAAGCCTGCTGATAGGTCCAATTTTAAATGCATATAACTTCTACACTATCAATTGAAATTCAACCAAATTTCGTATGTTGTATGTGTACATACCCAGATATGACTGGGCGTATTCTTAAGAACCAGCAGGGCTGCCAACTGTTAACAAATGCTCTTAATTTATTTTTATCCAAATACCAATATATCAGAAAGTATGCAGGCGGACAGCTTTAAACTATGCATACGTATAGTACCTGGCATTCTATATTCATTTGGAGTAACTTATATACGTCAGTGCTACCAACATGATTCTAAGCCTGCTGAGAGGTCCAACTTTAAATACATGTAACTTCCATACTGTCATTTGGATTTCAATCAAATTTCGTATGTGCTATGTGTAACATAACAGATACGACTATGCGTATTCTTAAGATCAACCAGGGCTGCCAACTGTTAATATGTGCTGTCTTTCTTTTTGTTACTCTAATATCAATATATCAGAAAGTATGCAAGCCAATAGCTCTAAACTTTGCGCACGTATATTACCTGGTATTCTAGATGAATTTGGAGTAACTAATATACTTTAGTGCTGCCAATGTGATTCTAAGCCTGCTGATAGGTCCAATTTTAAAATGCATGTAACTTCTATACTAACTAATGTATTACATTCAAATTTGACACAACATTAGATCATATTATTGCAGATTATTTCTGACCAATACATGCATGACATTGTTGCCAACATGATTTTACGCGCGCTGTTAGATCCAATGTTCAACTGCATGTAACGTCCATGCTATTCATTGGACTCCAACCAAATTATGTATTCTGTACCTTAAGAGATGGAACTAAGAATATATTCCGTCACCAGGGCTGCCAACTGTAGAGCTCTATTAGGCTACATTCTGCCAGGTATATAGTATTTCGAACTAATTATAAATTTCGATGTTAACAACTTAATTTCGTCATTATTCTAGATAGATCCATATAGATTAATCATTGGCATGAATCTTAAATTTTAAGAAAAGTAGGCTCTTTAGTTCGTCACGGAACTTCTTGTTTATATTGTTTCGTTACAATTACAAGTATTTATTTGGTGCCTTGTTAATATTAAAACACATTCCGAAATATCTAATTACCTTGAATATTCGGAGTTGTTGCCGTATTGAACTGGTATAAGTAGTCTGTTTGCAAAGGATTTTTCTGTTGTTGCTGAAGAATGACAAAAATAGGGATCCATAAAAAGTCATTTATTATTATTTCAATTGTAATTACACTCTATTTTCTTTATGCATGATTGTCTTATATATATGACTGTTACGACATAATCATTGTGCATCAAGGTATCCAAATAACTGTACACATAAGTCAAATTTGGAATAAAAAACTCAGTGTTTATTCAGAATTTGACGTTTCGAAGAACTGCCAATATTGGTGGCGAATCCTGTTGGACTTGCACAATGAAATGAGATCATTTTTCTTCACTTTATATATTGCAGGTTGTTGAAAATAAGCCTTCTTCAACTGAAGGATGTTATTCCTGATCCTTCGAACCCTACCTTGTATGTTTATCTTTCTGAATTCCTTTTGTGTGTGCGATGTTTTGTAAAACACCACATATGGTTCTGATTTTTCAACTCTTATGACACAAATGTCATTCCTGGAAACAACTTCCCTATTTTCATTTATTGAAATTGTTACCCAAACTTTCTTGGAGACCTTTAGCATCGATGAAGTCATCAGTTGACATTTCAACAGTTTTATAAGGATGCACTTTGGTTTTTGCTAGCCTTATTATTGGAACCAATTGAGAAGGTATATAAATTGGCCCTCCATTTAAGGTTCTCTTTTTAGAGCGTTCAATCAGGGCGTGCATACTATCACCCTCATTCTGGGTGTGGCCGACTACTAGAAACGTTAAAGTTATAGTCTTGGTGGTTGCAGAGTTCAGTACATGAAACATAAATAGAGAACCAAAAATTTATTTTTGTTTTGGCCACCACAATTGTCAGCCTCACATTGTTCGAAGTATTTGTTCAAACAGCTTGCAATGTCAATTGCTCCTCGTTTAGCAACTCCTTCACGCCATAAGTAGCAGGTCCCTTTTTTTTCTCAATAATGTTATATATAATGAAATTGTAGCATAATAGTCGTCGTTTGTAGTAGAATTGACTGACATCACCACAAGGTAATGATATGACAGCTTGTAGGTCAAAGCAGCAAATCTGAATACTTGGTTTGCTTTGAGCATTTTTTAAATAATTTTCTTTCTCTGATCGACTTAAGTTCTTTTCAAGCAGGTGTCTGTCAAACTTTTCTTGCTTCGTAATTTTCTCTTCAGGGGAAGAATTCCTATAGCTTTCACATTATGAACATTGGTCTTCCTTTGGCTTAAAAAGGCAATGTTATATTCTGTATTGAAAATATTATCATACATAGGACTTTGCAAAAGGTTGTCCTTTCTCTTTGCATGAATTAACATACATACGGTACATAGCTGCTAGTGTAAGGCTTCCATCCAAATACTTCTTTGTAGAACACGCACGGCAATAATGAGAATCAACAGTTTCAAATGATTCAGTATGAGTTTTAATAGCTGCTTTTATGCAGGATCCAATGCTCTCTCTGTCTTCCCACAGCAGCCTCGTTTATCGGGTTCAATCACACCATCATTCTTCTTTTTACAGGTAGTAAATATCATCTTGCTGCTTATATCTAATGTCATCAGAAAAAACAACTTACATACCCTGATTTTCGTACTATTAATTTCGAAATAATAAGCATAGTTCAAAGATCGATTGCTGTCCAACTTCTTGCAAGCATATTTAGGCTGTATTACTTCCATACTCCGTGCTAGATACTCCCTTTGTCGATCAATGCTTCCTATTTTCCAGTAATTGTTGTGAAGATCCTTCTTTTCTTCTTCAGAAATTCTACTAGAACACTTAAGCCTACATTTCTCAGTGCAAGGGGTTTTTATGGTTTTACTGGGAACAACATTATCCGATACGTTTATGTAGCTCTCGCCTAAATTACTTCATATTTTAGAAACATTTTTAGCCCATTTTTCTGGTTGACGAATGCGTTTTCTACTCTTTTTACATCCACCTGTTCCTAATATTTCTGTTTCATTGTGCTCACCTTGATCCCTTCCAGGAATACTCTCTGTGTCTTTTATACTTTCCACATTTGCTTCATTATTTCTAATTTCAACCGTTTCTCCAAGCCCACTACTTTCTGGTGTGTTATTCTTTCTTAAATACCTAGTTTGCACAGTAATGGCTTCACTATCAGAAATGTCACTTCTAACGGAACTCGTATCACTTTCAGGTACATAATCTTTATCGTTATAATAATCAAATTCAAAATCCAAACATTCCTCTAGTTCTCCAACCTTATTATTTGTGGTTGACACTGAGGCATATTTTGAAATCTTATCCCCATCGGAGTCATTAACGATACCGGTAGCTATATTTGAATCTACTGCAGCTTCATGTTCAACACTTTCAGGTATTTCGATCACATATTCAACTGACTGATTCAATTCTAACGCATCCAATTCTTCTGAAACATATCCACTAACTTCACTGGATACTTCATAAGTTCCTGGAGTTATGTCCATAGCAGAAGGAGGGACTGTATGTGCATCCGGTACCTAAAATATAAAATAGTGCATAAAGACACATATAAATATAAATTATGTCACTATCTTGATAACGCAATGAATAAAATACATTCTTAATGGTATAGTTTTACCTCTTCTGGATATGTTTTTTATTCCCATATTCTCCCAATCCTCAAATAGTGCAGTATCTGGTTCATTTTGTGGCAGTACCGGTGCCATAGATTCTTTTCTTGGCCTAGTATGTGTTTCCAATCCATTTCCAATGTAATTCCTAGCCAAAACCTTAAATTAAATTAACATAGTACATTTTATAGATTATGATATTATTATCTGTACAATAATGGACTCAAAGACAACTTATAGCTTACCTCATTTCTCACAGATGAAATAGTTGGTACTGTTTCGGAAAATGTAGCAAGCGCACTATGTAAATTAGATTTATGCACAAGAAACGGGGCCCTTGTTTCCGAAAGCATCTTTTCATGTTAATTCATCTTGCCAATAGTAACAAGGATTAAATACAAGACTCTACTGCACACAACCGTTACCTATTCAAAACTAAAACATAATTACGTTTGTATTACCAGACATAAAGTCCCGACAAAGATAAAATGCAAAATATTTAGTACTCCTGAATATTAATATAGCATTAATTTGAAATTAATTTCAAACTACGAATTCTATCCAGAACCAACTCAAAATGTTTCTGTGTGGAATTGAAATGAGTGTCAGCTTTGGTTCTATAAGGAAATAAGTCAAAGTGTTGCTGTATTCAACTAGTCTCAAATGATCAACAATATAATTCCAAAAAGAATTATATGCTTTTGTAGCTAGGATACTGTGGATTTTGACTTGATTCACTGTCGAAATGATTAACAGGCCTATGATCAATGGCTAGGAGGCAATAACTCAAAATAGCCATTTTTTGAGTTATTGCTGTATTGAACTGGGCCATCGATATATAGTATATATTAAACAGATTGCCTCGGATGTAGGGTGTGGTAGCTAAGTAGAGATGAAACGATTAGCTCAGGACAGGGAGGAATGGATAGCTGTATCAAACCAGTCATGAGACTAAAGACTCAAACAAACACAACAACACACAGGTAATTCACATAATGATATTGAACATTATAATTACGATTAATGAGATTTATGTAGCTGTGGGTTTCCACAGGCTAGTCTATTGTTTGCAGTTGTGGATCAATATTACTAGTGGACATAATCAGAGTCGACTACAAATACTATTTGGTTGGTTTGGAACTGTAAATAAATTTTGTATCTTGTAATTTGGAGAATAATTTTACACAGACTAAGTAGCGCCGAAAGTGGGAAAGAAGCCGCGAGCAATCGGCGCTGAGACCACCCCCCTGCCATAGATAAGTTTTCTCACTCGCCGGCTCGTCCCGAGACGAACATTTGCACGTAATTCATAACTACATTACAGAGGTATCCAAATTATTACACTCGACGCAAATTTCCCAAAATATCATTTATACTTTTCACGGCTTAATACACTAAATATGTTTGTAAGGCGGTGAAATTACTTCCAATGTTTAACAAAGAGTCTTAATTATGTTTTATTTTAAGAAACTCACTAAAATGAATTTTTTAGAATTTCTACTAACAGAGGAGCTTTGCTAATGCAAAATGCCACACGTTTAGTTTTGAATACTTCGGTCTACTTTTCGTGTAAATTTAGAGCTGAGGGTTTTGGGGTCATTTTACTGATGATCCGCTCTTGAACTATTCAAAGATTCATGAACTAAGGATTGAAATCACCTGACTTAGAGGGTATATTCCAAAGTCAGTGAAAAAAAGTTACAGTCAGTCTGAAAGACTAGATTTTATAATATTTCAAATGACGCATGCTACAAATGCTACACATGTTAGAAAGGACTCTTTGAACAGACTCCATTACCCATTAACTTAGGCTTCCCGCGCGGGGAACGGAGAGCGGGAGGTGCACTCTGCTGCATGACGTCACGCGCTCTCCGTCTCCGTATCGCATAACGCCATAGCCCAGGAGTTAACTCAGACTCGGTGCATATGCACTGAACAACATGATGACGTCATACACGCCGTAACCGTAACGCATAACGGTAGACCAAAGCATAACAATGAAGTCGACAAGATGATTTGAAATTATAAAATCGAAAACCGGCCAAGCTTAGGTATCCCTCTATTATATCCAATTCTCTAAGTTTCCTGGCACAATTCCTTATGGGAAATTGTATAAGTCCACGGGGGAGAGAACATTACAATAGATGCCAGCAGATGATTAGTAAAATGATTTTGAATAAAGAAATAAATTATGACTGATATAGATTCTTTATTTGATTCAAATGATTTGCACCCCTCTGTATGTTAGTATGTGACCTACCTAAGTCTTGGCCCTTGGGCTAATTAGTTTGGACACCCCTGGCATATGTGATTACACTTCCTGTTCTGTGTGATTTTGATATCCTCTTTCCATCTGTCTTCATAACATTGTATTTACAAAATTCATTCGATTCCTACCTCGCCCATGCAAGAAATAGTTTCCCGTGTTTTCCTATTTCTACTCTAGGCAAATGCTGGGATATAATAATATCGTATGGTCTCGGATGCCGGGTGCAAGCTTTGTAATTTGCACCCAGAGGGTAGCTTGCATGTCGAATGTCGTTGTTCCTTGAATCACTATGAAAGTCTAGGAGGTTAGATATCTAAGCTCCTTGAACATTATAGCGCTTTCTAGTAGAGAAATGAGGGCCGACAGTAGTGGCTACGCTGGCTAAAGCTCAGCATTAGGTCATGGGGCCAAGCTCTCTGCTGACTCGGTAGACGCGTGGGTTAGGGCCCCACCGTCGGCCGTCCTTGACATGGTTTTCCGTGGTTTCCCATTTTCAACACCAGGCAAATGCTGGGACGGTACCTTCTGACAGGCCACGGCCGCTTCCTTCCACATCCTTGCCCAGTTTCATTCACCATCATTCATTTCATCTCTCATTAACTCCTCTAATGAGGTTGGCGTCAGGAAGGGCATCCGGCCGTAAAAAAATCATCGCCACAAAGACTTCCATCGCATCTCATCCCCGACCCCGTAGGAAAACGGTAATAATAAGGGGTAGACATACATACATACTAGTAGAGAAATGAGGAACTTTGTGTTGGCGGAAATTCCAGAGATTAATTTTGTCATTATGAACACGGCCTACTGAATTCAAATGAGTTCTTTAACATGCCAACATCGTATGACATGCGTGTCGTGATTTTTGTCGCCTTCAAAAATCACTTACCAAGGCCAGGAACGAACATGCAAGCTTGGTGTTGGTATTCCGACACGGTAAGCACCTGTGAGTGAAATCAATTACATTGGTACTGAGTGAAATAGTTCTACTGCGACTGTTTAATTACCCCGGGAAGCAGAGAGTGATCTCCTAGGTAGCGCCTGCGATGAGATCTTCTGACGAAAGCCATAGACGCGAAGGGAATATTGGGACACCCTATATAGTGTGGGATAGTAATATACTGTACCTGGGAGTAAAATCAATTACATTTCTACTAAGGGAAATAGATCTACAGCGCCTGTTATGAGGACTTCTGACGTAAGGCATGGACGGGAAGGGAACATTGGGACACCCTGTATAATGTGGCATAGTAATATAAGTACCTGGGAGTGAAATCAATTACATCCGGACTGAGTGAAATAGATCTACTGCGACTGTTTAATTTGCTATAGCGCGACTCTTCGTGGGATGGAATGCGTTAACCGAGAACAAAATTTAAATGAACACATGAGTATATTTTTCATGAGTGTGACTGTCCATTGGTTCTGGCAGTCGTGGTGGTGGGGGGGATAGAGTGCGAGGGGGGGGGGGGGGGGGCATACGGCGTGGTCTGTACCATAAACTCATACATACATCATTGATTCCACAATAAGCATTAGCCCTAAAACGTTTACCCAACGCATGTCCTGGTTTGTTGATGTTGTGGTGATGCGCAATCAAAATACACGTTGCGGAGTGCACGGCATTCCCCCCCTCCCACCCCCATTTGAAACGTTCAACTCGACCGCAGTTTACAGGTTGATCTATCGATCGGTTATGAATCAGAACCTAAGTTTTTAATGGCCTTGTGTTTGCGTTAATTGCAATAAAATGTTTGGACTATGTATAGTGTTTCAAATTGAAATCGACCGTCTAATATGTGCTGCTGCATAGGCCTAGCGGTCTGTTAAAAAAAAGAAGTAATGGGGGTTGATGAGGGGAGGAAAATATTCCCATCACAGGTTTAACATTGCTACAAACAAAACAAAAAATCTAAAACACAAGCTCATTTAAAAGTGCATTTAATCTGTAATGCAGAACATTTGAGTGCTGGTATCAAATTGTACGAGGCTTGCTTGTGGCTCTTTTACATCACCGTATCTGCGGGATTATGGTCCACTGACATTCGCTCGCCTCTTGGGGTTGGGAGCTGCTGTATACAGCCCGTGTGCATTGCAATTTGAACTACACTTATTTGTGGAACATTTATGGACATTCCGGTTTTTTTAATGTTTATTCTGCTGTTGCAGGTATCACCGGGATAATTTTCTAAATAATTTAACTTTCGTTAACTTTAATTGTGACCAGCTGAAATATACAGGTGGTCATTTTTTAGTCCATTAAGTTTTAATTCGCGGTGTTGCAACAACAATAACAGCGATAATAATAATCTCGCATAATGCGTTGTGTGCGCGCGATGTGTACAGACTATCCGCCCGGCCCTAGTGCTATGCGGGCTGGACGCGACACAGTTCTTCAAGGGTCTATCGTCTTGTTTACTTGTTTAAAAGCATTTTATAAACAAATAAATATATTTCCGTTGACTTTTCAAGAAGTGCAAAATTTTTCCTATACTATTGAGACGATTTGGAAGATTTTGGTACAAATCACACCTTCTAACTCCCTCTGGTTTAGGAGCTTGAGTTTCGTGAAACATGCACCTTAGCGTATTAATTACCTTGAACCTATTTAATAAAAAATGCATATCACAAAATGCAAAATTACAATCTATATCTCTCTATATATAATACGTTAATTTCATCCGACAAAAAGCTCAAGCTCCTGAACTAGAAGGAGTTAGAAGGTGCGTTTAGTGCCAAAATCTTCTAAATCGTCTCAATAGTACAGGAAAACTCTTGCATTTCTTGAAAAGTCAACCGAAATATATTTATTTGTTTAAATAGTGTGCTTAAACAAATAAACAAGACGATAGCCCCTGGCAGAACTGTATCGCGTCCAGCTCGCATAACACTAGAGCCGGGCGGGTAGTCTGTATTCGTATACAGGTTCATCGAAAAATGTGGTCTTGATTTTGATTTGTAAAAGCTCAGGCTGTAATAAAGACAATTTAATTATTTTTACATCAAAAGATATCCCCCAGGAGCTCACATCTTGTGGGACGTGGGTTGGCGACCACGGGACCCCAGCTGAGTCCGCCATTGCTTCCACTTACTTGTGCCGGGCTCCTCTCCGTCTTCTTTCCTGTCGACCTCCCTTGGTCAACTCTTGTTGTTGTCTTTTCATTATATTTCCTTTTCTCCTTATGATTCCCGCACAGTTTTTGTTACTTGTCTCCCGTGTATCTAACTTTTTTTTTGCATCTACACTACATTTTGTAGGTATTTTTAATCTACGTTGCATTTTGTAAGTTTTTCCGATCTAAATTGCATTTCGCGATTGCTTTCAACCTCAATTGCATTTTGCAAAGATTGACACTCTAAATTGCTTTTTAGTAAGTCTTTCAATGTAGGAGCAGGGCATTATAGTGAGTATTTTGAATTTCAATTGCATTTTGTAAGTATTTTTAACCAAAACCGCATTTGGCAAGAATTTTAAATATAAATTGCATTTTGTGTGGTGGGCATTTTGCAAGTATTTTGATTCTCAATTACATTTTGTGGGTATTTTAAATCTAAATTACACTTTGTCAAGTATTTTCAATCTAAATTGCATTTTGTAAGTATTTTGAATTTCAATTGCACTTTGTGAACATTTTGGATTGGAAATGGGATCTTTCAATCTGAATTGCATTGTGTATTTTCAATATCAATTACATTTTGTAAGTATTTTGAAACTCAATTGCATTTTGTACGTCTTTTCGATCTCATTTGCATTTTGTAAGTATTTTGAATTTCAATTGCATTTTGTAAGTATTTCGACTCCACTTTGCATTTTATACGTATTTTGAACCTAGCCTACATTTTGTGCGTATTTTTCAATCTATTCCTTTTGTGAATCTTTTCGTTCTAAATTCCCTTTTGTAAGACCATATTGTGAGTTGTTTCCATCTGAGTTTCTCTTTGTACGTATTTTCCGTCTCACATAATTTTCGTTCTGGTTTCCATTTCATTCACATTTTCGCTATCACCCAGATCATTAGGGGCCGATAACCTAGATGTTAGGCCCCTTAAAACAACAGTTATCATCATCACATCAAAAGATAGAGAAAATCTAAAGTCTTGTATACCTATTTAGCAGGTTTCGATGTGGCACGACACCCACCCAAGCGATAGTCCACCTCCATCCAGGTCCGCCGATTCATGTCAGGAGTCTCAGTTGCTATCGCATCGGTGATTCGTGCCATAGGCGGAGCTCACATCGAAATCTACTAAATAGGTAAACAGAACATTAGATTTTCTCTATCTTTTCATGTAAAAATAATTAAATTATCCTTCCCTATATTATTCTGCTAAGATCCCATTCCAGTTTTGTACCGAAAATAAGGTCCCATTAACACCAACCTACACATATGGGGTACCTACAGGTTCAGCATAACCCAATGCGTAAGCGAAACGCACTCACTCACTCTTTAAATACCTCACAATTAAATAAATACCTTAAAACATGTATATTTACAATGAAATAATGAAAGAATGCAACACGGTAACCATGGTAACAGAATCGCACAGGTCCATCTATTTCTGTAAGACGCAATGCGATTCCAATTATTACATTACTGTGAAAGTTTCCAGACGGTTATACGGTTATCACGGAACCAAATTAAGCTGTAAAATTCATCAATACCTACAGAATAATGCGCTTAAGGGGGTCAAGGGACACTCAAGAATTTTTTCACGCAATTTTCACGTGTTTGTGTGGTACGAAAGGTCTTTTTCACCCGACTATAAACGGTCTCCGTAAACCACATTTAAAGGCCCTTAAATTAACAGTGTCTGTGATATTCCCAGAAAACTAACTTCGCTCAGATATACCTATGAAGGAATGACAAACCCCTAACCACTGCACCAGTAGCTGAATTGATAAAATCTGATTATTCATACCAAGGATAAATCAGTCATAGCATTCATGATAGAGATTTTGCTAAGTGTACTCTTTACAACTAGAATATTCGCGGGCGAAGCCGCGACGGGTAATGCTAGTCTTTATTACAGTCTAAGCTGTTACAAATCAAAATTAAGGCAACCTTTTCCGATGACCCTGCACATGGGGCGCACACAACCCATTGTGCAGTGGAAAGACTATTCAGACGGAATTACCCGCAACAGTGACGAATTGCACTCTGACATCATAAATAACGAAAATGTGTTTAAAAAGTGCGTTTCAACAAATAAACATGTCCATAGATGCCCGCATAACAGTAAAGCCGGGCGGGTTGTTACTGAACATGCGAGATTTCTCGAACAAGTACTACAATATTGTCTTTAAACCAGAAGCGCTTAACGCGTTTGTAACTTTGATAGTTGGGGCAAATAACAAGTCAAAAACATTGATAAACTAGAGAGAAAATTCCTCATCAAAATATGAAAACTGGGTTATTATGGCGGCTTCGGTGGCGTAGTCGGTAGCATGCTGAGCTTCTATGCTCAAGATCGCGGGTTCAAATCCGGCCGAAGTCGTCGGATTTTATAAGAGCGTTAAAAATCCCTCAGTATGCCTTCCTTCGGAGGGGAAGTAAAGCCGGCGGTCCATGTCATAGATTTTTGGCATGTTAAAGAACCGTCCACTAATTACACCTGTGTGAAGCTAAATTTTATAGGTTAAGAATGTAAACAACGCTCTTAGGTTCCTACGTTCGTTGCCAAGAGCTGACTGTGGTGGCGTCTGGTAGCTAAGTTCTGAACTAGTAGTCGTTGACGGTGGCGTTTGGCGGCAAAAGTAGGAACTATTTGAAAAATGCATAAGTCTGCAGTCCTTACTTGAATTGAAAAACAGATAACACACACTAATAAGGTCATCACAATTAACACCGGTTATCAGACAGATTCTACACACACCCAAAGTACACGGGGCTACATGACCGCGTTGTCGCAGTCCCTAAACGTAGGAACCAACCAACCAACCTGGGTTATTATGAAAAATAAGAAGCCACATGAAATCTATCAAAGTGTGCAATAAATCACAGATTCCATCTGAAAAAGGAGACTGAAATGTTATTATTATTATTATTATTATTATTATTATTATTATTATTATTATTTTATTACACCCACAAAGTACAAAGTAAGAGTAGAATTGAAGCGTTTGAAATGTGGTGTTACAGGAGAATGATGAAGCTCAGATGGGTAGCTAGGGGTTACAAACGAAGAGGTATTAAGACGATTGGGAGAGGAGAGATGTTTCTGTCGACTGCTAATGAAGAGAAGATATAGGTTGGTATGACATATATTAAGACACCCAGGAATAGCACGCTTAGTTATGGAAGGAAAGGTCGAGGACGAGAACTGTAGGGGTAGACCAAGGTTAGAATATGTTAAACAGATTGCCTCGGATGTAGGGTGTGGTAGCTATGTAGAGATGAAACGATTGGCTCAGGACAGGGACGCATGGTGGGTTGCATAAAACCATAAAACCACTCCCTATATTTAACTACTGTGATGTTGTATTAGTAGATGCTACCGGAGAACAAAACAAGAAACTTCAGAGAACTTTCAATTCCTGCATTAGGTTTATTTTCCCCTTGAAATTTTCCTCACACGTGTCTCCTTTTTATGATCTACTTTCCTGGCTAAAAGTAGAACAACAAAGAAACCTGCACATATGTACCCTCATCTATCGACTTTTCAATGAAAGTACTCCTCACTATCTCTCTTGTAATTTTCGTTTTCTTTCTACCTTTCATGATCGTCACACGCGATCTGGATCTATAATTTCAATTCCTCTACATCATTCATCTGCCTTCAGTAACTCTTTTCTCGTGTCGGGAACTAGAATTTGGAATAATTGTCCTCGTGACGTTAGAAATTGTACATCCCTAACAACTTTCAAACGTGCATGTAAAGATTTCCTCTTGAATTCGTAGGCCAACTAGAACAATTTGTGTATGAATGAGTGAGTGAATGACCATTGTATAATTTTGTTAAAAATGTATGTCATTTAAATTGTGTAGCTTAGTTAATATCACGCAGTCACTAATTTAATTTAATTTAATTTAATTTTATTCTAGTATTTAAGTTTGGTAGGTTAAGCATATCATATTTGAGTATTCATGTAAGTTGCACTGTGTGTGGTTAAGTGTAAGAGAGGGCCTAGAGCCCTAACTTCGCCACAATAAATAAATAAATAAATACAAGACTGAAGCCTCAAACAGCAACAACAAGCACAAAGTGCACTAAAGGTGTGTTGGCCTGAATTTACGTGTCTTGGGCGTAATTGCCGAGTGTAATAGTCCTTACAGAGGTGGAACTGCGTACATTTCATTCCTCACAGTTGGCATTTGCAATTGTCATCCAGTGTGTGGTGCTGGTGGCCGTCAGTCGTGCAGATCTTCTAGTGAAAGCCGTGGGCGGCGAATCTTGTACAGACATGTCTGAGTTAAAAGTTTGAACCTTTCCATGAGTCTGTCTGTAGTGCTTCCGTGGTGTGGATATCCGCTGTAACCTGCCATGCTTTTTGTCTTCTCTCTTCAAGGACGGAGGTGGAGGCAGGTGTGTCCTGAAGGTTGAATGAGGATTTGATGACATCCACGAAGAATGATTCGTTGGCATTTGAAAACCAAAACACAATGTGAACAAACTCTAAAAGGTCACCCATCCCTGCAGATCACTGCATTGTGCACTCTTCATTTGGGAAACAGTCATGTGGTCCAAATCTTCCGAAATATGTGGCTACAATAACAAATTTGAAGACAAACCACACGCTGTATTGTAGTTTGCAGATGCCAACGAAATGCTAATGGTTCAGCTCTGTAGCAGTTCTGCCTCACTGCGGTCTGCAGACGTTAATCGAGATATAATTTGTTCCGTGGCTGCACTCGAGATTATATTACCATGTCAAATAGAATCTACCTGTGATACATGAATTGTAAAGATCATAATACTTCACCAGAGATGTAGAGCTCTAAAAACCATGAAGCTGCAGTGCCGAAATAACATCTTACAAGAATGCTCTGGAATATTCAATGATGGATTAGGCCTCTAGTTTGAGGTTAAACTATTGAGAAAGAATGGAGTATGTGAATGTTACTAATAAGTTTTATTATCTGTGATGATATATTATCTGGTTTAGCAATATTTCAACTTACTTGAGGTTAAACTATAAGTGACCACAAAGTGATCATTTATCAAAATAAAGGCGGAACTTTTGCCACAATAAATTATTACTAATCATCTGTTATGAAAGACTGGACTCTATATCATTTTAAATGCCACAAATGCTGAAAAATGCTAGAAAGGCTGGAGGCTTCTCGCTTCGCTCGAAGCCAAAGACTCTTGACATGTTAGATGATCAGGAAACAATCAGAACGCTAGAAAGTTACAAGTCATGAGGGAGCTGGAGCGCGCGGTGAAAGGAGGGAGCTGGCTGGATGACGTCACGCTCGCCGTGTTGTTGCCGTTTCGTAACGCCAGAGCTCACCAGAGAACTCAGTACACATGCACCAAGCGGTACTAAAACGTGACACACCTCAGTGCATTCTCGGTACATTTCTACGAAGTCGAGTAGATCATTTAAAATGATAAAATGTAGGGTGAAGTAAGGTTATTTGGCGAGACAAGTAATTTGGTGATAAACTTTTAAAAGAATGCCACCACAAAACCTATTCTATTCTTGAGCTCGCCTGTTGTGTGAAGGGAGTCTTGGGTTTTTCCTTTGCTCTGAGCTCACATATTATCCTTAGACCCTTCCACTTACTGAGGTATGCGATTTTGTAACACTTAGTGGCAGTGAATTGACAAGTGCTGACGTCTTAAATGCAGTGTGCTCTTCAAGTGAAATTTAGTGTGTCAATATATCGTTTATTTTAGTTAGTCTTTGTGTCAATCTGTTCCTTAGAAAGTGCGTTATCTTAACAGTGAGAGAAAAGTTGGATACCACAGACATTTTCGGCACAAACCTTAAGATAATACCGAAATATTTTCTACTCAGCTGATGGTAAGCCACAATATTGTTATTTTATATTTTTATATCAGATTTCGAGTCTGATTTCTTTAAATGTTTAAAGGAATGAGAATTTAATAGATATTAGAGTTGTAGGTAGTGTAAATTAACAAATTTCACAATTATTTTCAGAAAATAGACCATCACCAAATTACCTTACGGTAAAATGCCGGAAAAAAGACAACATGAAACGAAAGTCTGATATTGATGACGATGTAATCGTGTACATGTGTGACGTGTGTTGTGAAAACTCATCATAAGACCAAAAAATCCTGTGGAATGTAGTTATACAACTCTAGAAGGTAAAAGCATGTTTAGACAACTATCACCAAATTACCTTCCTACTGTCACGAAATTACATATATGTATCACCAAATAACCTTACTCAAGTGAGCTGTACAAAATGACATAGATTTCAATAAAAAATAATTACAAGAAGACATTGATGATCAAAACCTGTAGCTAACGGTCTGTTCTATATGATACATTGAATTTAAAAAATAAATTATGTATATTTATACTTAATATTGCTATAACACTCTCCACTATCATTTCATCTCATCTGTCATTCATTTAATCATTGCCCCAGAGGAGTGCGTCAGGCCTCGGCAGCAGGCACAGTTCATATCCTCGCCGCTAGATAGGGGCTCCATTCATTCCATTCCTGACCCGGTCGGAGACTGGAAACAGGCTGTGGATTTTCATTCATTGCTATAATATAAAATTATCACCAAATTACCTTACTTTACCCTATATTAAGTGTATGTTCTTGCACATTTACATGTCCTAAATTACGCTCAGGAGGGTCACAATGTGACATGAAACCGGTACGGTTATAACATAATGTGAGGTTTGAAGCCATTTTTCAGTGTTGCCTAAATAAACAAAAGTTTGGTGCTTTTTCAGTCTGTCAACACGAATGTACCCGAAAAGAGCTGGGTTATGTCCTAATGCTGAAATAAATAAATAAATAAATAAATAAATAAATTACATGTATGTATTTATTAATCCCATGTAATTTATTTCAGGATTAGGACATAACCCAGCTCTTTTTGGGTACATTCGTGTTGACAGACTGAAAAAGCACCAAACTTTTGTTTAACATATATCGACTTTTATTATAATTACGTCATCGTCATTAAGGAATCGGGCTATTATGGTCATTCTTATGCCATTTTATTTTTATACGGATTATTCAAAAAAAACTTGATCAAGTCTAGTTCATTTGTTCATAAATATGCATGTAAACTAGTATAGTGCTGCCGACGTGAGAATTGAAATGCTGCTCCCTCATTATAGGTAATTGTCGGTGCAGCTGTCCGTGTTGTATTTATCATTCTATGATATCAGCCAACAAAAGTCAGTTTTCAATCAAGTTTGTGCTGCACACCAGTAATTTATTTTTTACATTCAACGTATTGATTACGCCACCATTCAATCGTGGTCTAGATTGTAGCCAATATTTATGCGTGATTGTTTGAATTGAGTAAATAATTAATGATAGCTTGTGGTGTGCGATCTGCAATTACCTCGGTATCATTATCGTAGTTAACAGTTAAACATTTGCTGGAATTATGCTTCCTGTTACCAGCTGTTGGACAATACTTTCAACCCGCCATTTCACCTAGAGTCATGAGAAAATTCGTGCTTCACAACAATGCACAAACAATGTTGTTAGATGGTATATTGGCTTTCACGGCCAGTGAATTAACTCAGCAATTATTCTAGGTCTGTGCCGTGTCTTGTGTGGGGTTTTGCCTAGGACACCAAGCTGGCTCATCAGTAGGCTCTTAGTGTCCCCGCCCGGACCCCCACAGAAGTAGCGAACGGCGTGCTACCTCCCTTTTTATGAAGCTCACCTGCACCTCTTCACTGCCAGAACTAAAAGCTCAAGCAGCCAAAACCTCCATATGAAGGCTTCCAAAAAGAGCCCGCTGATGAGCCAGCTTGGTGTGCTAGGCAAAAACCCCACTCAAGACACGGCACAAACCTAGAAAAAAATGTGAGTTTTAATGTTGTTAGAACTTATTAAACATCCAACCAGATGGTGTCACATACCGTGGAGCTTCCAAGAACAAAAACCACTGTTGTATAGTTGTTTTATTCCTCGCATGACATAATTAATAACGGATCAATATACGCGTTCATCTAAGTTTTGCATCAATGAGTTCCATACGTCACAAATTGAAGCAACATATATTCTGGAGTTAGAGAGCACCAGAATATTTATTTAATTTTATCGTTATTTACTGTGTTTAATCTTATAGGTTACCAGAATTTGAAAGAAAGTGTTTGGATATTAACCCTTCAGAACTGGCACCGGGTTATTTAGTGTGTCACTCCCTTTTTAGCCTACTTTTCACATTTTGCAAAAATGAGGAAAAAGTAGACTTATGAGATCGATCCGGGAAAATGTGGGTCTGTCTGTCTGTCTGTCTATCTGGCTGTGTGTGTGTCACCCCCATCAACTCTTAACGGCTGCAGCAATCAAAACCAAATTTAGTGTGAGTAAAGATGTGCACCGGAATAGCTCACGTCCATATGTGAAAATGATGTCAGTGCTACCAACTGCTGAAAAAACGCACTAGACATTTGAGCTCCATGTTGGATATCTTGCAAGGTATGCATGGGAGCTATTCCAAAATTGTCACACATGTAGATAATACTATTTCAGTTTAATTTCCAGGAGGCCAACCATGACAGTGTTGCCAAAATAATTTTAAGCCTTCTGTTAGGTCCAATGTTTAAATGCATATAACTTCTACACTATCAATTGGATTTCAACCAAATTTTGTATGTAATATCTGTACATAAACAGATATGACTGAGCGTATTCTTAAGAGCCACCAGAGCTGCCAACTGTTAATAATTGCTCTCTCTATTTTTTATCCAAATACGAATATATCACAAAGTATGCAAGCCAACAACTTTAAACTATGCACACGTATATTCTGACATTTTAGATTAATTTGGAGTAACTTATATACGTCAGTTCTACCAACATGATTAGGCTATAAGCCTGCTGATAGTACCAATTTTTAAATACATGTAACTTCTATACTGTCAGTTGGATTTCAACCAAATTTCGTATGTGCTATGTGTACCATAACAGATATGACTATAAGTATTGTTAAGAGCAATCAGGGATGCCAATTGTTAATAAATGCTGTCTATATTCTTTTTACCGTAATATCAATATATCAGAAAGTATGCAAGCCAACAGCTCTATACTTTGCACATGTATAGCACCTGACATTCTAGATTAATTTGGAGTAATTAATACAAGGCAGTGCTGCCAACATGATTCTATGACTGCTGATATGTCCAATTTTAAAATACATGTAACTTCTATACTAACAAATGGATTTCATCCAAAATTGGCACAGCAAGATATCATAATAATTCAGATTATTTCTGACCAGCACACGCATGGTATTGTTGGGAACATGCTTTTACGCGTGCTGATAGATCCAGTGTCTAACTGCATGTAACGTTCATTGGACTTCAACCTAATTTTGTATTCTGTACCTTAAGAGGTGGAACTAAGAATATATTCAGTCACCAGGGCTGCCAACTGTAGTGCTCTATTAGGCTACATTATACCAGGTATATTTTGAACTAATTAGATATTTCGATATTACCAACTTAATTTCGTCATTATTCTAGATAGGTTCATATACTGTAGAATAATCATTGGCATGAAAAGTAGGCTGTATAGTTCTTCACGGAACTTCTTGTTTTTGTCGTAGTCGTACGGATTTTAATGAAGTAATTTTACACCTGGAGTCTTCCTATGAACTATTCCCAATATAAAATGAGGTTTATTTATATTTTTCAATTTGACACGCAGAAAAATGGCAATAATTTTCGTAACAGTATTATTGGCCTTGACAGTAGTCTAGCAGAAAAGCAGTCATATATTTTTTTTTTGAAAAAAGGAGCTGATGACCAAGGTGTCCCTAGACCCTAAACATGGAACAACAAGAACGTGAGCTATGTGTTTGTGCTGCACCAAAATAGATGGATTTTTTCTACGGATTGTTCCGACTATCGAAAGCCGAAAATTGTCACGCAAGGAATGGCGCCATGGGTAAATCTGACCCGACCGTAAATAATATAGCAATAACTTGAGTGTTCTTAAAGCTATGGACATGTTCCTTTTGCAGCGAGAAGTTCAAGGCTACGAAGGAAGGTACAGTAAGCGACAGGAAATAAGGGCTGACCAAAAGGAAAATATAATAGTACATTATGCAACGAGCCTATAATGACAATAATTAAGACACGAGTATGTTTATAAAACGAGCGTATGCGAGTTTTATAATTTATGTTCGACGATAATTTTTATAACTATTTTATGTTCGAAGATAAATATTCATAAATATCTGTCGAGATTTCGCCAGTTTTATGTACTTAACAGAGCGCATGGGACGCAGAGAATGCCATGTATTTGACCATGGCCTCCTCGATTACCCTAATATGACACTAGGCAACGCAATCAAAATTAAATTAGAAAGCCTTGGAACTCAGCGCGGGTGCGATGCTAACCTAATCTAATTGGTCAAACAACTGTTCCTTGAGCTGTGATTGGTGGGAGAAACTGTTTCATAATGAAAAATAGTGTTATAATGACCATCATTATGATACAGTTTTCTGACATATAATAGTCAGGGTCGAACATCAAGCATTATTTAAGCCTCGGGTGAAAAATACCCATGCGCCAGTCCTCGCGGGTTAAGAAGCAATTCTTTCTTTCTTTATTTATTTATTTATTGTTTATTTTCCAAGCGGATACTTAAGACATGTTACTATTATTATTTATTTATTTATTTATTATTCGCTAATCGGCCAACTAGGGTCCACGATAAGTTCCACTATACGTTCTGGCGTTTATTCAATTTACGAATGATCCAGTAGGTTTCCATTAGCTTGCTGTACCGAGCACGGCGTTCATCCGACCACTTTGCAACGGTTGTCCATTCCTCATCACGAAAAGTCCCAAAAGTCACGATGCTTGTTCGGAAAAGGTGTCGTTTGTGTGCGCCATCTGGTCGTAGGCCCATTTCTTGGAGATCTTTCGTGACGTTAACATACCAGAGATCTGTTGTTTTTGGTTTTGAGACGAGCAAGAGTCGTCCATCCGTCGCAAGTGACCGTAGAAGTGAGCCCTGGGTTTGCGCATTGTGACCCTTTGACATAATTTTGGATAATTGCATGGGCCAGTCCATAGGTACCAGTCCAAAGGGACCGGTCCAAAGGGATCAGCCAAAAGGACCTGTCCACAGGGACCCGTCAAAAATGACTCCATTCTAAAAGGGCCCTTCCAAAGGGGCTAGTCAACAGGGACCAGTCCAAAGGGACAAATCAACAGGGATCAATGAAAAGGGGGGAGCGCGTCATGTAAGCCGTGGGAACATAGGTGTTTATCAGCAGTCTCCGGCAATGTTCGGGAGAGTAACCTTGAAAAGTAGCTGAAACTCGGTAGTCGAAAGCATAGCTTGACCCGTTTCTTACCTATATGACAAGGTTAGGTTAGGTAAATTTAGGTTATGTTAGGTGAGCTGAGGTTAAGTCTTAAAATATTCCCTCTCTTATGTGTTCAAAGCCGATTCACCCTGAACAGTCAGCCAAAACTTTAAATATATATTTATCATTACATAAAGAATTAAAGCAAACTTAATTAATTATGAATGGCGTTGTTTTTTGTTACTGTTCAATGTAGACAGAATATATGCATTAAATGATAGACTCAACACAAAATGTTTTGATTGTTGACTTGCGTTATTGATAAATTGGTTTAATGTTAGGGGCAGTGCACACTTTCCATGTCGATAATTTATATAGGCTAGAAGGATGGTGTTGCAAACTTCTGATGTGTATTTCCAAATTTCCTGCATAGTCTATTTCATAGAATTTTCCTGTAACTTAAAAGTTCATGCTGATTTTGTCTTTGTGTTTGACATTGCAACTAAAATGGTTGATTGGATATTCTTTGTCAACTTTCAAATCATGTAATTCATGTCAGATATGTTGGAATTTTTGTTCATGTGTGAAGCTATCAAGTACCGATACCTAATTGGTTACACAACTGTTTCATAATGAAAATCTTGATCTCTGATTCATTGGAGAACTGTTTACGCTTGTCTGAACCAAGACTAACTGACTACTCACTGCTAAGGTTTAGAAATTACATTTACTCAAATCACATTCTGGTAAAAAAGATCATGATTACTATAAACTGCTACCACTCTTCCACCACTTTGCTAACACTTTTCTACCATTTGACTCTCACTTTTGCTCTTACTTTAAACTGCACATACTACAAACTATCATTTTTATTATCGAGTTAACTTTACTAGAGATTAGTTTATGCTTAACAGTTGACATGGAAGTATCAACGACTAGCTATGGTAAGCCATGTGCTTACTATAAAGGATATGCATATATTGTAAAAAGAACTAATACAAATGGAACTGTTATTTGGTGCTGTTCGAAACAACGATCTAAAAAGTGTCGAGGAATGATTAAAACAAAAGACTCCAACATACTTATTTCAATCGATCATCATTGTAAATCTCAAAATAATACTCATTTAAATGGACAAAATACTCTAACCAAGGTAAAGAAGCAAGACCAAGAAAAAAATAGTGTGGCTCAAGATAGTGCTTTGTTTGTTAAAGAGCATTTATTATCTCCTGAAAAAGACATGTTAGGACAGTCGTTAACGTCTAAGAAACCTCTAACACTATCAAAGACAACACAAACTATGACAAAGGTTGTTGCATTGCAAGATGACCAAAAAGGATTAGATAGTAATAGTGATGCTGATTATATTGATGATAATTATATTGATGATGATAACCATGATGATGATGATTATGATGATGATGATGATGATTATGATGATGATGATGATGATGATGATGATGATGATAATGGTTTACACCCAAAAAATCAATTGTTAAATTTGTTTACTGGAACAATCCCAATAAGCTAATCCAGCGGCTTCAGTACTTGCATACCTGTAAACAGGCTGGTCATACTAAATATGAGGATGAACTTTTGGATATAGAAAATGAGCTTCGTGATGCTAAAATTATAGTGTAATGAATCCATGTAACCGCTTAAACTATTTCTTAACAATACATGTAATATTTTCTACCACTTTGCTACCACTTTGCTACCACTTTTCTAGTTTGCTACCACTTTTCTACCACTTTGCTACCACTTTTCTACTACTTTTCTGCCACTTTGCTACCACTTTTCTAGTTTGCTACCACTTTTCTACCACTTTGCTACCACTTTTCTACTACTTTTCTGCCACTTTTCTACCAACTTTCTAGTTTGCTACCACTTTTCTACCACTTTGCTACCACTTTTCTACCACTTTTCTACCACTTTGCTACCACTTTTCTACCACTATGTTACCAATTGTCAACCACTTGTCTACCACTTTGCTATCACGTTTCTACCACTTTTCTATCACTTTTAACTGTACATATTAAATATAAAAGCCAACGATAAATAATTCTATTACCAGAACAGAGATAACCTTTGTAGTGTGCAAATCATACTAACAGGTTAGTTACTACTATGGAACTTACTACAACTAACCGAGGTAAACAACGTGTACTCTATAAAGGCTACTCTTATAACTATAGACGACAAAATTTAAAAGGAATAATATTCTGGCGATGCTCAAAACAGAGGTCAACAAGATGTCGAGGCAATATGAAAAGTAGAAATGGTGTGGTTTTAAGTGTGAGTGATCATCAATGTAGTGCTCCAGACAAAACACTGATGGTGTTGGCAAAAAAATCATCAGAATGCTAATAAGTTAGTACGTACAAGAAAAAGATGTTGCTACTCAAAATAGTGCATTGTTTGTTGAGTAACGTTTAACCCTTGTTGTAAAAGTTATGTTGTATCCATCTTCCACGCCCCAAGAGTCATCAACATCACAGACTATGCAAGAGGTTGTGTTGTTGTTGTTGTTGTTGTTTTAAGGGGCTGAACTACAAAGTCATCTGCCTTGTTATGCAAGTGGATCGAAAAGGACTAGATATTAATAGACAAAAGAGAGTTGTAGTTTGTATATAACTATTGTACAAGTACTTACATTAAATAAATAAAAATAGTGTATGGGTATTGTCTGTTTTTCTTAATTGCTATCCCTATGTCCCACTATTAATGCAATTGTTAACCATCAATAGTCTCTGGCTATGTTCGCAAAGAGAGTGACCTTAAACAATACACTCTATCTATGGTTTGTGTACCGAGTACACAATAATACAGTGTGGTCAAGCCATGTTGAGGTAATAGTTATATCAGGTAAGGGATTCGAACCCTTGCTTTCTTGTACAGAAAATTTGAACTTAAGTCAAACACCATAACCACTCGGTCAACCTGACAGTTATTAATTTAATTATTTTTGTGGACTTGAGTGTTTATAAAACTTTTTCCAGTATACATTGACTAAACCACTTGTTTGTTTTGAAATATAGATTTTGTTTTGTTTGACCATAAGATTGCAGTTATGAGTCTTGTGAACTGGGTGTTTAATATAGGGTTAAAGGCATTTTAAAATAATTTTAGAAAAGCTCTTAGGTATCGTGTCATGGGTTTTAGTAATGCATTACTGTTCGTTGACTAACATTTACCGTTACACAACATTATTTTGGTGAGCTCTACATGTTGTTGTTTGAGTCGTCAGTCTTTTGACTGGTTTGATGCAGATCTCCATGCCTCCCTGCCCTGAGCGAAACGTCTCATCTCTATATAACTACCACACCCTACATTCAAGGCTATCTGTTTAACGTATTATAACCTTGGATCCCCCCTACAAGCTCTTGGGTTCAATTCCTAGATTTAACATAAACTTTTAAAAGTGGTATGACTACTAAAACTAGTCTACTCAGTCTCGAGTGGTCCAAATAAGTAGAGAGGGTTTGATTCACACCTCAACCATAGAGCACCATGTTCTTTTTTTTTTTTATAATGATAGCCATTTGTTCAATTTCACATTTCACACATTGCAATTTGTCAATTTTCCATTTGCATTTTTTAAAATGACAGTTTGATGTTTTTCAATTTCATGATATGGAAACATGGATTTTTCCATTTTCATATTTACACATTTGTCAATTTCCCATTTGCATATATTTTCTTAAATGTCCGTTTAAGGTTTTTAAATTTTGTCTATATGGAAACATGGATTTTCCATTTTGCTGTTTACAAATTTTTTATATATTTATTTTGTGTGTATGTTGAAAAACGATATTTCCAAAACAAGATTTTTTATTTTTCATTTTATGATTTTGTAAATGATCTTAATGTGAGTGCTTGACCATGGCAATAATACAGTATCTATGTGTTAGCGGAACCATAGAGGCTTATTACTACTGCAAGTAAGAATGTTTTACAAAAAACGACTATCTACCACTGCATTTGAAAAACAAAACCATTGAAAAAATCTATTTTCCATTCATATATAAGTGCTAATTCTCCCTCTCCCCACCCTACCTCACCGTATTTTCTCTGGTCAAACAACCAATGCTACCCACACACACACAAGCTTTCTATATCTCTCTCTATATATATATGTTTTCTCTTGTCCACGAGATAAAAATTATGGTTGCTGGATTGTATCCTGCACTGTTTATGCGACATACCTTTGCCAGTTCATAAAACCGTTAGGTATTTCTCTACACATAGCGATTTTACCACTGCTCTACCTACGCCTTTTGCTTGTTTGGCTTTCTTACAGTCTAGTATGTGATAGGAAGCATTAACTGTATGTCAAACCCAGTCCACGTTTGTATTTGTAATCTAAGTAATAATTTGAAAAGAGACAAGTGTAATCAGTTTTAAACATTATCTCTGCTTTTATTTCTTTGTTTATGACATGCATATTAACCTAAAATCAAACCCTTGTCTACCTTAGTGAAAGGCTAACAGTTTAACCACTGCGTCACCATACCCTTTTTTTTTTTAGTTTGATTCGTTCTAGGCCTTAGAGCTAGAAATCGAGTTAAGATCTCCAGTGAAAGAGGCACATGTGCTCACCACTATAGCACGTAATGTTTAGCTGGTAACATTAGACAACCGAAAATGATTGTATTTCTGTTAGCCAAGCATTTCTGTCATTTACCTACTGTGTGAGCTCTGCCAGCAAGACAGTTTAGTTCAGAACAAGTGTGTGTGAGTGTGTGTATAGATTATTAGCCTCAGGTATTTAAAGCTTGTTGTGTGTAGCGACCATCTTGTCCCAGTAACCACTGAGCAAGTTTTAACAGTCAACCCATAATAACTGCATAGGATAGTTGTATGTGGTTCATGTACTTGTGTGTGTGCATTAGCATCATGCACTAGCTTTACCTTACCCTCTATAGGTAGAGCGTTATCCCTTTCCTTTCTGACATTACCAATGACCACATTCACCCACAAGTTTTACACTTAAACCATTGGCTTGTTTTTGATTAAGTTTGGTTCGGTTTGGTTGGGTTTGATTCAGCTTGGTTCAGTTTAGTTTAATGTAGTCACCATTTTAGATTTTAGCTATCCTCTTTAACCAATCAATTAAAGATTGTCTACTCTTATTTCTTGAATCGATAAATCAGATTTTGTATACACCATTTGTCATTTATTATCCCATACCTACAACCTATACTCTCTCTGTACTGCAGTTTGATCTGAAAACAAGTTCCAATGGTGAAAGATTTGTCAGTCACCATACATGTAGCCTACAATAATTCTTTCACTACCTAGCTATGTTTCATCACTCACTGTAAACATTTCACATGTCCATATCCGATTATAAGTTTATAAAATCTCAGGTCGATGACCTTGATGTATTGGGTATTTTTGGGTAAATTCATTAGCCATGGGAAAGGGTTGACCATTCTAAGTCCTATGACACCTCACATGTTGATATCCGATTATTAGTTTATAAAATCTCAGGTCAATGACCTTGCTGTTTTGAATTTTTGAAGTAAATTCATTGGTCATGGGAAAGGGTTAACCATTCGTAGTCCTATGACACCTCACTTGACCCTCTCTACTGATAAGTTTATAAAATCTTAGATCAATGACCTTGCTGTTTTGGGTATTTTGGGTAAATTCGTTGGTCATGGAAAAGGGTTGGCCATCCTTAGTCTTGTGACACCTCACTTGTCCCTCTCTGATTATTAGTTGATAAAATCTTAGGATAATGACCTTGCTGTTTTTTTTTGGGTAAATTCATTGGTCATGGGGAGGGGTTGGCCATTTTAAGTCCTATGACACCTCACTTGACCCTCTGTGATTATTAGTTAGCGAGATATTAACGAAAGTGCAGTTAGGCCCTTTTGACAAAAAATTAATAATACATTCAAAAGCAGGGCGTCACCCCAAGTCCAACGACCCCTCATACAAGTCCCTACCTTTCTTAGTTCATAAGATATTAAAACGCCGATGACCTATTAGTTTTTGGATCTTTGGTTAATTTGTAAAAAAAAACGTATCTATAAATCATTATTCAAAAAGCCCGCCCTCTTACAAAAACCTCAATTGCGCAATCGTAAAACAAAAAACAAAAATGATAAATCATAGCGGCATTCAGTTGTATGCATGCACTTTATGTGGAACGAGTTTAATTTCATATTGGCATACAAACTCCCACATGTTGCACATGGAAGGCGACTTTTACCTAAAAATTATTATTTCACCCCCTAGTAGGGGTAGATTTTAGGTAGATTTCTTTAGAAAGCTAACTATTGCAATGGGTCCCATGTTTCGACTTCCGGAAAATTTCGACATATCTTCGCGTTTCACATCCCCCAGACCCCAAAACCACCGTCAGTTCAAAAGTTTATATATAATTTATGTATATATGTATCTATCTATCTATATATATATATATATATATATCAGTTTCTTGTGGACACGATAACTGCCGTAATTTTGCACCAATCACTTTGAATTTTTTACATAATATGTATCCCTATAAAATCTCGGTCGAGTTCGTTAATGGGCAAAATCGGCCAAAGGGGGGTAAAAATGGGGGGCTTTTTTCGAAAAAGTGAAATATCGCTATAACTCTCTTAATAGATGAAATATCGAATCCCTTCAAAGTTCATAATATGTGTCGGATAAGTGCCAAAAAGTTATGTCAAATAAGTTTTTTGATAGCACCAACCATTGACCAAAGGGGTGGGAAAAAGTGGGTTTTTCGGGAAACATTAATCATATCTCTGTTAATAGGCACAATATCAAAACCGCACAAAATGGACAATATTCCTCCAATAATTACCTAAAACTTTTGTCTGAAAGAATTTTTGATATGACCCACCATTACGCCACGGGGTGAACAAAATGATTTAAATTATAAGAAAATGCCAAGTGCCAAGAGAGGTTGCCATGACAACTTTACTTTTAATTGATAAGGGATGACCATCAGCAGTTGCTATGACAACGCCACTGCACGAGATCACATTCAGTTTTCATATGTCAGTGGGAAGCGACGTCGGTATCGGAACTGGTAGCATGCTGAACTTCTATGTCCAAGGTCGCGGGTTCAAACCCGGCTGAAGTCGTCGGATTTACTAAGAGCGCTAAAAAACCTGAGTTTGCTTTCCTTCGGAGGGGAAGTTCCAACGTTCGTTGCGAGTTGCTGATTGAGGTGGCATCTAGTAGCCAAGTTCACAGCTAGGTGTCGTTGACGGCAGTATTTTAGGTAGATTTCATTAGAAAGCTAACTATTGCAATGGGTACCATGTTTCGATTTCCGGAAAATTTCGACATATCTTCGCGTTTCACATCCCCCAGACCCCTAAACCACCGTCAGTTAAAAAGTTTATATATAATTTATGTAATATATGTATATATATGTATATCAGTTTCTTGTGGACACGATAACTGCCGTAATTTTGCACCAATCACTTTGAATTTTTTTACCGAATATGTATACCCATAAAATCTCGGACGAGTTCGTTACTGGGCTAAATCGGTCGAAGGAGATGAAAATGGGGGCCTTTTTTTTTTCTTAAAAAAAATGAAATATTGCTATAACTCTCTTAATATGTGAAATATCGAATCCGTTCAAAGTTCATACTATATGTCGGATAAAGCTCAGAAATTTATGTTTGAAACGTTTTTTTGATAGCACCAACCATTGACCAAAGGTGTGGGAAAAGTGTTTTTTTCGGGAAACATTAATCATATCTCTGTTAATAGGCACAATATAAAAACCGTACAAAATGGAAAATATTCCCCTAATAATTACCTAAAACGTTTGTCTGAAAGAATTTTTGATATGAGCCACCATTGCGCCAAGGGATGAGAAAAATGATTTCGGAATTATAAGAAAATGCCAAGAGCTAACAGTGGTTGACATGGCAACACTACTAAATTGATGAGGGATGAGCCATCAGACGTTGCCATGACAACGCACTTGCGCGAGATTAGATTCAGATTTCCATCTGACTAAGTGTGAAGCGGCTTCGGTGACGTAACTGGTAGCATGCTGAACTTCTATGCCCAAGGTCGCGGGTTCAAAGCCGGCCCAAGTCGTCGGATTTTCTAAGAGCGCTAAAAATCCCTCAGTAAGCTTTCCTTGGAGGGGAAGTTCCAACGTTCGTTGCGAGTTGCTGATTGAGGTGGCATCTAGTAGCCAAGTTCACAGTTGGGTGGCGTTGACATTAGTATCTGGTAGCAACATTAGGAACTACTGCTTGAAATTTAGCGTCTGCATTCCTTACCTGAATTACAGACTAATACAGCCATCACAATTCACACCGTTTATCAGACAGATTCTACAGTCACCCAAAGTACACGGGGTTATATGACCGCGTTGTCGCAGCCCCTAAACTGAGGAACCAACCAACATCTCTGCGGGAGATATAATTTTGCGTGAAGAAGTAACAGACCGTTACATAGTTACACATCAGTGTCGAAACCTTGCATAAGGACAGTGTGACCACAAGTATAACAAGTAGTTCCGTGAAGAACTGTACAGCCTATTTTCATATATCCTGCTCATGTTAATTGCCTCTATCAACATACAAAATTTCAGTTTAATTGCTGTATCAGATTCGTAATTATTGAGAACCGTCTAAATATTTCAGATGGTCGCCAGGTTGGATTTTTATTTTTGTACTATTATATTAAGATTATTGTGTAAGTGTGGTATTGAAACTTCAATCGCATGATTAGAACACAAGAAGTAAAAACGAGATTTTAAAATTACGCACAGCAGCCATCTTGTGATTATGCAAACAATTGAAATAAATTAGATGCCAGTGGATCAACATTTGTGTAAGCATTTAAAACGTGCTACGTTTCACGGCACTCGGATAGTTAATTCGCGAGAAACGTCCATTTAAATATTTATACTTCGCGTCGCCGCCATGTTGGATTCGTGCTCACCAGGTTACTGAAAGTCCTATAGGTGAACATATGTTTATAGTCTCTATGAACATAAAAATTTCAGTTTGGTTGCTGTAAAAGATTCATATATATTGAGAACCGTCTAAATATTACGGAAGCTTGCCATTTAGGATTGTTATATGTATAGGCCATAGAGTTATGTACCATTCAAGGTCACTTATTGCCTAGGTACATTATTCAAACTTTCACTTCGATCGCATGATTACGACACAAGAAATAAAAACTTAATTTTACAATTTCGCACAGCCGCCATTTTGAGGTTATGTAAACAATTGAATTAAATTAGATGGCAGTACATTACAATCTGCAAAATCATTTCACTGCGCTCAGAGAGTTAACTCACGAGAAAAGTCTATTAAAATATTTCAAATTCGCTTGGTCGCCATGTTCGTTTTGTACTTTACAGGTTTATGAATTATACATAGGTAAACTTGTATCAGTACCCTTTATCACCGTACAAAATTGCAGGGTGATATCTGTAATAGTTTCGGGGATATAGAATGTCAGTAAAATATTTCGCACAGCCGCCATTTTGAGGTTATGTAAACAATTGAACTAAATTAGACTCCAGTGCATTGCAATGTGTATAAATATTTGCTGTACCAAATTTCATTACGTTTGGATAGTTAAATTGCGAGAAAAGTCTATTTAAAATTCTCCACTTCGCTTGGCCGCCATGTTGGTTATGTAGAACCAGGTTTTTGAAAGTTTCATAGGTGAACTTCTAGTAGTACCCTTTATCACCGTACACAATTTCAGGGCGATATCCGTTATAGTTTCGGAGATACTGAATGCTAGTGAAATATTTCGCACAGCCGCCATGTTGGATTGGTTAGACGTAACAAAATTCGATGGGCACGGTCGACGTCGCCGGGAATAGTGCTATGAACTTACCGAGTTTCACTGAAATCGCTCCAGCCGTTTAGATTTTATTAGTGGGACACACACACACACACCTCACACACACACACACACACACACACACGGACAAAAGGTGATCTCATAAGACTATTTTTTCAAAATTGAAAATAGGCTAAAAATGGACTCCAAATGACAAGAAGGTTACCGTCCCCGTAAGACAATAAAATGTTTAAAATATGTTTAAAATGAAGAAAAACAAAGTTAATTAATCTCCAATTATAAAATACTTTCACGCGATAAATGAGGTCTGATCCTTCTACGAAATCCTGCATATTCTGCCTATTTTCGCCTATCTCCAAGTTTGTCCGGTGAAATTTACCTCCGCCTTCCGGCGCGCCGAGAGGACTTTTTTATTTTTGAGTGGAAATAAGTTATCCATAGGAAAGGGGTTTTCTGCCGGAGTAATTTGACTACTTGTACATGTCTCTAGCCTTATTCCCACCACTGGCAAAACAGGTTGTGACTTGTTAGCTCTTATCGTGCACGTGCACATGTGTACACTTGTGTGTTAGGTCATATTACACATGAACTTGCCTTTTCTCACGTATGAACCAAAACAGGATGTGACTTGTTTCACAAGGAGGACGGTAATAAGGTCATCTCACACGTGTTCACATGTATTTCGTCACTTTCCTTTCATATCGTTATCACATTATAGTAGTGGGGGTTGGTGAACAACGTCAGTTCAACACACGCAAATGTAGTTAGGCCCTTTGACATAATTTAAATAAATTCATGAGCCACTCCATAGGGACCAGGCCAAAGGGACCGGTCCAAAGGGATCAGTCCAAAGGGACAAGGACTCGTCCACAGGGACCTGTCAACAAGGACCTGTCCACAAGGACCTGTCAACAAGGACTCGTCCACAAGGACTCGTCCACAAGGACCTGTCATCAATGACCTGCCAACAATGACCCGTCAACAATAACCCATCCATAGGGATCCGCTCTCCCACCCTCTTACAAAAGCCATGAGTGGGCATGCGTAAAAAACAAAAACAAGCATGTTAATTCATAGTGGCTATCCACCGAACACATGCACTTTATGTAGAACAAGGTTTAAATCCATATCGTCAATCAAACTCTCACATGTTGCAATTGGAAAGAGAGATTCTCTAAAAAAAAATTACAATTTCACCCCCTAGTAGGGTAGATTTTATTTTTGAGGTTGAAATATGTTATCCATTGGAAAGGTGGTGTCAGCCCGAGTTCAATGACACCTCATTCGTCAAAATCCGACCATGCGTTCGAGAGATATCGCGCCGCCGCCATCTTGTGAGGTGGGAAGGTGGAGGTGGGGCCAGAACTCTCACAAACACACTACTCCTTTTGTTCGTGTGTCTGTGTGTGCGTGTGTGTGTGTGTGTGTCCCCTAATAAATTCTAAACGGCTTGAGAGATTTCAACGAAACTCGGTAAGATCATAGCACCATTCTGGCCGACCCCGACCGTGCCCTTCAAATTTTATTGTGTCTCACCAATCCAACATGGCGGCTGTGCGAAATATTTCACCAGCATTCAATATCTCCGAACCTATTACAGATATCACCCTGAAATTTTGTACGATGATAAAGGGAACTACTAAAAGTTCACCCATAAGACTTTCAGAAACCTGGTAACTAAAAAACCAACATGGCGGCCAAGCGAAGCTGAGACATTTAAATAGACTTTTCTCGTGCTTTAAACATCCAAACGTAATGAAACATGGTGCAGCAAATGTTAATACACATTGCAATGCTCTGGCATCTAATTTAGTTCAATTGTTTAAAATAACCTCAAAATGGCGTCTGTGCGATGTCTTTCACTGGCATTCAATATCTCCGAAACTATTTATGATATCACCCTGAAATTTTGTACGATGATGATAAAGGGCACTGCTACAAGTGTATCCATGTAACTTTCAAAAACCTGTCAAGTACAAAACCAGCATCGCGGCCAAGCGAATTTGAAACATTTAAATAGACTTTTCTCGTGAATTAAGCATCTGAGCCCAGTGAAATGTGGTGCAGTAAATGATTATACATATTGTAATGCACTGGCATCTAATTTAGTTCAATTGTTTACATAACCTCAAGATGGCGGCTGTACGAAATTTTAAAATTAAGTTTGTATTTCTTGTGTCGTAATCATGCGATCGAAGTGAAAGTTTGAATAATGAACCTACGCAATAATTTTTCTTTAATGGTTCATACCTCTATGGCCTATTCAAATAACAATCCAAAATGGCGAGCATCCGAAATATTTTGACGGATCTCAATATCTACGAATCCTTTACAGCAATCAAACTGAATTTTCTTATGTTCATAGAGACTATGAACATAAGTTTACCTATATGACTTTCAGTAACCTGGTGATCACAAATCCAACATGGCGGCGACGCGAAATATAAATATTTAAATGGACGCTTCTTGCGATTTAACCATCCGAGTGCGGTGGAATTTTGCACGTTAAATGCTCATACATATGTTAATCCACTGGCATCTAATTTATTTCATTTTTTAATAACCACAAGATGGCAGCTGTGCGATATTTTAAAATCTTGTTTTACTTCTTGTAATGCGATTGAAGTCTGAATACCACACATACACAATAATCTTCATGTAATAGTACATAAATAAAAATCCAACCTGGCGACCATCTGAAATGTTTAGACGGTTCTCAATATCTACGAATCTATCACAACAATCAAACTGAAATTGTGTAAGTTGATAGAGGCAATTTACATACAGTAAGTAGGATATATGAAAATAGATGTATAGTTCTTCACGGAACTACTTGTTGTAGTATGGACCAAGTATGTTGTGGAAAATCTTCCTCTCTTTTTGCTCTAACTTAGCAAGCACATGTTTCAGAGTGAGGATTAGATATTTTGACGCATAGAGGGATACCGGCTTGACGACAGTGATGTAGCTGTGCCATCATGCTTGTTAACTTGAGTTTGATTGGGAGGAATTGCTCACTCCGAACTCAACCGGGATTGTTAGTCCTGGAGTGCCTTGGTTGTTACTGATGCATCTGTTTTACGGCCTAATGCACACCCTCCTACTTTTTCCGGACTTGGGACCGGGAACAGCTACTACTGAGCTACACAATCAACTCAGTAGTTACTGCAGGCGGTGAAGAGCAGACCATGGACCATCTCATCTGCAAGCTGTGTCTTACAACCTTCTCTTTCGAGGACTTGATGCTAGCCACCAAAGAAGCCTGCGAACTGGCTGGATACTGGTCACATTGCGTATAAATTTTGTGTGGGTTTGTAGAGCCTGTGAGGGTGGGCGCTATACAGCAAGGTGTGTGAATGGTTTTGGTACGAATTTCTGGGTAGTTTGTGTGTGTATTGTATGTTGTCTGACACGATTAAATAAAAGTATTATATTATTTATTTAAGCGAAAATTCTCCTTCAGGAGAGCGATTAAACTTCATAACATGATGTCATTTGGAAGTGTGTCTCCTCCGCTCCTCCCAAAATCTCTTCATTCGCGCGGAATGCTCTCTCTCTTCCTCTCATTCGTCCACTTTTTCCAGGTTGTAATTATTATTATTATTATTATTATTATTATTATTGTTATTATTATTGTTGTTGTACTAACACAAGTACCCGTTACTCGAGCGGCCTTTGGTATTTATCAGCCCAAAAGCCTCAATGTAATTGTCTAGTTACCTGTAGTCAATTACCTGTTAATTACCAAAATTAATTTTATTACGATAACTGAATGGGAGTATTGTGATAGCGTTTTGTGACATTGAAGCAGAGGAGAGAGAACAATGTTAATCTTCGAACAACTTCTAATCTAAATAAAAGTGAATTTCAAAAGAAGGCAAAGCCCGCTTCAAGAAATGACAACATAATAAACCATCTGAAATATCGGTACCTATAAAAGTAGCCATGAGAACAACAGATCTGATTTTGATAGTTTTGGAATAGTTTAAGAGAATCTCTAAATTATCATATAGTATCAATTACTCGCTACTTCATATGTTTTAATAGTTTCTTCCGACAACTTAAGATTGCTGATGATGACCACACTGTTATATTATAGTTCATTATGGAGCAAGCCTGTAATGACAATAATTAACACACGAGTATGTTTATAAAACGAGTGAAGCGAGTTGCATACGACTGATTATATTCGACGATAATTATAACTTTATTATGTGTTCAAACATAGATATTCATAAATATCTGTCGAGATTCTGTCGGTCGAATTCTTCTTCTTGGGAATTGTGTGGTCTCAGCATTTGCTCTCTACCCAATAACAAATTCGAAAGCATTGAAACATTGTTTATCCTGAAGTTGCACCAACAGATAGCGCACAGGTACTATGTGGGATCATTTTGTTATTTTGGTCAAATAACACAAAATAGGCTGTTACAAACGCTTTACAATTAAAATGTATCGTATTATCAACTACTGTAGTTATTCTTCAAACTCAATGCGTATAGAATGTCATCGGAAGGCAAATCAATGGAGTCGCAAATAGAACAATCATGGCATATGGCGGAAATTTTTCGCATTGGAAACCCCTTTATTGAACAGAGAGTTGGATTATAATTTCCGTGGATCTAACGTTATACTCATGCTTCCTCCATGACATTCTGTTGTGTTTATGTCCTGGGTGTTTATGTCAACAACAGCTTCACTAAAACTGTCGGCGAAATCTTACGAACGTAAGATTGGTGTAGTGGATATTAAGGTACAGCGCACTTTATTTTGCAATATTCCGCAGTTTGTTTCTGCAAATATTACGGACGGTGCACACTTTCCATGTCGGTATAGGCTAGGGTAGGATGGTGTGTTGCAAACTTTTGGACGTAGATTCCTAAATTTCATGTATATTCCATAGTATTCTCTTGTTACCGTAAAGGTTCGTGCTGATTTTGTATTTGTGTATAGGATTTTATCTACAATGGTTGATCCAATATAGGCTACATTGTCAACTTTTAAATCATGTCGCCTAATTCATGTCCGACAAGTTGGATATTGAGTGCATGTGTGAAGCTATCCTTACCTAATTGGTCAGTGAATGAAAATATTAAGCTCTGATTGGTTGGATAAACTGTATCATAATTAAAAGGAGTACTTTAATGACCCCCATTATGATACAGTTTTCTGACATATAATATTTACATTTCGACTTCGTCGAACATAGAACAACTTACAATACTATAGCCTATTTATTGGCTACTAGCATTACCCGTCGCAGCTTCGCCCGCGAATAGTCTAGTTGTAAAGAGTACACTTAGCAAAGTCATTCCTTCATAGGTATATCAGAGCGAAGTTAGTTTTCTGGGAATATCACAGACACTGTTAATTTAAGGGCCTTTAAATGTGGTTTTCGGAGACCCTTTATAGTCGGGTGAAAAAAACCTTTCGTACCACACTCTCACGTGAAAATTGCGTGAAATTTTTTAGAGTGCCCCTTGACCCCCTTAAGCGCTTTATACTGTATGTATTGATGAATTTTACAGCTTAATTTGGTTCCGTTATAACTTTATTACCGTCTGGAAACTTTCACAGTAATGTAATAATTGGAATTGCATTGCGTCTTACAGAAATAGATGGACCAGTGAGATTCTGTTACCATGTTTACCGTGTTGCATTCTTTCATTTTATCATTGTAAATATGCATGTTTTAAAGTATTTATTTAATTGTGAGGGATTTAAAGAGTAAGTGAGTGCGTTTCGCTTGCGCATCGGGTTATTCCGAACCTGTAGGTACCCCATATGTGTAGGTTGGTGTTAATGGGACCATATGTTCGGTACAAAACTGGAATGGGACCTTAACAGAATAATATAGGGAGGGATTGGCTGTTTTAATACAATTTAGTTTGCAATGTAATTAGATATCTATAGGTTAATCTATGTAAATAGCTATTCAATCACATGTAATTTTATTTACGTAAAGTCTTGTATTTCCCACATAAATGCGTGTTTACCGACTGAATGTTTATCAATTAACTGTGAAACGAAGTGACATAAAGAACTGTGATTAGAAACGAGTTCACGGTGTGTCAGGCGCGTAACGAACAGTGTAATGGAACAGTGGCAGATCATAATTTCGAGCATCATTAACCACGCCTCTGTGGAATGTCTTAGCTGTGAACCGGTAACTCACTGAGATATTTGTAATTAGTCGCTCCCATTTTACGTTGCTCGTAAACGTCGTCCTTAACTGCGATAGTCATTACTAAGAGAATCATCTTTTCAGTCTAGATGGAGAGTGAATGACAGTGATATTCGTAATACAGGTTGCTTTACTGTAGGACTCTCGTTCTTGCGATGTCCCGATTGCACGTTTGGGATTGAACGTTTAAAACCGTCTCATAGCAAACATTTTTCTAAAAACGGTTTAATGCTTTATTTGGAGTGTAGCACTATATGTAGAGGCCTGCGCGGATAAACCAAACGTTATCCGTATCCAACCCGCATCCACACGACTGTTATCCGATTCCTCCCCGCTTCCGCACGATTTTTATCCACATCCACACGTTTGTTATTCGAATCCTCTGATATTACAAAAAATATCTTAAATATTTTAGATAAAGCGTAAAGTACTAGAGCAACACCTTTAGACATTTGAGGAGACATTCGTTCCCCTAGGCTGTGTGTGAATTGCAAGAGAACGTTGATTGAGTTTCGTCCCTCTTAGTAACGGCAAGTGAAACCACGGGTGGCTAATTATAACAATTTTAGTCTTCAGATATACCCACGCAAGCAAGGGCAGGTATAAAGGACTTTTTGGGGGATAAGTAAACACTAATTGAGGGTGTTTCCATGTTTGGCTTCTCTCACTTCCCCATTATTCTCATACAATCTAAGCGAAAGCAAATAGGAAAATAACAAGAAACGTGAAAGACGCAGATCTTTGCAAAAAATAAAATTATTTTAATGGGTAAATGTTATCTGGATCAGGTGTACGATGTACTTTTCTTCTGCAATAAACCAAGGCCCGTATTCTCGGCAGTATTAAAGGTGCCGGGACGTCCTCATAAAACCGGGCAGCGCTTAGTTTGAATGGCTTATGGTCCACGCGTGGCGGGGAATGTTCCACGGTCTTTGATAGTTGTAGACCCACCTCATTCAATAACATACATCTTATCTAGGTTGGCAACACCCCACATAAACACATCGCATTGACTCCGCACAGCACATATGAACAGGGTGAAGAAAAGGGAAAACCCGTGTCGTTGAGATAACAGATCATCTCAGTCGACCACACCTGGAGTTACAGTGAACACGAAAATCTCATGTAATTTATTTCAGTATTAGGGCATAACCCAGCTCTTTTGGGTACATTCTTGTTGACCGACTGAAAAGCACTAAACTCTTGTAAAATTATTTTTATAAATTCCAGTTCAACATTGTATTCTACAAACTATCCGCAAATTTACTCTAAACATTAACCGCAGATTATCCGCTATTCGCACTGCCATGTAAACTATATCCGCATGGCGAAAAATGTTGCGGATATCCGCAGGTTTATCCGCGAATATCTGCATCCGCGGAGGGCTTTAACTAGGCTATATTGTGCCCTTCCAGCATGGAATATGCAAATCACAGTATGCCAGCAATGCTCAAATCGGGATTTTCGGGGTTATGGTATGTTCTCCCACTCTGTGACTTACACATTTTGGATTAAATAGAGGATACACTTCCAAAATAATAAACAAAATCAACTCCTACGATAAAACATTTAATTAACCAAATATATGGCGATACAAAAAAAAACAAATAAAATACTGACCAATACTTCTAACTTGTTCAGAGTGAACAAGGAATACATAAACAAACAAAGGTTAAAGCATAATAAATGGTTTCCTATAAACCAACAAACTTACATCTTTTTTCACTTCCATAAAGTATCCCTTTAAAATTTCATAAAATCAAGAGCTCCAATAGGCTCGATACTTTTTATATACTCTGTGTTATTCTTTTACAACACCTCACTTCCTATTATATGAGTGTCTTATAATTAAAACAATATATACTTCTTATTTAAAGTACTGTTATTCATTTACTTAAATTTTGGGCTTTCACATGTTCATGGGTTACCATCTCTCTCAGTCAACAATTCACTACTGTGATTGGGAAAACATCTGCGTACTCCCGAGTTATAGAAGACTACTTGAACATGTCAAAAATTAAGATCACTCCCGAAATCTAATTGTCTTCACTGAACTCGTGAATTCCTACATTATATTACATTAGGGACTTATCGTTATTTGTCTTAAAAGACCATTATCTCATAATAAAGCAACGATCTGTACTTGCAAGCGGTAATCTTCAACTAAAGGAACCTCGGTTCGAAGACCGGGTCGTTAAAACAAACTCTACACTCTTGTGTAATATAACTTCAAACAGACGGCTTTCTAAACCTACCACAACCCGTCAATAGCGAGGGGTCTGGTCTGACCACTTAGCGCGATTTATTGCAGGGGAGGCAGACATTACGGTCCTCGCCCACACGGGACGAACGACTCTTAGCTTACACAGCTGTTTCATTATGTATTTCTTTGAACAAGCATGGCTTTCATTATACTATTTTTATTGAGGTTCACAAGACCTTATTCTCTTAAACTCGGCATTTATTAATTATGAAGTATCCTCATTGGTGGGTAAGAATAATTCAATACAACAACAAGTATTTAAGGGCTTCAATAATAGACGAACCTGGGTTCGATTCCTTTCACTGCCTCGGGAACCATATCCCATACTAGAGGACTTACACATTCGCGACTTAGGGCGACCTCTGTCTATAACCTGCGCTCATAATACAACAAATATTTCACACCCTTCTACAATATAACACACACATGGCCTCGTGATCAGAGGACTTACCATAGCTCAATTACCGCGACCAACTGCCCCTCATAATTAAATTTACCGAGTATTCAAACGCATTCCTAGCGTGACAAAATTCTTTAATGCGCTTCACAGCGCTTACATGTTACTGAGCCAAGTTGCCTTCAAAGAACTGATAAATTCAAAAATCAACATTTGATTATATATCTTAATTTTATATTACTCCTCTCCCGTGCCAATAATCGCTTTATTTTAAGAACATGTGTTCACAACCTGTATTTATTCTTTTAAAGGAGCTCGAAAGCTACTACTTTCATATAATTCAACATAAACATCATTTATATACTTATAATTATTATTATTATTATTATTATTATTACGCTTGCTTTCATATAATTTAATCAATTATCCAATACACTGATATTTTATTTCATACATTTCCCCAAAGGGATTTATTCATTTCACATAATTATTTTAAACTTTCTCCATTTTAATCGTTCAGATCGCGCTATTATTCTGTTATTTGTTATTTAAAAACATCCCTATTCTTTTCGTTCTCAGGTGGTTTGTACGCAAATCCTCCCAACACATAACATAATGAAATGGTTACTCACATGATAGGTCGGTCCCCGACCGGACTTTCCAACGATGTTTCATTTTGCCCACTTGAATGTGTTTAAGCCATCTTCCCTAATTCCATTTTACACATTAACACTTCTTGATACACAAACATATTATTTACCTTCAACACTGATAACATAGTGAA